>JAQQZY010000027.1:8444643-8475999 GCA_030068375.1 Ostorhinchus rueppellii | reverse complement strand
AGAAAGGTCCCAAGGTCCCGTCCGGGAATCGAACCCGGGTCCTTCTTGTTGTGAGGCACCAGTGCTAACCACTGCACTGTGACTGTACATATGTATGTTTATTTAAACCCTGCAAAAACTGCAAAGTTAAAAGTGGCCTGAGACCGTTGCATGGTACTGTATGCTTTTAAGACTTCTCACCTTTATTGTCCAGGTATAAAAAAAATGTTAGAAAAGTCATAATCAAGTACAATAAGTTACACTGCTTTGATGAAGTGATTAAAAAAAGTTATATGTTACTTTTTTTTTTTTTTTTTTAACACAGGAAGTAAAGTAACCTCCCCTGTAAGACAACTGTCCATTTGCTGCACTGTCCAAAGGCTGTAATCTGGTTCTGGTCCATCAGTTTTTATGATTAGTGTCAAACCAGATAAAGAACAGAGATATAAGCTCCCTGGCAGACCTTGATTACTGCCATTAGAAAGCCTTAATGTCCCCCCTCCCCTTTTTTCATGTTCTTTCACTGTAATCTTTAAGTTTTACTGAGAAGAATGATGTCTGCTGAGTCTGACACTGTTTTACTGTCACATACTTAAGCGCTCACCTAAAATCTGCTGGTTTTTGGCCTACAGGACTTATGTTTAGGTGTCAGTTTTGATCTTGTGTGGCACTGAGGAAAACCTAAAAGCCATAAAGCAGAACAGAAATCAACTGGTGCGTCTAAAAATTAACAATTTTTTGGGTGCAAATTTCAGGTTCTGGATTTTTAGAGAAGGAGGAGGAGGAGGAGGAGGAGATGTCAGTTTAACAAGGTCATCAAACTGTGTTGTAGAAAAAAAATTATATCAGGCATAAATTATTATTTAACGAAGAGTATTTTAATTACGTCTTAAAACGTGTCTGGAAGGGATCTTTAAAAATATCTATTAAGTCATCCCTGACTGATATACAGTATGGTGTCTCTGTCCTATATGCAGTGAGACTAGAAGCATGTGCCAGTGGATGCAACAGGTCCTGAAAAAAACCACACACAATAGTGCATGTTTTTTTCAAGTTAATCTAAAATGATTGGAGATTATTTGAAGTCAGTAGAACATGCCCTAAGTGGTCAAAGTTGAGTAGCGTTTAGGGGATTTAACAGAATCCGCCACCGTCTTTCCTAATTCTAGTCGACATGTTCTAGCGGAGAGATTCCATTGCGCTGGCACCCGTGTGTGTCTGCTCCTTTTAAACACCATCCATGTGTGGCCAGAGCCGCACTTGACAATGACGCAGAATGATGCCCGCTCAAAAGCAGAGTGAGAGAGAGAGAGAAGAAGAGAGAGAGAGGGGGGATCTGTGATGAATCACGTCCCATGGAGGGAGAATGTGTTAAATAGTACTTGGACACTGCAGCATGATAATTTTCTATCACAGCAGCCTATAAGTATCTGACAAGCTCTATGCTGACTCGGCAGTCTGTTACAAAATGGCAGGCGTGCCCTTTTATCTCGGTACATGTTTCACGGCAATTGGACAATCAGCCACTGCAGTGAAAATCCATAGTATTGATCGGCCTGTATCTTCTCTATAATTCTCCAGCAGGAAATCCCTGATGACAAATTATATCTGCACCAGTTTTTGATTGGTGCTTTGATGTAAGCGATCTCCAAGGGCAGACTGAGGAACTGGTTGAGGCTTTATTAACTGAGTCTAACCTGGCTCTTCCTAGACTCGCACCTGCCTGCAGCCAGACTTTGTGTCAGACGGGCAGTCTGCGGACGGCCTGTCAAAGCTGCTTCAGCGATTCTAGATTTACAGCTGCAACATACAGGCCTCCAAACGTCGTCACAGACGGAAACGCAGGTGGACTCTGCGGCGGGATTGCAGGCTGTGAAGGTGACTGTCTGCCTCCTTTGTCTAGACTTGAGGAACACACACACTCCTGCAGATACGAGCGTGGCACACTAAATCTTGCATCAGATATCTCACAACTTTTTCCTGTTTATTTCTAGATCAGAACAAAGTCATTGCTGTATTTCATTACACTTTACAACATGTATATTGCGTTTTTTACAAGTCTATCCTGAGCTAGTCGCTGCGTTTTATTATCCCTTTGTAAATTGTGCCGCAGTGTTAAGTTTCAATTTACTGTCAATGTAAGCGGTCATTTCATTCACGCAATAGAAGACAGCTCCTACGCCGTTTCCCCTGCATCTGCCATAATGGTGATGCTACAGTGGAGCTAGCCATCTCCTATAGTCTGATGTTTATGAATGTAAAGCAAAGAGGTGGAAGAGGCAGCACGAGACAAATTAAATGTGATAGTGTTCTCTATTGATTCTAAACAAACACACATGCTCTTTCTCACTCTCTGCTTTCAGCACTTGATGTGTATAACGAGCCTTATCATTATGCACTCTGTACTACTGCCTTTTTTCCCTCAGTTGATAACCCTGACCACAATGTACTGCTTAACACACTGGAGTGCACACATCAAGAGGCCTCTTCTAATCCTGCCGGGGTACTTAGCAGGAATCAGAATTGGCGCAGAACTTTTCCGAAATCCACTGTCATAAATCCGATGATTTTTGAAAGGAGAAGAGGAGGGAGAAAGCCCTTTATTGGAGAGTCGGGTGTGTGCGAGTGTGTGAGGGGGGTGGATAATGTTGGACATAATCCAGCCTCTGACAGAGGAGGAGGGGGAGCCAGCATCGTTTACAGAGAGGCATATGCTCCCTCCCTTCACACAGACACGAACTACAGCAAAGCAACCTTTTACCAGCCAGTCAGAGAAGGATAATCTTTCCCCTCCCAGCACAATGCAGGAGATTACATGGAGAACATGTCAGTCTGCACTGGATTTGCTAGACACTAGATCTCTTGTCCCTATCGATTTGCAGGCTGCTCATTCATGTTTTCACACGGGTCTCACAGGCATAGAGGCCAAAAGCATATGGTTGAGGAAGCAGCCGTCCTTTATTCAGCTCTCATCCTTTTTTTTGTGCAATCGGGTGCTTCAATTTGTGTGTGTACGTGTGCACTTGCACCGGTATTTGCACATACATGATCGCAGCGATGTCAATGCAACACCTGCTCCCGGGAAATGCGTTTTGTAATCACAGGACAAGTTAACCTCGACACCACAGACTGCAGATGTTGTAATCCCTGGTGCTATTCTGTCGCTGTTGATTTGCTTCGGCACAGGCACAATCATCGCCCTCATTTTAGGGGTTATAGTTTCCCCTAAAGCTTTGCATTATTAATCAATTATTACACGAACGCCCTTACACAAATAACAGAAGCTGCTATAGTTTACACACGGCTGGACCCAGGTGGTTCTCCATCACAAACAGGCGTCTTTCTTCCTAATGCGTCACAGCAATTTAACTGATGGAAACAAAGCTCCATTGTTGTGATCTAAAGCAGCTCAAGGAAAGTCTAGCTCCTCGGTTTATTGAATACATGTGTGCCTAAACACCCACACCATTTCAACAATTAAGCAAACAATCCTTTTATAGAGATGCTGGTAAAGTTAAACTTAGGTTAAAAAATAGAAGAAGAAAAACTAACTACATCAAAATGTAAGTCTCACATAAGCGCTTATATGTGTAACATTTTTTTTATACTAGTAGTGATAATAATCTTAGCTGTGATACAGGATCATGAGCAATTTTTCAGACTAATTTTCCATTTTAATAAAATGAAAATTACATTATTCATTCTGGTACAAATCTTTCATGATATTTTTCAGCTCAACTGGATTTTTAAACTCTGGAGTTTGATAAATAAAGGTGTATAACCCTCTTAACCACAGTGTGATTGTTTCAACTCTTTGGTTTCATGTTTCAGAACCCTGGCATCTTTCCAGTCAAAGCAGTTTTACAGCATAAAATAAACCTATTTACCATGACTTGAAGTTTTCTGTTAACATAATGTCATTAACAGAAATGTGTAAAAACTGTGTGTGCTGCATGCAGTGACTGATGACATTTATTTCTTGGGTATTAAAATTTGCCCTTTCATTTCAATACCTTTTAGTGTCTAATCAGTTTGGTCAGTGACATTAAAGTTTGGTATCCAGCTCCACTTACATGAAAGATAACTTGCATGTTTTTCTAAAATAAACATAACAGGAGAAATAACAAAGCAAGAAACTTTGTTTGGAGACTTCACTTTAGAGAACTTTTCTGACACAAAGTAAGGTCTTTAGTGATTCAGCCCCTCTTGGTCCTGAATGACTAAAGGCCTCCATATTTTATGTGACTTTGAAGAGGGCAGATTAAGGCCCACAGCAGTAGACTTTGACAGAGGAGTCCAGTGGACTCACAATGCCCATTTTAAGAAGCAGAAAACAAGAACTCCTCACTCATGCGTTTCTTAGTGATCAATATGCTAACTCGGGGAATGCTAAAATCGAGGCGGATGCTTGACAAAGATGGATAGATTTGCACCGTCCGTGAAATGTCACTGATTCAGTGGAGGATGTCACCTCAGGATCGCTCGGCTGTGTGATAAGCCTGACACATCAGCTTGGGTTGGAAAGTGGCGTGGCGCCACTCTCTCCCTCTCTTTTCCTGTCAGAGCAGACGGATGACAACGACCACCACTGCTGCAGGTCCGGTGGGACCCAGGTAAAAATGAACACAATTAAAAAATGGATGAGTTGCAATCTGTAGAGAAAAGTCAATGTGTGAGGTTTCGGGTGGTTAGCAACTGAGTGGTCACAGAAAAATAAAATCAATTTCAAGTGAGGCTTGTCAATCTAGATTTGATAGAAACACTCTGAAGGCTAAAAAAAAAGTTCTCTCATTATTCTTTGATTATTTCTACACTTGATGACTTGTGTTTGTTTGTGAAAAGTGATACAATTTTAGCTTGTTTCATTGCCTAATATATCCACCTTGACATAGTATGGTAAGTCTGCATCTACCATAATAGAGTCAGAATGGCATACATCACTTTCATTCAGCACATCAGACACTCCTTACCACAGATTTCACTGATAATGGGAACAAAGCTCTGTCATTTTCCATAGATAATGTAATTGCCATAGGGAATGAAGCCATAAAGATAGCAATAAAGGTTTTAATTTTATTGCCTTCCTCCAGAATCTGACCCTTTGTAATGCCCATATTTCCTTATGCCCCGAGGCAGCAGCTCTGAGACTCTTCTCTCTATTTGTTCAAGATCAAAGGTCTGTCCAACAACAAGCAGCGCTGACAGACTGCTTTGGCATATGCTGGGTCCATCTATTGGACTATGGGGAAGGTGAGAGAGTGAGAGCTTTCTAGCTTACTATTTTCCTCATCACACTGTCAGAGAGTCTTCTCTCCAGAGCCTTTCGGCCTGTTGTGTGGTCAAAACAAGAGAGTCACACAAAGGGGAAAACAGCAATCTCCAGAGTGGTACTTTAGACTGACCCGTAGTTTGACCTACTGTCAAATTCCACACCTTGTTTCATTTTGATGTTCCCTTTTGGCTGATTTTGACTGATTGGTTTTCTTTCCTCTTGCTTTTTGTTGTTTCTAAGACTTACAGTCTTTCTTCTTTTCACTTCTAGGCAGCAGGGATCATATCTCATATTGTATCCCAAAGACGTTGATTGTAATCCTGTTGCTTTCTGAAGGAAAAACACCACAAGCTGACAGAAGACAAAGCACCATCCACCCACAGGATCCCGGGTAACTAATAGCCCAGGTCAAAGTCTGTCCTTTTATTTATAATCCTCAACAGCATGAAATATGAAGGGGTAGATTGAGATGCATAACTTCATCCCCTTTTTTTGAAGCAGGAAGCCCTCAGACACCAAAAATGATGAAATGCTTTGGCTGAGAGGTAAACTATTAATAGACTCCTCCACCTGAAACTGTCACTGTGATCCCTGCTCTACAGCCCTGCATCCACACCAGGAGCACCTTTCAGGGACCCGTGAAGGGCTGCTGAGAAGGACTATCACATATGCTGAGGTGCACACAGCACCTACTGTACAGAAGGCATGCCTATCCAGAGACCAGTATGTTTCATAATTGATAGTAGCATGCGTGTGTCAGTAACTCAGTGATGTGAAAGCAAAGTGTGGGCGTTCAGATACTTCATATTTGTGCTGATTCTGGGTATATATCTGCAAATCTGTTACAAAAGCCTAAAGTGTTGTTGAGTCAAACGGAGGATGATAGTTAAAAAAAAAAAAAAAAAAGCACGCCTGCATTTTTCATGGTCAACTAATTAGCCATTTCCCCTAAGAAGCACAATAAGAGCTCTTGTGTGTGTCACCGCCGTCTGCTGTGCATCATGAATAAAACGCTCATTTTAAATATTTTGGGGACAACTTTCGGGATGTAAATCAGCCAGCAGTAAAGTTATGTCAGACGAAAAGTCACTGCCGGTAGCAACCACATTCCACAAATGATCATTTATTACCCAACACTATTTTTAAGGGGGGAAATGGCAGCCTCTCTTTGTCAAATCTAACAAGGGAATAGCTTTCAGGTGCTTATACCACTATAACTCATCTCTGTGACCTTTTGAGCAGGAATTAGGGCACTTTCATCCTTGCTCAGGTGCTTGTTGGAGTCCATTAGCATTTTTAAAAAGTGCTATATAGTGTAAAGAAAAACAGGGAATCCTACATTAATAGACCTAGTGAACTTTAGTTATGTTGTAGGTAAATGATGAAAGATGGCTTCATAAAAGAAACTTATAGCATTGCTGCAGACTTAACACAGAAGCTGAATTGTGTAGTTTGATGTTATAACACAGAACATTATGTTAGAGACAAAAATCCATGACAACTTCCAACATGCAAAAACCACGAGTTCATATTACAAATGTTCAGTTCCTGCTTTATGATTATTCTCCAATTCAGCATGCTCCTCCTTTAGGGAAATTACACAGCCAACTACCTAATCCCAGTCGTGGTGAATGCTTTTCCACGGTAGCGGACCAAATTAAACATCTGACTGAGATAGCTGAGAGAGACAGGACATAAAGTCTTCTAACCCATTCTCTATTTTTGAAGCTTCTAAATAATTCATAGATAAAACAAAACACAACAAATACCTTGAGACGTGTGCTACCCAGTAAGTTAATCCCGCAAAATGAAATAGAACTTTATCTTGCAGCTCAAATTGAAGCAATACCATGATATTAAAGTGTGAAAGAGAACACAAACACTGCAACAAATTACAAAATGCCAGGGGGACCAACAACAGTATTACAGAGGATGAACCAAATACTGTTTCATTTTAGAGTGCTGGGCATGCAGTTCAATACTATCATTATTGTCAATAAATTGTAACATGCAAGCTAGTTGGAGACCTCACCCATAGCTTTGTACGTAACATCATAAGGAAGAATGTATTATACCGTTTGCATAATTCATCTTTTCTTTTGATATCATGCTAAAGCAGTAAAACCACTGACTCCAATAAAGTAGAAAGCTGTAAAGTTTTGTTAGAATCGATAGTATAAGACACTCTAGAAATGGGCCCGAATCCTAAAGTGGCAGATTGTGTAGACTGGTCATACCTTCTGCTGTCTGCAACTCGTTTTGTATTACCAGTTTCCCTGTGATCAAAAGCATTAATCTAAAAAAAGGGGATATCTGAGTGCAAATATCATCTTTATATGGCCATTACTTATTAATCTTTATGTTCATTCCGGGGCCACTATGTCATGTCACCTAGATGTCCTCTGAAAGCAAATGGCTCGACACTGTGTATTGAGTTACATGTTCCCCTATTTACTGGAAAAGCAGGTCTTGGAGATAACAAGAAAGGTGATATTTACAGTAGCCCGGAGCAGTGTGATGTGCCCTGCCAAATCACGGCTCAGGTGGGTCAAGGGAGTCGCTCTGTGTTGAGAAGAGGCCGAGAACGCGCCAAAGAGACCCAAAGTGGACGGAACTATACTGTTCAGGGCGCTGTGTTCCCAATAATGGTGAAGTTGCTAAAACAGTTAAAGGGCTGATGTGTCTTCATGCATTTCACAGGCCTCATTTTTCAATTTAATCCATAAGGATCCCGTGTTACTTTTGTGGTAGGTCCCAAATTACTTTTTAACATTTCTCACCATTTATTGTAACTGTAAACTCTGTATTTTTGCATTTTTTTTAATGAAAATTTGTTATATTCCAATATTTAATTCACTGATCATGTAGCTGTTAATTAAAGCACAAAAGAAAGTTGAGGGTTATTATATCATAAACAGAGAAAACTGAAAAAAATATTTTTTTTTTTTTCAGTAAAATCTATTATTAACTGAAGAGAAACCCAGTGTCTCCAGTTACTGTCGTTGATTCAACTCTATGGGTTTTACTGGTGAATCAGTGTTGAAGATGACGGTGCGTCCACGTTCACTACAGAGCCTCTGAACACCCAAATGGGTCATGTCTGATGATCATAAAAAGATGACAAAGTACATTTTACACCAATTATTTACATGTAGTGGACAGGATTATGGATCGATAGTTATTAAATATCTTAGAACAGTAAATAATTTTAGTCACCAATGAATGTTTGGGTCTTTATGGGTTAAAAATGTGGTTTGGGTATTTTTTGGTTCTCTGTATCATCATTTTTTTATGTTAGCTGCTGTTCATTTCATTTTGACAAACTACAGTTTTTCTGCAGAAAAGAAAACTAAGGTGAGTTTTTCTTTTTAGTTTGTTTGCCAATTGACAAAGTTGCGGTCAATAACGTCCCTTGTGGCTTATAAAGTAAAACCTACATAAAGAACTCCAACAGAAGTGGCAAAGAAATGTCACATATACAAAATAATAAAAACAAACAGGGCCTTAGATTCATAGAAAGTCAGTGTTTTGGATTAAAATACTTAAGATTTGAAGACTTCATCACAGTGGTTATAATAATGCATAATGGGTTATAGACAGACACCAAGGATTTCAGATTTGATCAAGGCTATTTTGTTAAAAACATTTTGTATTAAATGATTTTTTAAAAAAGATGACTGACTTTTCAACAGTCAAATAAATGATATTGCATTCTTGATATAGTTCAAATGAATAAAGTGTTCAAAGAGCAGCAGGGAAGACACTGATCCTCTGGTTGTTTCACTGTGGTTATGTTCTAAAGTACAAATAAATATGCCCACGTCGTCAAGCAACCACCAGAGAAGGTTACATGTGTCTTCCTGTTGTTTGTCTACAAGACAACAAGCAGGGATTAATTATACAGAGTACAGCTGAGAGAGAAGACAGTTCTGTAACCGAGGTCACTATGTTTTTATAAAGAGACATATTACCCAGAGACATATTACTAAGGAAATACAAGCAGGGGGCAGTGTTTCTGCAGGTAAATACACCACCTCATATCTGTATTGAAACATAAGTGATGATTGAGAGGGCTTATTATTGTGTGTCTACTTTTTATTCAAATATTTCATATTTTAACATTCACTGCAATATTATTATCATAGAATAGAATATAACAATGCGAGATGACGTGAGCAGGAGGTTCAACATGCAAAGTCACTTCCAGGTGCTAAGACTCATTTCTGGGGCACACTATGACCTAAGTAGCAACAGCCTATTACGGAGGTTATGACTAAGAATTATGCAACTTTTGATGCAGTTCCTTGTCTGTCGAATCAGTAGTTTTATATATGTGATTGTAGAAACAAATGTTTAGAAGCAGAAGTAGTGTAGTGTATGAGGGAGGATGCTTTATGTTTAATAAAGTGTTTTGATCAACATATATAGGAGTCGGGGAACAGGTGCAGATGAAACAACTGGAACACATGGTGGAAGCCAGAAGCTCAGCACACCTGTTCCCTTCCTGCTAAACAGCCTCGCAGTGGATCGTCTCTGGAGCACAAAATAACTTCCATCTCACACACACAGCACACATTTCTCGAATTCTAATAGCACAGAGATGGAGAACAGACGTTTGTCCCTTTTAGGGCCAATAGCAATGGTGATAAATGAAAGCAGGACTCTTTCTCTATGCTGCTGGAAGATCTTAATGCATTTTCCTTTGGTCTGTGTAGACAGAGCACTCCACAGGGAGGGAGGGGAGGATAAGTAACTATAGGAGGTGGTAATGGTGTTGGTATCGGCTGGTGTTGTTTGCCCTAGCTGTATTGAAGCAATGGTCCCTGAGGAGCCTGGCACAGGGAGCTGGGTTTGTCAACCTTGTCTGAGGGACTTAATATGAAAACAACACTAATGAGAACCATTTCCATTGCTCTGTTTATTTTCAGAGATGCATTGAGCAGGGCATACGCACGGCTCAGTGATCGCACGTTGCATTGCATTCATTATGGTGCTCTGGATGGGCTACTGATACATTACACACAAACACACTTATAATTGCATTTTTTTTTATTGTTCAGTGCTACTTTTAATGCTGCACCCAGGCAAAATGGGCTCCATCTGACCAAACAAAATCATAAGGTTATGCATCTGGCTGGCATCTTTTATCCACTTTTTGACTAAAAGCTACAAATTAGACATAGTGTAATTTGTTGGATTTCACGACTGGAATAAAAACATGGCCAAACACCGCATCTATACTGTAGATTCTATAGTATCTAAAGACGACTTTTTTCATCAATAAATGACAAGCTTCAGCAGACAAGTATCATTTCCTCAAGCAAAATGAATCCTCCCGCGTCCATCTATTCACTCACAGACATGCCATTTTGAAAATCTCTCTAAAGTGACATTACTCCAGAGATAGAAACCACTATTTCATTGAGCAGAAAATTGCTATTGAATTTGGAGCTGAATAATTGGAAGCCATGTTCCAATACAACCCGGAGAAAAGGTAGAGTTATGTTTTACTGTCACACTCAGACCAATGACATTCTGAAGCTGAGCGGCACAAATGGTATGGGTATTGTTGGACGGGACATTGCTCTCCTTTGTATATGAGCCATATCAAGCAAGGAGTTGGAAGGCAATTTGGACGATGCAATTCACTTTGATTTGATAGAGGGCCATGAACGGAATAAAAAAATAAATATCAGCGTTTTGAAGAAAAGATACGAGCATTCAGCTGTGGGGCTACATTTGCTCTTTGTGTTGAAGCGTCGAATACATATGAATAACCAAAGCATGTTGGAGAATTTTTGTGTGGTTTTATGTACGATTTGGAAGAACAATGTTTCAAATAGAAAAACTAGGAAGAAAAATAAGCATTCAACTCAACATGTCTGGCATTATCGATTCAAGTGTTGATTATTTTTAGGGCAGTCAATATAATGAACTTAACCAGATGTTTGCTGTGAGTAATTATGTCTTTTCTTCGTAAGACTGAAGCTTGTAATAATCTATATTGAACGGTCAAATGGCAGGAACGGTGTAGTCAATACAAAGGAAACTGATGTTTAATAGCAACTACAAATTTCCGTTATCATGATCACAACCTACATCATGTGGTCATTATCTCTATCGTCGTGACTAAACATCCATTTCTACTGTTATAAACAGTTATCCCACTTATTTAAGGTCCTTGCTTGTGAAAATCGTTTTATTTCAGACATTGTGGAAAAAGCGAAATTACGGAGAAATGTCAATAAATTAGCAACACTGCTACCTGTCGTGACACCTGCTTGCCAACACCTCAGCTACATGCAAATCAACGAAATGCAGAGGTGTTACTTGCATTAATTTGATCGATTTATATTTTTAGAACAAGCTAGAGAGAGGAAAAGAAGAGGACATGCAGTAAAGGGTCAGATGGACTCAACCCAGGCCTTGGTAAAACCTCTACCTGATGAGATGCTAACCCGCCACTAATTATATTTGCTTATTTCCAGTTAATTGCAATGTATTAATTTTGACAGCGCTAATTATCGCTCCATAAATAATGAACTGCTTTGTTTGTAAAATGTCAAGAAATATATCCCAAACACATCTGTCACTCAAAAATGATCACAGCAGCTATCAATTCTGAAGTTAATGCTTATTATAAACCTAAAAAAAACCCAAAAAACATCATGTTGACGTAAAGCTACTTCAACAGAGATATTACAATCCTCTCGATGTCACAGTGATAGTAGGGTTTCTTTAAAAAAAACAAACAAACTACCATTTATAATAACACCTCCTCCGCCTCCATTTAATACAATAATAACTGCCTCAGTTGCTCTTTATCTGTTTGCTGTATTTCTTCTGTTGAGGTTGGTGGCACTGCTCCTCTCTCTCTGTCTGGCTCTCCACCCCTCCCTTCATCCAGTGATCGTTTTGTGAACCCGTTAGCCTGTCATTGGTTTAGAGACTCCAAATGACCCTGTGTTTCTGCAGAAGACTCATTCATCCCCTCCCTTTCCCTCCGCAGGCCACTGGCAATACTGATGACCACCAGAAAGACACACACACACACACACACACACGCACGGACAGACATGCACACGCACATTTCTTACAGACAGACATTAGCTCATGCACGTACGGACACACACAGTCAAACACACACAGATGTGCACACACACACTGATGGCTGCTGTGGTTTGCTGGTGTAATGTGCTTTGTTGTGTGAAGGTATCAATCAGAGGGGAGCAGATTATTAGAGTGTCTGAAAGAGATCAAACAATGTTGCCGTCTGCACCCACACATGGCTGATTTACAGGCAGGCTGATAAAGTACTGCAGCTCTCTGTCAGGGGCTACATGACGGCTCGCCGCGCTCTTAGGATAAATTATTGCAGAGGCCCGCGGTAATGTCTCTCCACCTAGCAACCAGCCGCCCCAGCCGCTGCCAGGGGAGCCCTGCCTCGTCTGCCATAATGGCACTGTGTCCAGGGTCAGCAGTTACTGTATCGTAGCAGGGTGGGAGGGATATAAACACACATACAAACACACACTTGGATGCTCGCATGCACGCAAACTTACGCACCGTTCCTCGTTTGTCTCTACACCTGCCATTGAAGGCAATGCCAAAAGACACTCAGAGATGACTGCTGGAGGACTGAGTGGACACAGGGGAGGCGCTGATGTCTCGCTACAATTTTGCAGTGGAGCAATATTTTGAAAAACTGATGCCAAGGTTCTAAACAAGACAGTGCTGAGAGAGGGTTGTGCAGTTATCAAAAAATAAAGCTTGGCAAAAACATTAAACAGAGCCATCTGTAACACTAAGTCTGATCTTACTTGTGTGATTGGCCATTGTACAGCGTTTCATAGCTCTGTTTTTACGTCACTGCTCATACCTGCGCATAAATAGCACTCTTTTGATAAGTAACACCCTACAAGGTACTTCTTAAATACTAACAGAATACCTTACCTGCTCCTCAAAACAAGACTACATATTTTCAAATATGCTTCAGCCGACAGCAGGAAAGACGGATGGACAGAAAGGAATCAAAATGAATAAGTCACCAACCAGAAGTGGATTTCTCTTACAGATAACATAACTATTTTATGTTCCGGCCTTTTATTTACTCACGATGGCAGGCATTTCTTTCTGTACACTGAGCAAGGTCAGTGAAAGTAGATCTCTTGAAATTGGCAGGAAAGACACAGGGGTGCAAAAAAAAGAAAACTATAGCAAGATGCTAAAAGATAGATGCTGTCGATTGAGTGTAATGAATATTTTACTGAGGCTTTCTCCATTAGAGCTTTTCAGCAGTGTCTTTCAACCTAAAAAAAAAAAGAGGGGGATGGCTAGAAAGAAACAAACAAGTAAAAATTCTATTTTTTCTGGAACTGATGTGCATGTCCATAGTAAGGAGTTGAGAAACTGGCTTTAACAAGTCGCCTGCCATTTCAGTAGTGATGACTGGGTGATCGCCTCCTCCCTGCCCCCTCCCCTGTGTTATCTCGCTCAAAGCAGTGCCATCCCTCCATTGTAATAATGCCGCTTCCCAGCAGCCCTTGGAATGACCTTTCTTTAATTAACTGCATCTTGATGAGCAGATCTACATAGAATGTGAAGGTTAATTAATGAAGTATCACTGCTTAGTCTTAAAACCATCACCTAGCGGATGACAGCTAGCCCACCACTCTCAATTTTACCCCCCGATCTCATTAGCAATGGAAGGCCAATGGACAGCTCAGCTCTGGCCAGTGGATCTCAAGTAAATTGTATCAAAGACAGGCCCGTTGATATCCTTCATAGAGCTACATAAGACTATATTCTGATTCTACACTTTGAATAATATATGAGAAATAGTCACAAACACACACGTTCTTGCACCACATAATGTGTCCGTGTTTTTCTCTGAGGTATGAATCTAGTCAGCAACCGCATAAATAATTCAAATGAAGGTAAAATAATATTTCAATTAAGATCCATGTAATCTGTTTCCTGCAAACAAATACATGATGGATGGTGATGGATAATTCTTGTATTATTGCACAGTTTCATCTTGATAAGCTTTCGGTTTCCGCGTGATTTCATTTCAGAGCGCATTTCGGTGTTGCTTATCATTGCAATTTGGAAAGAAGATCCACATTAGCAAATGCTGCCCAACTACTAAAAGTGTCTGAACATGGCAGTTTAAGCTAGTAAAAGATGGGATGATGAAAGTCCAGTGTCTCCAGTTACAGCACACTTCCTACAACTGGCTGTGCTCTGGCTATCTATAATCTATCACAGCGGAGGAGGAGGTGTACCGTCACCTCAGTATGCACAGCACTTAAAGCAGTAACACTAGGTGGACATGTGACACTATCTGTCAGAGGTACTTGGTTTATGTTGCTGTTGATCGAAGTTTCCCTCCTGGGCATCACAGGCCAGGCGGGCCACCTGGGCTCATTTGCCGCCCCACCTGGCCTGGACAGGTGAAAATTAAACTGGAAATGTCTAAAGATTAAATTTCCTGGGTAGACTTTTCTGGCATTGTTTCTTCTCACAAGGGGGATATTTTTAAAATACACTCAGATTTTCCACCCAATTTAATACTGTGCAGCTCTCTCCTGGGTTATTATTGAAAACTAAGACAAAGTCAAAATCTAATAGTGAAAAAAATACTTTATTGACTGAAATAAAACTAAAAATGTCAGGTTTCAAAATTACCAACAGGAAATGGAGAATGTGACACAAACTCAAAACAATACAGCACTGCAGGTAAACTCAGCTTCCTTTGGTTTTCTCCCAATGTTAAAATGCCTAATAAACAATGACGTTTTTTAACTTGCAGTCATATAAGACATCTTAGATTTTTCACCTTCTACAAATCAATGCTTTCCTCATAATAACTGTTAAATAAATCAAAATTACACTTCAACTAGTCAGTTCCTCAAAATAAAAACTTGTGTAAAACTGAACTGACATCAAAACTCAAAAGTGAAAGGCTGACTGTAAATAAGAAATAATGTACATTTCAGAACTAATAACCAATAGACTGTCTGGCACTATCCTGCCACTAATGCGCCAGCTTGAATGCCATCATATGCAGTTCCCTCACACACAGCTGCTTCTCTGACTGGCTCTGTGAGCTACAAATGTGCATGTAAATCTCCATTAGTAATCAGTATTGTTTCTGTATCAGCATTTGTCCGCAATGAGAAATATGATTGAATCCTCCACGTAACCTTGATTTAGCCCCAAAGTCAAAGCATTTATGCACGGCTCGGCTTCGTGGTAACACTGGAGACACAAAATAACTTCCACAAGACAGCTCGAGTTTGACAAGAGCGTGTTTATCCTTTTTATCCAATATGTGCAGAATAAAGAATAAAATATGACAGATATACCCAGGCCATCTGGATGCAGCTAACCCACAAGCAATGCTACCAGTCCCTATTTGTGTCTATTAGCACTACAAAGTTATTGATTGTTCCTATTCACCACTACAACCTTTTGACAGCAGACACAACCACATATGTAAAAAGTGACATGGCTGACTTCATGACAAGTAAACAAAGAGTGATACCTCCTACTGTGTCTCACTGCTGTGCATCTATAGGGTAGAACAGAAGCGAAATTTCTTCACATCTCTTCTCTTTACCTTATCTGTATCCAGAATGACAATGATTCCCAAGCCTCATTTATGGATCACGTCATAAAAAAAAGACTGAGAGAAAATCCATTTTGTTTCTCATAAATTGTTAAGATTTTGCCAAGGTAAACTCAGTCCCTAATTGGTGTCGCTTTTTGCTACCACTGATACAGTGTCACACCTTCACTGATGACTGTCAGGTAAACTTTCTATACAGAAGTATTTCTCCGTTGAAGCGTCTATCTGATTTCCTTTTCAGCACCTCGAATGACACCCCACTAAAAGCTGGCACAATACGCTTCCCGCACACAACGCTGTCACCAAAGACAACTTGGGAGAAGCGAGTGTTTTGAGAGTTTGAAACAAAATAGCTGGTGCAGCATTTCCCCATTTCCGTCTGAAATCCTTGACACCAGAGGATTTACAGTGAAGTGAAGTGAGGTGGGTGCTGTATGGAACGAGCTGTGGGGGCTGAGTTAGCTGGGCTGGGGTGTGTGGGGGGGTCCACACTACACTCATGCTGACAGGGATCCTCCCTGTAGCGCATGCTTTTTTTTCCATTAGTTCCTTACTCACTCTCTTGCCCTCCAGACCCGCAGAGTGAGGAAGATTTAAGTGGCCAGTCAAGTGAAATCCCCAAGGTTTGGCAGGTGTGAGGTCTGGCTTCATTATCTACAGACACCTCTGTCCAATTATGAGCCTTGCTCCCTCTGTGACGATGATGATGCCGTGTGTGTGCCTGCGAGTGTGTGTGTGCAGGGCGTGAATAAGCCAGGCTCATTGTTATCTGTCTAACTATCAAGATTTCCTCTTCCATCATGACATCACTGACAATTTCACACAAAAAAAGCAGGGGTGCTCACATACATTGGCACATCATGCATGCACACACAAGCACACATCTTTTGTTTAGATTTGGCTCTGCGTTTGTGTCTAAACCCACAAAATTCAGTCCATGGCCTCATTTCCAGCTCTGTTCTACTTGGGAATAGTAAGCAACACCTGAAACCTACTTGTACAATAATGTTAATGGTCAGTGCACAGTGACTGTAATTAGGACTCAGTAAAAAGAAAAACAAAAAAAAAAGCACAATAAATTACACACAACTGTCGCGTGATCAAAAGTCTCGCTGCTTTTGATACATCTCCATGGTTTCTCCATTTTGCTGACCCACTGGTTCCAAAATGTCAGCGACTGAAAACTGGAGCAATGCCTTATAAGCTGCTTCAAACAAGCACAGGGTCTGTTTCTCTAGCCTGATTTTGGACACCCCCTGCTGACACCAAAGCAAAATACAAGGCACCTACAGAGGACTAAAATAAGTCTGTGTTGATGGAAAAGCATTTGTATTCAGAAATCAGATAAGATGCAAAAATGGATGTCTCTAGGGTTTACATTCAATATACCCGCCATATCAGCTCACCTCTATCTCAGTAAAATTATCACTTTTAATTCTATTTCATGTTACACACACACACATATATAATTTAAAAAACAGGTCACAGTTTACTTGTTTAAAAGCTTTCTTAAAGTTGAAACTCTTTCCACCTAAAGCTATGGCCTTTTATTGTCTGTGAAGGCACATGTACCCTCCAGTTTCTAGTTAGCCTGCACTCATCTGCAGCCCTATCATCTGCATCAGTTGGCAGATACAAAGAGCATAGTGCTGATTTGCGTGTGAGCATGTGCGCCTTTTGTGTATGCCACGGCTGCACTTGCTTGTATGTGCAAGTCTGCGTGTGTGTGTGTGTGTGTGTGTGCACGATATGTGCTTATGCGCGCTGTCTTTTTATATGATAAAGTAGGAGTGTTGGAGGCATCTGATGGTTGCCAGACTTTGGCTCTGCTTTATCTGATGCTGAGATGGCAGCTGTTGACCAAAGGAATTCATACATGTGTGTATAATTTGTCTTACGGCTCAAAACAAACACTGGACCTGGGACATCTTTTACCCATTCAATTTGACATGACACAAACATAAGGTCACTGTGTGTGTTTGGTTTCTGTGTTGCTTGATTATAATATCAGGGGTGGCTATAAATAGAGTAGGCCACAAATCTAAGCGCATTACACACTATTTTCTTAGAACTGTATATATAACAAGCTATCAACATACTTGAAGCAGTGCGTACTTTGGCATAGCTTTGAACTCACCATTTTATTTGCTTCCTCTTAATGATAATAACCAAAGGACCAGCAGCAGTGAATGAGTTTCCCCTGAATCGCAAAGGAAAAAAAATGACATGAATTAATAATGAGAAAAATTACTCAAACTCACACCACGACCTGCTGCAGCACGGTGAGCAGTGGGCCCTAAGGTGACAAAGCTGGATAAATATTTTATGTCTAAATATGATTTTGGGGTCCTGAGCCAATGTCTGACAATCCCGCCTAGGTCTTTGCGGCACATGGCTTAACCATTAAGCTAAAAAGAGACTTGGAATCTGTCTGCGCCTCTTGTCTGGACAGAAGCAACACTCAGAGATCAGGTTTATGTGTAGCAGTCGGCTTCTGAGCCTCATGATCTTGCCAGTGAAGTAAGTAGATGGTGTTCTTTGGGTGCCCTCAGGTGGAAGCCTGGTATAATTGCTGTTGACAACCTACAAGTCATTGTGCAATTAAAGCATCTGCCGCTCCTGTGTGGCAGCGGGCTGTGATGCCTTGTGACAGCTCGTAGCCATTAAGCAACTGTAAGCAGCTGGCGTGCCTCGGTGGGGGAAAATAATGTGACAGAGGCACTCCCCCCTATTGTTGCCCTTGTCTCATTGGGGAAAAGAGGGACATTACATCACTCACTGAATACTCCGTTGTCTCAATGAATGGGAAAGGGACACGTCGACAAATTAGAATTGTCACAGCTGGATGTCCAAGAGCTGTTTTGTTTATAAGTACAACAACCGAAAAAGAGTTTATTGTTTCAGGAGGAGAGAAATAACTAAAACAAGGAAAGGAAGGAAAAGTAATACTGAGGAAAGTGCAAACCAATATCACTGCATCTTCCTCAAAGAAAATGACTGTTTTTGTATAAGTGATGGGCTTGTGAACATTATTTGTGGGGAATGTTTCCGACCCATGATATGTGTTCAGTCGTAAGGCCTGGAAGGACAGCCTTAAGCTGGGGGACAGGAAAAGTGAAAACTCAGATTTATAATTCTATTGAGCATAAAAATTTAAGTCTTGATCAAAGCGTGAAGCACACTGGCCCCTTCAACAGCGCTGGGGGGGATGACACAAGGATTTCTTTAATTAGCCCATATGCATGTCATTTGTCTGTCACATGTAAATGTGCTGTTTTGATGTACATTTAGCTGTTAGTGTGTGAAGAGGAATTATGTGCATGTGATTTGCATGCTCCTAGGTCATATCTACTTATTTATTTCATTATTGGCTTTGGGAGTGTGTCTTCAAAAAGTAAAAGAGGCTTTATTTCACTAAAAATCATGATATGTGTGTGTGAATTTACAGTGACAGGCCTGACAAGATCAAATACAAAGACAAAGGTAATCAACTAGTCAGGTTCATGCATCCAGGCCATGAAAAGGTCTGGTGTGTGCGTTTGTGTCATTATATGCCTTAGTATATGTGTTTATGTGTATGTAAGTGTATGTGTGTGTAAGAGAGAGAGCACCTCCAGTCTGTCTCGGGGATTTGCTGTTTCAGCAGGGAAGGAATCAGTCCTGTGCCTTTGCCATGCAGGAAAGTCAGCGTAAGGAAATTCCTGAGCTTCACAGTGGCAATCAGGCAGTTAAGGACCTGCCACTGAAAATGGAGCTGTATGTCAGTCACTTTCATGGCTTATTCACACTAGCACAACTGCTCTGGCATAAAAAGTGGCATTCTCATTCCCTCACCCCAACAGCCCAGCAAATTGCCCTTACTTGAAAGATGGTAAAGTGTGGATATTTAAGTGCCCTACGACAATTGCTACATCTGAAAGCTTACCTCTCAAACGAAAAATACTCTGTTAAGTCGTCGAAGGCACCACAGGAAGTGCCAAAGTTATATACAGCAGTCAGCTAATGCTAGGCCCAGGGCTACTCTTAATATCTAAGCTAACAGCAGAGTTTTTAGACTCTCAAATACTATTGTGTACATGTAGGTCAATTGCATGTCATATAATTTTTGAACAACAGGTGGCACTAATGATCTTGTTGAACTTTTAAAAACACGTTTGCAAAATACGATAATAAGCGAGTATTCCCTTTTCGCCCTCCGAGGCAATCATTGTTATTCATTTTTACACAAAGGAAGCTAAGTCCGTATTGTAAAACAACTGAACAGTTTTGTTAAAAATAAAACTAAAAAAAATGTCTGTCAAGCCAACATCGGCGGTGATGCGACATTTAGCTGTAATATCTTAGGTCAGCAAATTCACATGATGGCATTTTACTGGTTGGTAATTTGATAAAAGATAGTCTACAAAATATATATACTGTAATATATATGGTTGATAAAGAACTTTTGGTGATTTAAAGCAAAGAAAACTTGACCAAAATGCAGGACATTACAAAAAATATTATATATATATATATATATAACAATACGCTGAATACACTTTCATAGTGTTGATATGTCTCAGAAAGGAAAATTTCCTATAACTTTGAAAGCAACATCTGACGTCGCATGATTGAGAACCCTACTGCCGTAAACCACACGTAACTTGTCGTAAAACCGGTCTGCATCGGTGTTGTTAAAGAAGTACATAATTATTCCCATTAGTATTTAATCCGTTGTAAATTTCGCCTTTTGAAATGAGTAATATTTACTGTTTCTCCGTCTTGGCTGGACCTGGTTTATCTTTAACATTGTAATGATCGATGAGTACGCTTTGTGGAGCCAGAAAATGAGTTGATTCCTAGCAAAACAAGCTACAAAATGGCAACATACAACACAGAAGGTAAGGGAAACAGTTAACAACAAAACCCGAAAACTACCAGACATCACTGATGTAAGTCGTCAGTACTGTAGTCCGTGTTTCGAGATGCGTGTGTCCTTAACATACGTACATTATATATAACACTGTGTTGTGTTTCTTCCGTCTTTATTCGCTGCAGGACATTCAGTGGTGGTAGAAGTGAGCCCAGATATACACATCTGTGGTTTTTGCAAACAGCAGTATAATAATTTCCAAGTCTTTCTCGCTCATAAGCAAAATGGATGTACTCTACCCACTTCAAACCCATCAGCCACCACGGCAACAACCACCCTCCCAGGTAAAATACATTACGCATTGTTTTGTCATTATGGCTGCCTGCAAAATGCATTAAGTGTGTATGTGCTGGACAGTCTAAACCTGATGCTTTTCTGTTCTCTTCAGATACCAACACAGAGTTTGTTTTTGAGGAAACATACCAGACTTGTGTCGTGAGGGGTGTTAAAAAGAACCTGACCAAAGCACAAAAAACACCTTCCAAAAAATTAAAACCTTCCCTGACTTCAAAGAGACACAGCTGCTGTTTCTCAGGTTGGTGCCTGACTGTTGTCTTTTTACGACTGTTGGAAATCTGTTTTTTTTCCCCCCTCCTGCTTCTTACTAGACAACTATACTTCCCACCATTGAAGTCTCAAATAGAGTCGTAGTTACAGCTTGGATTTGAATTTATAGATTAGTTGTAGTTTATTCACAAGTGCATAGGTATGCTTATTTCTGTTTTTAGAATTTGACTAGTTGGTGTGAGCTGTAGATTTTTTTAAAGTCTTTTAATCATCTGCACCATCAATTACTGACATTGTCCATTAGCTTTTATTTTAGGTAAACGCTTTTAAACATGAAAGCATTCAAATAAATTCCTCTTCAGATCTAATCTTATCTAAGTGAGTTATCATATAATTATAATACTATACTCTGAATTTTGCATTTTTCAGTGCAGAGCAGATATATTCTGTATTTAATTTACCATTTAGATTCCTCAGAGTAACTTCAAAAGTTATTGTATCAAAAAAGAGACGATTGATAGAAGTTTTTCTTTTCTTTTTTTTAGCAAAATATGTCATTAATTGAACACAAAAATAGGTGTCTATAACCACAGCATGATGGTGTTTCCATGTTCACCACAGAGCCTTTTAATGTCCAAATGAGCCATATCTGATGAGACTGAAAAGCTGAGAGTACTTTTTATTTTAACTATTTCAACGTATTGACAGGAATAGTAGCTCAGAAGTTATTAAACATTTTAGATCAGAAGATGGTGTTAATTGCCAGTGACTGTAGGCCTGTTAGGGTTAAATTCCCACTTAGTTTACACTCTCAACAAATAAAGTCACTTTCTCTTGATCTACAGGTTGCACTTTTAAAACACAGTATGGCCAAAAAGATATGGAGCGGCACCTTAAAACTCACACTGGTATGTCACTTACTCGCATGTGGGTTTCAGAGGTATTTGAGCACTTAAAAAGCAGATATTGACACAAGTTGTTTAATCATCTGCCATTCAGGTGAGAAACCATTTGAATGTGATCTGTGCCACAAGCGCTTCAGTCGACGGGATAAGCTCAACATGCACAGCCGCTCGCATACAGGTGAGAAGCCACACAAGTGTAAACACTGTCCCTATGCAGCAGCAGACAGCAGCAGTCTGAAGAAGCACCTGCGCATCCACTATGATGAACGGCCATTTAAATGCCAGATCTGCCCGTATGCCAGCCGCAACTCCAGCCAGCTCACTGTGCACCTCCGCTCTCATACAGGTTAGTGGTTAAACATCCCCCAAAAGATGTTGATTTTTACAAAATACTGAAATTTGTTTTTTCTTTCCATCTTTTTTTCCAAGGGGATGCACCTTTCCAATGCCAACAGTGTGACGCAAAGTTCAAAATCAACTCAGACTTGAAGAGACACATCCGGATTCACTCTGGCGAGAAGCCATACAAGTGTGAATTCTGTGAATATCGCTGTGCCATGAAAGGTAACTTAAAATCACACATTCAGATCAAACATGGCACAGAGAACTCCTTCCCCTGCATGCACTGTGATTTTAAGTGCACCAATAAAGCTGCTCTGCGTCAACACTCACGGGAGCACGAACCCATTCAGCCCATTCAGTGTTCCAAGTGCACTTACTCCTGTTCCAGCAAGGGGGCGCTCAAAGTCCATGAGAGGATCCACTCAGAGGAGCGGCCCTTTAAATGTGAGTTTTGCAGTTTTGCCTCCAAGCAGCGCAGCAACCTAGTCATCCACTCAAAAAAGTTCCACTCAGATAAACCTGAGAAAGGCAGTGGAGGGAAAGGTGGCAGAGGTGGAGGTAAAAGTGGAGGGGCTGACTCTCCAAAACCTGTCAGCTCTCGTTACCGGGCTAAACTAGATGCAGCCCGAGCCTTCTGCTGTGACTCTTGTGATGCTTCTTTTGTAAGGGAAGACTCTCTGAGGAGCCATAAGAAGCAGCACAGAGACACTCAGAATGTATTGCAGCTCCAACTCTCCACCCAAACCAGCACAGTCAGTTTGGTTCCTGCTGCAACATCGCAGTGCAACACCCAGCTCGAGGTTCCCACCCCATCAGATTCAATGGCACCTTATGGCGGCACACAGCTCAAAATCATCGTATCTCACCCTCTTAGCCAAGAGAACTCTCTAATCCCAGCTGCTGTAGACAGTCAGAGTAAAACAAACATGGTTTTACTAAGCCCAGAAAACCAGGACTTGGTAGTCAACTCCATGATCCAACAGGTGAACTTGCTGGCTCCGATGCAACATCTGGGGTCGTCCCAGACTGCAGAGGCAGCACTTGAACCCCAAGCAGTTCTCTTGACACAGCTCAACACTGATGACACCAACAACCCGCTCCACCAGGCCTTGCTACAGACAACCATGACAGCTCAGGACTCCAGCAATGGTACGCAGACCTTCATCACCACCTGCTCAGAACTAGAGGGCCTCAAAGCCTTGATCCAGGAGGGCGGCACAGAGGTTACAGTGGTGACTGAAGGTAACACCACCATGGTCACCAGAGCTAATCCCACTGAAATGGTGTGTGGCCAATCAGACGACATTTCCAGACCAGCAGTAACGGTTGAGGAGAGTGCCTTAGCTTGTGAGGAAAGTGCGTTATTGGTGCCAAACATCAGCTTGGGTGGCCAGAATGTGGTCATCCACGGCGTCCCATTGATAGTATCCACTCAGCCACAGCAGAATACAATAGAACACCTCACACACACCCTCTACTCTGATTCACACACACTGGAAGGTATTCCACAGTGAGTGTAGGGCATACGATTATACTTTTCTAAAAGTGGAAAGACTGTACCTGCATGATAAGCTATTACTTTGCCAGTAAAAAAAAAACACCTAATCCTGAACGTTATGTCTGTGCAGGGCATTCACAGCAACAGCTTTTATTTGGAGCTGTTTAATCAAACACTGAAATAACAATAGTGATGTCATGATTCTCAACACATGTTTTAGTTTTCAGATTTTAGAATAATGAATTATAGCAACACAAATGTTGAGGTCAGAATGTTGTCATCTGTAATATTTACTGACTTTGAAACATGAAAGAAGTTAATCTTGACTTAGACCTTTCTGACATAGTTTGAAACACTCTGTTTTTGTTTAACTGATTTGTTTTCAGACATTAAAAAATAAAGTCTTAAGCATAACTTGAAGTGAAATGGTTTCCCCTTTGTACAGAGTATGTGCAATGAATTTCTTCATTTTGTCCATACGGTGGCAGCAGAGTTATACGGCTAAAGGGTGAATTTCTCACTGACAGTGCATTGAAGTCTTCTAGTATTGATTCTGCATACTCTATAGGTGTAGCTTTTGTGGATAATTTCAGGTACTTCTCTTCATTCAGAGTCTAGAAAGGAGATGTCAATTATCGAGAACATTTACAGCATATCAAGGTCTCAGGTTTTAAAAGCCTTGTTAGTCCCCCAATAGATTTTCAATAAAGTGCCTGTCCTGCTCTTTGTGATATGTATTTGTGGCCATTTTTTACACTCAGACTTCAGCACTTAGTATTTGCAGAGAATAAAAGCTGCACCTGAATAGGAAGCTTCTCTGAACAGTTGATCATTGATTTCTTCCTTGTCCCTCACCACTAATGGCATTACATTTTCTGGCTCAGCATGGCCACAAACTATGATAAAAATATTTGATAAGTGGGTCTGACCAGCTTTTAAGTTCAGGGTTGTCTTGAGTTTTCAACTCAAGGTAATGGTCTTCGCCCACAGAAGGAAATATATCTCACAAGAAGCAAAATAAGACAAAGATCTGAAATTGTTTTGCTCTGCAGTTAAGTGAACATACAAAGAAAGAACTTGTCACTGTAGCTATTAAATTACAACCATAAAGCTGAGTTATACTTAACTATATTATTATTATATAACATTATGTAGACTAAAAGATTGACTCATTCATTGTCACAATAATGAGTAGTGTAATAGTGTAAATATGTGATCATAATCATATCTAATCCATTATTATCTTCATTTATTACTCTTTATTTTGTTTTTCCATGGAGTTTAAATATAACAATTTAAAGAATGGACAAGTAGACATTTGAATCTTCACTTATATCATTCATTTCCAACTAAAATTGCAGTTACTTCATAAAAAGCATGTCATTGTTTCTGAATATCTTACTCTCTGACATATTCAGTACCCGCATCCAAGCTCACATTACATTCTTGTCATTAAAATCATTACTGGTAGCAGGGCTATGACGTGATGCTGAGTTTCAGGTAGGAATGCTCTGGAGATTCTATTATATTTGAAGATGAGTGTAGATGTGGGAAAGAAGGAGAAGTGCTCTATGGTTTATCTCTTTGATCTATTATCTAACAGACTTCCAGGCCTTAATCCTGTGCACCCTTGAAGAGGAGAGGCCATTTTCCCCCTCTCTTTTTCTGCATGTGACACCATAGCCAGGTTAAGTGCTTTTTCTATGGGCTACGACATTTTTAGAGCTTTGCTTTGAGGGACAGCTTAAATTGTGGCCATAATGCAAAGCTTAATTTAACTTCTATACATATGATGGACTTTGATTGAACCATGAACAAATGCTGGCAAACACCTTACTTTTCTAGCTCGTGCTTTAAGTATCTTTTTGTGGAAATGCATTTAAATATATGTATTGCTGGGGTTTTTTTTATGAGGCTATAGTTTTGTAAAAGCTTTTTTTTTTTTTTTTAAGGTAGCAGGAATTTTAAAGGGACCTTTTGATACTGTATGGCACTTCTCAGTTCCTTCCTTCCTGTGTTTGAGATGTCAGCCTTTGAATGGGGTCATAAATGTCTCCCCAAAAAGCAATTTCCACTCACAGCTGCTTAAAGAAATCGTAAGTTGTGATGCATTCCTTCTGGACATAAACAGATCCAGAGAGGACCAGGTGATGGAAGAACAACTGCCAGAACAAGACTACACATGAGCATTAGTTAAAGAGGGCAGGTACTTTAAATAGTGTGAAACCTTAAATGGGCTGTAAAACAGACTTTAATGAATATACTATAACAGTTCATTTCTTTCATCAGAGAGGGCAATAAATTGCAAACTCTTTTCCATGCTCCCTCACTTTGACAATACATTTCTGACCTTTGCTTTGTTTGCATACAATTTGTTATCCCATCAGTAAATGGCATTGAATGCTCTAATGAAATTAACTGATTGGTAAGTATTGATATGGATTTGTTTTCCAATGCAACCATCTTTTTTGCTGTGACACTATTGACATCTTAAGTGAGTTTTGATTTCTGGGTACACTGGGGGCTTTTATCTTGTCTCTGTTCAATCCTTTTTGTCTGTGAAACAGAAATACAAGATGATTGAGCTATTTGATAAGCCTTTTGCAGCCTTGTAACAAAAAAGACACCCTAATTTGCCTTTCTGAATGCAATGTGATTATTTGCTAAAACGTTATTAGGCCATTGTAGTGTCTCAGAGTTAAATCAATAACGTTACCTAAAGGCAAATACTTGCTGGTTTTGCTCCGGTGGGGTTGATTGAGTTCCATTTTTATTCTTTTATCTTGGAATGAAATCAAACACAGTTTCTTTGAAAGCAACTGTCTACTTAAATCTCCACATTAGACACATTAATTGCTTCTCACTAATCAATCAGGTTTTATTTATATCTGGGCCTGAAAGCATTGTCACCTTCTTTGTGATGTTCATCTGGCATTTGAGAGTTTAGGGTGTTGTTTTTTGTCTTTTTGTCTATCTTGGGTTGTCAGGAAGCATTTCCCTGACAGGCTCTTTGTTGTTGTTTCTTAAAGATTGAAAGCAGCAGTCTAAAACCAGTCCTCAGGGGGCAGAAAAATAAGTATAATTTTGAGCCAATAGGCATTGGTGGAGTGAGAGCACCAAGCCCATAAAAGTCCTTTAAGGGACAAAGGAATGCTACAGTATCCCCTGCTTTCCAACACAGAGCCACTGCCTTTTATAACAATGTTCTTTATAATGATGTAGTTTTCACCATTTTGCAATGACCGCCGAGTGTGATTTTCTGAATGCAAATAACCAGCTAACAGCTTTTGTGATTCGGTAACAAAGACATTTAGCCATTGTTTTCTTGTCCTGTTTCTGTGCCACTAACCCTAAACAAATGAATGTTTGCATGGTTTTGACCGTGCACATGGTGCCATGTATTGAAGCAAGAACAATCACTCAATTGTTTTCTTCTATTCCATATTTTGTGAGATGCAAGTTGGGAACACTGGTTAAGTGTTATTAGTCTTGTCCATTCTCAGGCCCTGCACAGATACAGGATTTGTTTTTTTATGCTTGGTTTTACCACAGCCTCTGATCATTCTCACATGTCAGCATGTTGCTTTGTGTTTCCGCTGTGTGCATTCTCACAGTTGCAGAGCCGGACAGTCATTTGTGTTCGGGTCAACATTTGCTTTCAGTGCCAGTGTGCCATTATAACATGATTAAATCATTCTTAAGAAATCAATCATTCATAGGTTTTATAGACATTTGGAATGAGGAGATATTTGTTATTAGGCAAGGAGTAAGCAAGTAAGGAGAGAAATGTAAGGATATCTTACCAAATAAACATTTTGTTTAACCAAACAAACTTATTTACAGTTTTAGAAATTCCACTGGTTTTAACAGATGGTGAACAAAAATATTTTCTTTGTTCACTCATGCTTTATCCTAAGAAAATAAACATGATGGAAATCTGATCTTTACACATACAAGGTATTGTTGTGTCTCTGTGTGTATGTGTGTGTGAATGCTCACATCCATGTGTGCGTCCTTAAATTAGTGTTTACCTTGCCTTCTTTTAAAGTGTTAATGCACACACATACTGCTGCTGCCAAATGTATCCTCATCCAATCTCACAAAAAATGACAGTGAATAAGAAGTGAGTAGGTAATGTTTACTTTCAAAACAAAATCTGTGTTCTTTTTGTTATCATTAATAAGGATTAAACATTATAGTCATTTGTCACATCTTAAAATTTAACTATTGACAATAGTTAGGGGAATTTTTTTCACACAAAAATAAGAATGATTTAGTCTGATATATGAAGGAGCTGGTTTTACAAGATGGTCAGAATATTCATCATTGGTGATGTCTTTGACAGATGCAGGAAATGTTCTTGTTTTCATTCTGATATGGCATGAGTGGAGAGAGGGGATGATGATAGAAGTAAGAGCAAAAGATAAGGTTAAATCTGGGCTTTTTTTTTTAACCCATCACTCCTTCAACTATTTTAAATCATTTTCTACCAATAATAGAAAACAGCACATCTCCTGTTTTGGGGAACTTTAAAAGAATTCCTTAAATTAAAATCTCTTTCTGCCACCAAGATGTCCACCCAATCCCATGATCTAAGTCATAGCCTGTCCATATTTGCTGTTTGTTTGACCCCATAAGGGCACGAACCCTGGCTGATCCTTCATCTAAGGACAAAGCTTATGTTTGCAGTGACATCATAAATGCCTGTGCAGAGACAACAATGGCTGATGAATTCAGCCAGTGTCGGGCACAGTGGACAGCATGGAGACGTGCCCTGAAACTTCCAGTGTCATGGAAAGTTTCAGACACGCACCTACACCTTGGCCAAACACAGATTCTTCCCAAAATGTGAGGGAATCAGATTGCTGTGGTTGTTGTAGAGACAGTGGCGGGGAGGGGGCGAGCCCTGCTGGGATCATCAGGTTATAACACTAAATGTTTATATGAGGGTTTGTGAGTGTTGGAGACAGTCAGAGATGAGGCTTTGCTCCTTGGGGAAGAAAGCAGCTTTGTTTTTACAGGGTGCCTGGAATGTGTTGAGGACTGTGGACATCTGCTTTATTAGCATATGTGATTCTACCCCCAGCTATGTATCTGCTGGTGGCCTGATAATGTTTCATACTGTTGCTGATAACTGTAAACTCACACAGAGAGAATTCCTTGTATCCAGACTTCATAAATATATCAATCAGGTGTGATTTAAAATCAGATTTAAAGCTTAGAATTTTAACCTGGAGCTTTATGAGAGGAAACTGGCTTTGCTAAGGGGTTGGTTTTACATGCAAAATGTTTTTTCTATGTTTTTCCCTAATTGCAGTGCATAGGGATTAGCTCTATATGAATGCATGTGTGTGCCTCTGCAAAGTTTTAGTCTGGCGCTCCTAGAGCTTATTGGTGTGAAAATTCCTCAGACGCATTCTCAGAGTCATTCTCAGGTCATTACAGATGCATCCCACCCATGCATTCAGCCTGGCTGGTGGATTACCATTTTCTTTGTTAGGCTAATTGCATTATTGTGGCTTAAAAAAAAATTCAAGTAGGGGGTATGTGGGCCTATGTATGAATGTACACATTTATTAATGAGATTTGTTTTGTTCACATGGAAATGAAACAGTGTTTCCTGGGGTGACCAGGGCTTCCTCATTACATATGACACCATTTAGAAACAAGTGGTAAAGTTTGCATTTATGTGTTTTAGTAAAAATAGACCATCTCAAACTCCTTATTGGGTCGGTTTCAGGTTTACCCACAACACATGGCCTCAGGGCAGTGGTTCTTATCACATGTTCATGTCAGATAATTAATTAGTTTATGAATGATGCACCATTTCTCAAAGGCTACTTGATAAAGATCTCATGGCAAAGTCTCTTCAGACAGATATCATCTATTAAATAGACCAGGCCCATGTAACCTTACACCTTTTTGGGAATGCACTCAATCAAGCCTATTGTTTCTGTTCACATACAGTTCCTTCTGTGAGATAAGTATGGCCTGGCCACAGAGATAACAACAATGCCTTAAAAGCATGGATGAGACATTCACTGTCAACACCTTGGTTTGTAGAACACCCACATGCTCAGGCTCAGTTCAGTTAAGTTGTTAAGAAAAAAATATACAAACAATTACTAATGTATGTATTTAGCAACCTAATGTTTCCAACAATACTTTTCCAACAATAATTAATATTCAGACTATTAGTCATGCTGTATTATGGTGAACCCGGACCCGGAGCGTGATTCACAAAGAAATTTAATGAGGGCAGCTCCTGAATAGGAGGCATAAATATTATGGCATGGAGGATGTGAGTCAGAACAGAGAGAATCCAGTTCATTGGGCTGTTACTTGAGTTGAAAGGAAGAAGAGGAAGTTGGTTTGAAGATGTGTCACCAGCAAATCTCTCTGTTTTTAGAAGGGGGTGGACTCTACATGGCTCAGGAATGTGAAGAAAAACCTGGGTGTTAAGATATTAGAATTTTTTTTTCCATAATTAATTGAAAAAGTATGAACAAGAGTCTTTAGAGCTTCACATGCTTATTCATCAATTTAGATTGCATTGATCAGGGTTTGCGCACTAGTGTCTTTATCATGCAGGAGAATAGATTCTAAGACCAACTACAGTATTGCCAAAAGGTTTAAAATAAAAGACTCGTTAGTTAAGATCCACATGTGCATTATTTATGCCTCAACTACCCAGCTCAGCAGCAACAGGTTAATCTAAACCTGACCACAGTTTTGTTTTCATTCTCTTAGGACACCTTGTTTTGCTCATTACTCCATTTCTTTTGACTACACCTAAATTCCTGCTAAAAGCTCATTTGAGGCAGTTGTCTCACGCAGACAGACACTCATCAGGGGCGGTGAGAGGCTTATATATCCATCTGTATCTGCGGAGGGCTGCTAATCTTTGACAACTGTGCCCCTCTTGCGCCATATCCGTTGCACTGCTGGTTGTGTGATACAATAGACTCCCCTCCTTTGTCCTTGAAATTGTTTTAATTAGCCCCACGGCGGGGGTTGGGTTGAAAACATAAAACTGACTCAATGGGATTGACAAAATCACAGGAGCATGATACTACAGGCTTGGAGATGCCAGACACGTGTTAGGAACAGAGAAAATTTGTTAAAATGAATAAAAGTGACAAATGAGCAGTCAGTGCCAACCTTTATAGAGTCACACTGTGGGTATTGAGAGACTCGGAGGAAGTTCATAAATTATTTTGGATCGAGAAGTTGGAATTCCCGGGCGATCCTTGGGACCTTTCTGTGTGGAGTTTGCATGTTCTCCCCGTGTCTGCGTGGGTTTTCTCCGGG
>JAQQZY010000027.1:8431068-8444543 GCA_030068375.1 Ostorhinchus rueppellii | reverse complement strand
CAAAATTTAATCATCTCTTCCTTGACCCAGAGTGGACATATCCTGAAAATTTCATCAAAATCCGTCCATAACTTTTTTGAGTTATCTTGCTAACAGGCAGATAAACAGACAAACAGAGAGACAAACCAACGCCGATGAAAACATAACCTCCTTGGTTCTGTTAAGAAAGCACTGAGAGCTCAGTGATATTGCATTGGATATTTGTATATAAATATATAAATCTGTCCTCTGCAGCGACATTTAACACTGAAAACATGTTAGGAAATGGTTGAGAAACCATACACAGCCCTCTGAGACAGTTATTTATGTTGCACAACACTATATTCCCCGCTGCTCATGTGAACTTTGGACTTAAGAAATGGGACACACCTTCTGACACACACAGTACTGAGAGCATAGTGTGGAAATTACATGACTACTCCGTCCACACTGAGAGGGGACAGGATGTGGCTGCTACATCTCCACTAGGAACACTGTTTAACACTCCTCAGGGCCTGGTAGTATCTGTTGAATGTAGGTTAGCCATGTTGACGTATGCCATGTGTGCTGAACATGTGGGAAGTGTTCATGCTGCAACCTTTGAGAAGACAGGATAAGGTTGGATACAGTACAGTGCAATAGGTTTGATTGTCATTACATCGTCTCTTCCAGTGACAGTGCTCTAGCATGTAAATAATGACACAAACCATACAGACATGTGTTAAAAAATATAAAATAGCATCGAATTGAAAATATGTGGGTGCTTCCATAAAACTGGGTTCATTTTGGTACCTGGCACTTTACCAGCATTTTAGACCCAATAATAAAAGAGAAATGTAGACATATTTCCCCCCAGGATGGACCTAATGATGACCTCAGATAAATCCAAAAATATATATATATACTCATGCTCTGAGCCATCCTAAAATTAATGCATTTTTAATATAATATTGGGGCCAAAAACAGGACCCAAACTGGGACAGAAAAAGCTACCTGGGTGTCAGTGCGTTTGATGTGAAAACATGACTGTAAATGGTCTTATGTACCACTATAAATAAAAGTACTGTGTTAAATGTGATGATCCTAGACATGCATGATTTTCATGAATTGGCAGTCTCATTCCAAGTTTTATATGTAACCCATGGTGTCCTCTTGTGTTAATGTACATGCAGAACCTGCCCAGTTAAACACAAAGAAATCGCAAATGATTTTGCAACAGTGGCTATTTTTGTGAAACATTCTCCCTTACATAATTCAATTCCCAAAATGTACCAGTGAGAATAGAGATATTTTTAAAAAATAGTCGCGCATAATTTTTGTGTCCTTTTGACCATGTTACATGCAGATTTTTGTATTACATATAATGTAAAAAGAAGTTTCTCTTTTACCTCAGTAAATATTTATTTTTAAAATAAACCCAAAGTGCTTCCAAACTAGTTTCATAACATTCATCTACATCTGGTTTGAATTTTTAGCCCCTGTCCTGTTTTTAGGGACCAGTTTCATAGACGCATTCATATACAAATTAGAGATATACTGTATGAAAGGGTAACATTTCAACGCCTTCTTAAAATAATCGCCTACATCATTTTTTTCAGATTTTTCAGGAAGCACAAACCATTTGTTGAATATATATTTACTCATAATTTTAATCAAAACAGTTATCACAACAGATGCTTATTGACGGACAAACAAGAAGGTCAATCAAACATGCAACATAAGAGAACTAAATGACTTAGGCAAATTTTCAAACATGCTAACACGACTTAGGCAATTATTTTAAGGGGGTATAATATAAAAGTAGTGTAAAGTTGTGCAAGGCGACTTGTCCAGGGTGTACCCCGCCTTCGCCCTCAAGCAGCTGGGATAGGCTCCATGCGACCCCCGTGACCCTAGTGAGGATTAAGCGGGTATAGAAGATGAATGAATGAATGAAGTTGGAATTGTGATTTTCTCTGCATGTCGTCAAAAATTTAATCATCCTAGAACTGGAACTATTTATCTCATTGCACCAAAAGACACTGAACAATGTGAATTGTTTGTTCCTCATTGTGGAAGAAATGAAGCAAAAAATGTACATTCTTTCAGTGAGGAATTCAAGTAGGTAGTTGTGTATATGTCCTGCTTGACATACCTGCTGCAGAACACACAGACAATAAACCCCCAAAACCAATTCGTGTCATCTGTCATTTTCAGCACTTATTGCAAAACTCAAAAAACCTGTTACACTTGTTTGTCCCGATTCAGTAAACAAATGCAATGTGAGTCATCTCTGCCCCCTGCCCCCTGCCCTGTTACTTAAGGTTATATTTCCACAGGAAAAGCGAGAGGAGGATCAAACAGGACAAGACCAAGAGTATTGGTAAAGAGTGTGTGCTTCATGAAAGGTTGTGTGTATGTGTGGGAACATGCATGTGTAGGAGTTAGATAAGCCATAGCCACATGCAATCACTTGTCCCACCAAACACGCAGTATGGTCCATTTGGACCTCCCAGCAGTTGGCAAGTCCAGCCAACAAGAGGTGACAAGAAACCAAGTCGATACGTGATCCATGAGGATCATGTGACCGCCAAAACTCCACCATAATCCAGTATCTGTGTCTGTTGTGCAGGTCACTTTGTATTTAGAAGTTAATTCAGGGAAACTCTATGGAATGCCGGCCCAAGCTCTTGTCTATGTCGTTGTAATGGAGTGGGTAAAGTGTAGTTTAGAGCTGTGTTTGTTACATGACAAAACAGTAACTCACCACAGATAAAAAAAAAAAAAAATGAAGGTGGAAAAAACTTTGCTCTTTTATGTAAATGCTCACACCCCCTTCCAAATTCAGCTCTCCCAAGTCAAACACACCCATCCCCCTCATGTTCTTCTCCTCCTCTTCTCCCTGCCCCATGGGAGGAGGGGTGGCAGAGAGACGGAGTGCAAAAAAAAAAAAAAAAAGAGAGAGAGAGAGAGAGAGAGAGAGAGAGAGAGAGATCCCAAACCATCTGAATCCCTTTTAACTAAGTGGCCAAAGAGGAGTAAGGGCAATTATTCCACCATGATGCATTCCTTTTCAGCAGAGGATACCATCACTGTTCAACACATGGAATGCAAGCTGTGTTATGGCCACTAAAGGCATGTCACATCCTCCCACTGCTCAAGAAAAGTAGCATCAGAAACAGCAAAACAGGTGCTCTCAAATGCACACAGTGGGAAACTAAATATGTGTGGATAGTGTATATGAATGTATTCTATTTATGTACCTGTCACAGGGTCACATATCTAAGTGAGTGACAGGGTTAAAACCCATTAGTGTTCGATGCTTTCTGAACCTGTAAAGCACTGGTAAATACATAATGATGATGCATTTTATCACCCACGTGTATGTGAAAAATGTAGAAGCAGATGAAGAGCAGGACTTTATCGCGGGTCACACACAAAACTTGAGGCTATTTCCTGTTCGTTGACTGCACGCTGTTTGAACAAATCTGTGTTCTTGAGATTTGATTATCCTGTTGGTCAATTTCCTGCTACTATAAACACACGCTTAATGATGAAAAATACAGCTGCGGGACATCTGAATAGAGAAGCCTACAATTAACAAAGATTAATAACAGTGTGCTCTGATGAAGACCCCTCCTCATGGTGAGTCCCTGAGGCAAAGTTCTGTGAGAGAAAAGTGTTTGTTTGTTTTCACCCTTCATAGTCATGCTGATTATAAGAAACTGGAGACGTTGCATTCTTGTCTGCATGGAATTTGGAGATTGTTACCAACCCCTGCCCCACCCTATCCAACTACCCATCACCTTTCATTATCAGGTAATTGAAAACTTTTAGCAAAAGAAGTCACTTCTGATAAAGATTAGTTTATTGAAATCTGTTTTAAACTTTTGATTCTGATTCTTTTATTTGAACATCCCATTCTGCCACGGTACAGAAGACAATAATCCATACCCACATACTAAATTGAGACAAAATGATATGCGATTGCTGTGTTGTGGGGCCTCATTTCCCATACCCCACCTGTAGCTTGTGCAGTATTGATTACTCTACACAGTCTTCCGAGGTCCACTTCTTCTGTGGTGTTTAATGGAGCTCAACATCCCCTGCCAATTCTTTCACCATTTCCCCTGAAACTGGACACTTGTGCCCATGTATCATCCAACGGCACCATCCATAGGAAGCGACTGGAGCATGGAGTGAGAGCTTTAACACTTCTTTTAAGCGTAAGACAATGAACGCAAGACAAATTTCCAACCGAGCAGCTGTGTGGTGGAAAACACTTGCCTTTGTCCAGTTCTTCCCACAGTTGCATAGGGGCTGTCATATGCTGAGCATTTGTTTGACTGTTTTAGATGGGTTTTTGAATGCATGTGGGGTGGAACCAAACACATTCTTATGTGTGTGAAAATCACAGGGTATAAAGACAGATGTAGCTTTGCCCATTCTTTTTCTCCAATCACATTTTTTTTCTCATTTAATACTAGGGACATAAGAAATCAGATTTAATAGTTCCATCTCATATTTTCAGCACTGAAAAAGATGTTCATCTCAGGCTCATTCCAAAGTTCCCAGAGTCTGTGTCATGTTAGCAGGCAGCGTCAATTCGCTGACACAGACAGCAGCCGGCTAAATGTGTCTGTGTGATAAGTCCAACCCAAGCCTTTCATCCTCTGGACATACGGACGGAGACACAGACAGGTCAGGGTTAATGACAGGTTGTCATTGAACCTTTAATGTACTATGTGTTGAGTAAAGGCCTCTTACTCATCCACACATGGATAATGATAATGGTAAAAACGAAGAGGCTGAACATAAAAAGGACTTTTGTAATTGTACACTGATGCAACTCTATGCCTTGTATACAGCGTCTGTTTACAGTATAATCAAGGTGGTACTTTTAGCAAAACAATTCTTTTAAGTTTTCCCTTCTGTTTAATTTGACTAAGGTGAATTCATATTCCATGTGCATCTTACCTCTCTCCTCCATTTTACCCTGCCCTCCCCATAATGAAACTAAGTATGAACAACATTTCCTTTACTGACTGTAATGGAATACTTGTTAAAAAGAGAAGAATGTGCTTTAATTTGTCAAGGGGATCTGAGCTGACAACTTTAGTAAAGTCCACTATAACAACCTTCCAGGGCCCCTGACCTAGGGAGGGAGTGACCCCTGACCTTATTTGGGCCTCTTTTATGAGGACTTTTTTCGGCTCCGGCCAGATGGCTAAACTATCAAAGGGATTTTTATGAGAAAAATCTGCAGGCAAGAGTGGAGTAGTATATTTATCTCATTGTGTAGAGGATAAAGCCTCTGTAAATTCCAACTAGGTGGGTCAAAAAAAAAAAAAAAAGTTCTGGGTACATCAAGGGGCGTGTGTGCATCCCAAACTGCAAAACTTTCCAATTATAGTCATTTGTTGATTTTATTCAAGCAAAATCATTTGTATTTGTTTCTATCACAAAGAGTATGCATTTATCCTAATTTTCCCTAATTTTCCCGGCTTAGAGGTCATTTCATCAAACCAATTGATCTTCTTTCAGTCTCTGCTTTTGTAAATTTATCTCAGACACAACTATAGATTTTACAGTATGTTATAAATGCAAGCTATTTAGCACAGAGGACCCATTATTTTTTGAAGAAGCTCTAGGTTGTGTTTCTATTATCACAAGTTTACTATTGACGCAGACTTTTATACCCCGCCAACACTAACAGTATCAAGAAAAGATATTGATTTAATGTCTTTGCAATTCAAAAGCCTGCTCTGTGTCAATAGCAGTAATCAGACAGTAGATCGAAATGTAGGCGGTGTGGTTATGTAAAGCCGCTACTCTTCTGTTTTCAAGCAAACGCTGCCACTTTTACAGGTAATGCAAAACCAGTGTATGAAAAGATTTTTATAAATGCCACCCTGAAACTGATGTGACAGTTGGTTGAGATCGCAGATGGGCGCAAATCAGCGGAATTTGTGTGTTTGGTAAAGGGAAGAGTTGTGTGTCCCAAGGTCACTATAACTCGCTCTGCTCACATCACTCACGTGGCGTCTTTATGAGCGATGGGCTGTTTTGTTGGATTAGGTTTCTGGGGAAGCATTTAGGGGCAGCCTATAAGTTGAGCTATACAGGAATAGATTCAAGATCCTAATAAATGTTACATTAGGAGTATGGATGGAACATGTTTTGATTTTCATATAATCCAGTGTATGCGGTTTATGCGAATCTATGTGACTCTAGCTTTGTTTGAAGGTCTTCGTATCTAATCATGTGTTTTGTAATAGCCTTAAAAACCTGACTCAGCAGGAGAAAGCTACGATCTAATACATACTCGCACAGCTGTTGTAAGCATTACCTGTTTGTTGTTCTCAGCTGCTCCCTCTGAGCCCACTCGTCATACAGTTTTTGACTTCTGTATGAGCAGCAGCAAGACAATTTCCAGACATGTTCTCCACATTTACAAGAAATGGAATACACAGGAGGTCAAGCTCAGCATCCCGTTCACAGTAAATATGTGAAGAGTTGTAATATCCAAAGGAATATTTATTCACATCTCGAGATAAATACAGCTTAGAAAGGAGTATATCCTTATAATCATCACAGTTTTACCCCACAAAACTGTTTTCTGATCTAAAAGAAAATGAAAAACGGATCCATCGCCGATTAACATTTGTGGCTTTTTCAGTATTGTTTGACTTGTTTTCTCCACCCTTCGTATCTAGGGTAACCTAAGCTGTTGTGGGCCTGGTTGTTTTAATGTGGCCATTCCTTCCCTTGATTGCACTCAGAGGTCGAGGAGATCTGAAGTCACTGGAAGCAGTTAAAATAATAAGAGCTGACCATGTGTTTGAGGTTAGGAGAAGGGGAGGGACGACCCATACACAGACCTAAAATGGAACATAATGCAGCTTACTTCAACATTATTATTTGGTAAATGTATTATGGTGAAGCATTATTTATTACATAAGAAACTGGCAAATTTCAACACTATTAGAACCAGTACTGATTTTGTTTTTTGATATTTACTTTATCTTTTTGCATTATTAAAATGTATCCTACAAAACACCTAGCTTGATTTTTATGTCATAAATAATATCGTGAAGTAAATTCTGAAATCTGCATTTGTCTTTAGTCAAATCTAGAAAGTCTGACAGTCCTTTTTAAAATAGACTTAATCTGAATTGCAAATCTTGTATCCCAAAACTTGATTATTAGAGAATGTTATCATAAATACCATTACAACGCACAGTGCAACCTGCCTATTTAGTTTCCACCACACACATGGACATACACATGCACACGGACGCACAAAAAAAAAAAATCCTCCCTCACACACATGTACATGACACTCAGGGTAACTGTCTCCACCCCTTTTCATTCACAAAGAGAGGCTTGGTGATGGAGGCGGAGCTCATTCTGACCCAAATTTGTACGAGCCACTAGAAACGCACGCCAGGCATCTGTTATGTACTGCAGCAAAAGTCACTTGTCAGCCTGAGTCTATTGTGAAAATCTGCTAAAGTGGAAACAAGTCAATGAATCCTAAAGCTCATATCAGTATGGTTCCAGTTTATAATGTCAGGAATACGTTTCTCTCTGCTCATTTTACTTCCTTTAGCACCTGTTGAGTAAACTTCACAGTTTGATTTGTGTTTCTTGCAAATGAGCTAGAACCAAAAATATGAGGGGTATCCATCACCTTTGGATTTTTTTTTTCTTGTTTCACAGTTAAATCTCTTAAAAGTTTCCAACACAAAGCCCCCTCAGCACTGGCCAGCCCACCCTGCAGATGGCCAGAGGATCAGAGGCTGTCAGCACGCTTAAACGTGCCAAGAGTCGAGGCTTCAGCCCTGTGGGGGAGGACAGAGCATGAATGGGGTATTTCCACCAACTTCTATAGCCCCCCACTGGGCATTTGTAAAATGATTTGTGGCAAATTTGTTTAATCAATATGGATGTGGGGGTTTGGATACATCCTTGAACAGAAGCCTTTCTTTCTCTCTTTTCTTGCATATAAATGCATCAGCAAGTCACAACTAAGGAAACTATTAGGAAAAGTCTGGGCTACCTCAGGTTTTTGTTTGCATGTGCGTGTGTGTGTGTGTGTGTGTGTGTGTGTGTGTGTGTGTGTGTGTGTGTGTGTGAGTACAATACACAGCAGATGCATACCTGAGAGGAAAGCGCTTATTGAATAGAACAGCACAAGGATTAGAAGTATCACAAGTTTGCACACTGAAAACTAACAACGTGGACCGTCATCCCTTCTAACTGTAATCATTCTGTAAATCTAAAGTCTCCCTTTATACTTTTTTTTCTTTATTCAGTGTGAATTTATGGGACATTAAGATTTTCCTTCACATATGTTGGACTAAATACAAAAAAAGTATCATTTTAAATGGAAGATTTCTTGATTTAATATGTGTGATGTAACCATTGATACCCTTCACTGATCACATAGAAAAGCAGCAGTAGTCAGTGTTTCTTACTGAGTGTTGCATATAGTGGCTTTGCAGAAAAGCAGGTGGCTTCAGTCCAGTTCTGTCATGGCTGCTGTCCATGACGATTGGAAGCACAAAGGCGATATATGGTTCTCTCCTTTTTGTCTGACTCGTGATTTACAGTTTTGCCTCCCGTAAAGTAAACCACCCTCTCCTATGCACAGCCACCCACACTTTTGTGTTTTTCTTTCGAGAGGAAAGCAAGCCATCTTTGGTTTTATCATCTTTTTAATGCAGAAACTCTCACCCTTAATGATTAAATGCATTCTTGTTCAACATTAAGTTCAATTTCCTTAGAGTATGCATGACTTGTATATTTGCATACCTCTCTGGTTGCTATGTCCAGACTAGTGGTTACGCCTTTCCATCTGAGATTATTTGCTTTTATAAATTCTGGAGTGCACATAAGAACTTTTGTCACACACTCTTTATGCCACTGAGCTGAATAACTTCAATGGCCCCTCTTATGTCTCTTTTTGTTTCCTTCACTTCCTATCTAAACTGTGCTACCACAGCTTACTGAATCACAGTTCCTGGACAGATGTTGGCAGAATTCTTAATTTCATTCTCATTTTCTCAGCCTGTCAGTTTTGAAAGGGGGAAGCAGGACAGAAAATAATCAGCAGAACATCCCATAAGTCTGAATGTGGGGACAGCAGATGTGTATGTGGAGGGGGGGCTGCGACTGGGCCTCCCCAAGGCCCATCTGACCATTGTTCAGCATAGAAGCCACTTCTGTGGTTGCTATAACAACCATAATACACTCTTATCCATGTCCATGTGCAGCACTCATGGCTGTATGAGCTTGGAATCTTTAAACTTATTGACGTGGCATTAAGCCAAATAACCTGTGAATAAAATGTTTGCTTTGTTTCAACAACAAAAAAAACATACATATTGAACTTATTTTACAGAACATTTTATGACGAGAACCAGATACAATATTTCGATTTCAGTCACATACACAGCAACAATAATTGCATGATATTTAACCCTTGTAACAAGAAATTTAAACAGATTTTAAATGCCTTTCAGTGAATACAGTAGGCAGAGGCTGTGGGGGATTAAGTGTTCTTTTCAGTGGTCACAGAAGGCAGTCAATACCTCTGAGGTCCGCGGCTGTCTTTGTCAATGACCACTGTAAACTTACATTGAAGAGCTTGAAAACCCACCAGGTGTCTTATGGTCTTTGAGCCTCGGTGGAGAATGAGCACATTCACTGTCAAGTGCTTTATGCTGTGTGTTTCTTTTGTCGTCAGGGCACTTTTTACCCTTTACCACCCAAGAGCCTCTTTGACAGTTGTTTACTGTGTTTTTACTTTAAAGCCTTTTAAAAACTGCACTTTAATGTATGTCCATCAACAGTTTTATGTTAATTTGTAAAATGTATAAATGGATGAAGTTTTTTTTTGTGGTTATTTTTTTAATCCTTATTTGATGGGGTTTTTACCTGATAACTTTTGCTGCTTTTCGTCAGTGGGTCATAATGTCAACGTAAATCTTACACTGATTTACAGTTTTTGCTTCAACAATAAAATGTGTTAACTGTTCTATACTTCGATAAGATTAAAAGTAAAATGAATGATCAAAGTACTGGTTGGCTAATGTTTTCAAAATTATGAAGATGTGTCATCATATATATATAAATATATAATTTATTTGCATAGTTCTATAGCAGACTTGACAAATCTTACACTAGAAGGAATCTGAAAAGTCAATTCCAATGTACAGATGGTCTTTTGAAATAGAACTGGTAGGTCTGAGGTAAAAACTCCCTTTAAGTAACAATTTCATCCAATACTGTATCTTCAAAACTATATCCATTCAGCACTTTTGACTTAATTCCTTTTTAATCTGTGACTCAGTGTGATAAACCAATACACCTTTTTTTTTTTTTTTTTTTTGCAAATAAAGACACTGTTAATGTGTGCATATGTTCACGGGTGTGTCAGCCTGAGATCATATTAACATGGGTGTGTTACAGTCATCAATGTTTCATCAACCCCATACTATACTCTGGACACTTTGCCATCTGGTGACACTCGGCACCAAACCTAATCCGACAGGGTGAATAAGCTTAAAACGTGCCCTGCTTACTCACCCATTCGCATTTGTTTTAAGAACCAAGGACCTGTAACTTCAAAAGGGAACATTTAAGAACTTTTTTTCTCTCGTTTTAGTTTTGTAATTCACTATTAACGCCGTAGTTTTTCAATTCACAGAGCAACTTAATAATAGAAAATACCTAACTATGAGCTGGCAGCTATGACCAGTCTGCTCTCATAAGCTAATTACAACTGCAAGAGGACTGATATCCTGCAGCCCCTCTGCTCCGCACTTCCCACCCTGTAAATGTTTATGACCCCGGCCCAGATTGCATCTCAGATTTGAAGGATTGGCCCCCTGTTGACTCACAGCTTGATGGTGACTGCCGAGCTCTTGCTATCTCTTTGTTTATTGTGTCACAGATTCTCCAACCACATAACTCTGGCTCCTTTACATGCATTGATTGCTCACATTAAAACATATTCTAAAAGCATCTCAAATTCACTGTGGGGTGAATTTTTTCTCTGGTGTGTCACTTCAATTCACCAGGCTTATAATTACCCGAATCTATTCATATGCTGTTCCAATGTGTGGCCGATTAGTAGTGATAGTGAGAAGTGGACACAGTGGGGTTTCTTCATACAGTGAGTCCTTGTCCCCTTAACACTCCATTGTTTATTGATGGAGGCAGTTGTCATAGTCATGCAATAACAAAAGCCTGACTATTGCTGTGTTTACCTCTGCACAGGAACCACACAGGGCAATTCTCCATTAAATTACAGCCATGTGTGGACCACTGATCTCTCCCCTCACCCGCCAGCCCCTGCACCAGAGACACACACCACACACCCAGGCCTTAGCAGGATATTAGATTGTTAATATCACTATTAACTTCAACAATAAAACAAATAAATCTGCAAGCTACTTTTAGCCAAGATATCACCTATGAGAAAATATTAGCAAATATTTCAGGGTAAAATGTGAAGAAAAGAACGATTAAACTGAAAAAAAAAACAAAAAACAAATTCATGACCAAAGCACAAGTTGTTTGTGGAATGCTGTGGCACATAATTTCCTTCCCTCCCTGCCCCCAACCTCTCAATGGTGTGAGACAAATGAGTAGTTATCTTGTTATCTTTGGAGACACGTCTTTGGTTTAAAGGCAGAGGCATTTATACTTCCTGTTTCAACCAGGTGTTGCAACCACTTCCAGTTTGACTCTTAACATGCAAGTGATTCTATTTAATCAGACTTTACCGGATTTAATTTACTAATAACATATTCATATTAAATCAAGAATTTTCCTTTTATGGCCGGATGCCCAAATGCTTATGTTTGACAGTGACTCATATGTATAAACCTTGTCAAAAGAGCAACATTCAATGGGGAAAAACAATATTGGTACAGCAGACAAAGATCCAACACATTTCACCTCACTGCCCTCAGTCTTTATTCTAGGCTGATGTTACCAAACAAAAGGACTAAATACATGTGTTCATGAAAAGGAGCACATTTGAAAGGGCGTTTGCAGATCAATAATGAAAACAGTATACGCTATAGTAATTGCTGCAACCCTCTATTCTTGTATATGCTAGATAATGCCACCTTTAGATGATTGTATGATCACAGAAAACAAAGGATGCAGGGGAAAATTACTGTATAGTCCCAACTGTGCTCTCATAGGAAAAAAAATGTGCATTGATTCCCTATGAGTGAAGTTTATGATGTGACATAAATGGAAAAAAAAACCCAGGATCTGGCTAGTGAGAGTCACACAAAAGGTCACCTGAACTGTTTTCATTCGTGCTTGTCTATACTCAGCATTACTTACCCTTTTCATGGGAATCAAGTCTTGCATGAAAAAAAAACAACAAAAAAAACCCCAAAACCTTTTCCCATTGTCCTTTGTGAGGGTTTAATGGTGTTATTTATGACTACAAGGGAGGAAATGTTTTAAGGGGCAACTGAAGAAAACCAACAGAGGATAAAATAATAAAACAGGATCTAGGAAATGGACTCAAAAGAAATCCCAAGCAAGAAACTGGTCAACCATTAAAGGCCTACTAAGACTCGAAGTGGCATCTGAAATTGTAATCTGACTAAATGCTAGGTATCTTTTATTGTGTTTTTTCAGTAGTGTTTAACATCATCCGTAAAATGTAATTGTGAGAGCTCATAAAATAGAAGATTTAACCATCTTTGCAATAAAATCGAGATATCTGACCCGACAAAAGAAGAGGCTTATCCTAAAAACACGAACAATTATCATAGTGACGTGAATTTTCTCATCAGTTCCAGGCAGGTCTGTGCTTTTCAACTTTTACTATGTACTAAAACACACATGTTGAATGCACAATTCCTCTGCAAGTGTTAGCAAGGCTGTTATTGTTTGTCTGCTACAAGGTCACCGTAAAGCAATTTCTGACTACATTTATGACTCGGTTCACATCTCTCTTACACTGAGAGAGCCATTTAACTCCCTCAGTGTAAATTGAAAACTCAGGAAGAAAATCAGAAAAGGACAGGATATAGAAAATACAAACTACACAGTAACTGTTGTGAAGCTGTTTTCAAGCCACACTTCATTTATGAGGTGTGACCCATGTAGCTCCACAATTGTGACATCCATGACCCGGTGAAGGACACACTATTATGTTTGCTCTCTGCACTCTCTGCATTATACCACTTTTTATTTCTTTTTTCTTCACGGCATAACTGACATTGGACTGTACAAAATAACTACAATAGATCCAAACGGTTCATAATTATTCCTTTATCAAAAAATGCCAAGAAACTGTGTGTTATATTATATTCACCATAATACAGAAAAATTGATTTTTTTCCCCCCTTAACAGCTACAGCTTATTCTCCTCTGATTCTACTTTCATAAAAGTGTTTATGCTTGTTTTTTACTATTATAGATTTACTGTATATGTTTTATTCTTTCATTTTCAAAAAGGGGGTCGGTTATAAGTGATA
>JAQQZY010000027.1:8418868-8430968 GCA_030068375.1 Ostorhinchus rueppellii | reverse complement strand
TTGTTTTTTACTATTATAGATTTACTGTATATGTTTTATTCTTTCATTTTCAAAAAGGGGGTCGGTTATAAGTGATATCCCTTTGGTTCCCACAAGAGCACTTTTATGGTTGCGCACAGTTTGAGTTGTTTAGATTGAATGTGGAAGAAACAGCGTATTCAAGCATAGTTTCTTATTGGGGCAATAAACCGTCTAGACAGCACTCCCCTCTTTTTCACCTTCAGCCAGTCCCGTAAAGGGCATTTGTTTATCTGAATATACTGGCTCGTCTTTGTCTTGCAGTTATCAGCTGTGTGCATTATATAACACATGCGGAGACATTTTAGAGTAAGGCTGATGAGAAAGACCCGATTAAAGGAGCTTCATTTTTCATTTTTCATTTTTGCACTTATGTACAGTCAGATTATTCATTTTGTGATTGATGTCATATTTTGTTCTAATTAAGGCACCGCCTACATTTACAAGTATCAAAATGACAAATGTCCATCAATGTTACCGGAAGAAAAATGACTACTCTGATGTGTCCTGCTTCTCCTGTCTCTTTCATGAATTCCTACATTGTGTCCTCATGTTGTTTAGTATCTGAAACCTTGAAATATTTCCACATTATCATGACATTTCATTCATTACTCCTGTTTTGTTACTCCTATTTTCACCACTACCTAGAGTCGACAAAATTATTAGACCACCCTGGTTTTCTTCAATTTCTTGTTCATTTTAATGCTTGGTACAAACAAAGGTACATTTGTTTGGACAAATATAATGATAACAACAAAAAAATAGCTCATAAAAGTTTTATTGAAGAGCTGATATCTAGCCATTTTCCATGTTTTCTTGATAATAACCAAAATCCCTTAAGTTCTTACCACAGTAACTATGGCATTGTACGGATAAAAATAATGCTTTTAGAGATTCCATGTATTCTTTTCTGTCTGTTTTAGTCACATGATACACACAAGAGCTAATACTTGATTGCAATTTGATGACTTTTGATGATCTGATATTTTTTCTGTGACTATATAATGCTAATATCTTATTAGTTTACTATTAATTACACTTGGTTATAATTTACCCTGTTTACTGACTATATGCAAAGATATGAGTCTTTATTGCTTTGCTGAAAACCATATCTTGCAATGATTATTTCCACTGCTGACTCTTGCTACTTTTCAGCATCTGCTGAAAGAAATATTTCTAAAAATTGCCTCTTTATAAAGCACATTTTTCACTCACAAACTCTGAACCTATCTGACCCCTCCAGCATCTACAGCAGCATATGTATGTCTTTGGTATGTCACATTCCAAAAATAAATCCCTGTGCCCATTAGTGAATGTAAAAATAGCAAGCAATGCATGATTTATTTGGAAATGCTACTAATATCCCAACAGAGATCCCCTCTACGTTTTTATCTCAGAAATCATTAGAAGTTTCAGTTGCGTTGTCACTGAATCTGTGTTATAAGTAGATATATACCGGATTGTAAATGCAAGTATTAATTATTTGATGATCCATTTTGTTCGATCTGACTAAAGCACATTTAGAATTATAAGTGGACACCAGACACTTCAGTTTATAAGTATGTGTCACATGTGAGCATTAATGCTATGTTTCATGTGTGAAATATATACTATTAAAGAGTCTGCCTGTTAAATATGAATGTGATAAAGAATCAACATATAACTGGCGTAACTTTCTTTCACAATCTGTAATTTGTGCTTTGAGATGTAAAATAGCAATAATTTCCATACAATCATTTCTTCAAATCACTGTTTAGTCTTATTATTATTATATATATATTTTAAAAAAGAACCAAAAATGGCTCATAACACAAAAGTAAAGACTTCATCTGGTGCATTGATCATTGTGTCAGCTTTAAAGTTTAGATGAAACAATTTAAAACTGTCTTTAAAAAAAATAATAATTATTTAATAGTCCTCTACACATAAAACACAAAATAATCTCTGTTTGTACTAAATGCTGCCTTTTAGACAGTGAAGCAAACTTTTAAGTTGTGGGATTTCTAACCAGTCAAATACTATTTTAGGCTATAATTCCATTATTTTTTTATTCCTTATCTGTGAATATTTATGTGCTTTCTTTATATGCTTTCTTTATGAGCCACATAAAGTTGTTACTTGTGAATATTTGACATTAAAACTGATGAGTCTTGTAATTAAAAAACCCAAATCTACACACTGTGAAGAAAATATTCAAAATATATAAAGGGAAATATGATTATGAGTTCCCTTAAAACTTGCAGAAGCATAAACAGATTGCAAACAGGAAAAAAAGATGTAAAATATAACATTAAATATAACACCTAGAATGAATATCAACCAAAAGTAATCCGTAAAAGAAGTCAGAATTGAGTATGAGGCAGTATAAGCATAATTAATCAGGTATTTTAAATCATGAGGGACAATAAGTAGTTATTTGGGTCTCTGTGTGCGCTTCGGTGACAATGTCTACGTGTGGGTTTTTTTAGGTCTTTTTTTTTTTTTTTTTTTTCATGAACAAGGAAAAGCGCGATGAGTTGGGTGTTATTGACCCTGCCTCCATCCTGCGGTCCATCCACTCGCAGGCCTCCTCCCGCCCCCTCCCGCCGCTGCGCTCCTCTCATCAATAGGGAGCGCATTTGAATAATGTGTGAGCACTTGGACTGGAGCCAATCAGCTGTCAGAGGACCGTGATAAATCGCAATGCATTATTGATAATAATAATTACGCTGACATGCGCATTTCTACTTGAGGAGCTAATTTTCCGAGCTGAAGAATTTGTGGAAGAAGAGGAGCAAAATTTGTTTGGAACTCTCCGCTCCTGATGGTTGCACCATGTCGCGGCGCAAGCAAGCCAAACCACAGCACATCAACTCCGACGAACCCGGATCGGCAGAAAATGGTAAGTTTACGCACACGGGAAAAAAAAAGTTCACAGAGTGCGAGCTAGGCAGAAATGTAACCTGGAGCTTCGCCATGCCGTGCTGAAATGTACCGACATTTATCCGCAAAAGTTTGGGTTTGACTTCACATTGTTCCCCTCGCACTTTGACCTGTTACTGTTCCTTTAGTTTGACCAGGTTTTAAACTCCGCTCCTGTGCTGAGACTATATCTGAAATAATTATTTTGTAATAAAGTACAGGTGTTCAGCTCCAAATTACTTAAACGAAGACCTCACTTTGTAAGTACCCCATTTTATGTTTTACTTGGAATCTTTAAGAGTGTTTTCACTTCAAAACTTATAATTGTAGCGATTTCTACCTTTTTCAAGTGTTGCTAATAAACCTCTAACCTTTTACGCACGGTTTAAAAGCGCAATTTCAAAGATCGCAAAGTCCCTTTGAACTTTTATTTTGGTTACACTGAAACTTTTCTTTATTTCTTTTTGCCCTCTTGCCCTCATGTTAATGCAATGGTAACTTTATAGAGAATTACGTGGCAAAATGCACATGTACAGCATTTTCATAAAGTTTTCATTCATAGATTTCAAAACTTGTACAATTACGCATAAACTACAACAAACCCTCAGAATGGATACGGATGAAGGAATGGTAACATTTGGGTTGTCGTGTTTATCAATATTACTTATATGTTGCACTAGATTACTTTTTACTGTACTTTTATGTGTTTTTGGTGATACTTTTAGTGGAATTTGTTTTTGAAGTTGCACCCATTAGGAGTTTAAAACAAAGGTACCTGAAAACTGTATGAAATGTGAGTCTGGAGTAAGCTGACCTAAAGGCAATAAATCCCCCAGTTTAATGCATGACTGTTTCCTTTCGTACATATGTGGAGAGGTGGGGGATGGAGCAGTGGCCTTTTTGTGGAGACTGGGTGGGGGTGCGTGCGTTTTGGTGTTGCCATAGTGCAGCCGTCGACCTCACCTTTTTTTTTTTTTTTAATTTATATTGTAAAACAATTACTACTGTGGTGTTTTTCCACCACCACCAAGTCTACTTTCTGATTTCCGTCAGAACACTTGCATATGATGGATAACATTCTTAAACCCAGGAATTGAATGTTTAGTCTGACCTCGTGTCATGTACCCCACTAAAGGTGATCAGGTCATGCGCCGTCAAGTGGCAAAGTTATGCGTTGCCGACCCATATTACTTACTCACTCATTAGCTGATTTTGCTTAGGTCTAACAGTGAGTGACTGGTGATATTTTTACTATTCAGATTGAAGTTAATCATCTTCTTAAACACCAAGAAGTCATTTACTTGAAACCACAGTAAAGTGTCTTCCTGATTATGCAACTATTTTTATAGTTTCTCATGGATGAATGAAACTTATGACACCTCTTCAATACCTCCTGGTGAGCAATTAACAAGTCTAACAGTTTCCTCAGGCAAATGCAAACAGGTGGTCTGTCCCTTTTCTTTAAGTCATTAGCATATGACAATGCACCAAGTTGTGAAATGGCTTCTTGGTTAGAAGACAAATTAAAATGCACATTTGGAGCACCTATCAGGCTTTCACACTTTGTAAAAAATGCTTTGAATGGTGTTCTACAAGAAATTACCACTCTATTGTTTTCTCTGGTCTATGTTTCTCACCAGACACTTTATTTCACACCATCTGGAACATCCAGTTTCATGTAAAGTGTTTATTGCAGGAACTTGCACTGGAAAATAAACACTGGGGTGCATCTGGCCCCACAAAATGCCACTTCAAATAGGCATTAAAAGTGTCATTTTGAGTGTATTGTTGGGCAAGTTATTTTACAAACATTGTAATCTGTTGCCTTTGGGTCTTTTGTCTTCCTGGACATTGTTCTGGGTATTATTAAAGGTAAATGGTTGCCCTCTGCTGGCCTTATGGACAAAAAGCAAAGTTGAAGTCACTGCAGTGAATTACAGGAAAAGAATGCATCTAATGAACCATACAAGATTATCTAACACAACAGATCCATTGTTCTAAACAGATGACCAATAAAATTAGGCCTCAGATATCACTATTTTGCATCTTAAAATACTGTATTTTTTATATTTTGTTCTGATATCAAGATTCTGTACATTGAGTTTTCAACTTGTCTCTTTCATCTCTTTTTTTCTTTTTTTTTCACTTTTTTAGGGATTGTAGTGGGTGATCAAGCTGAGGAATGTGTAAGTGAAATGAAGCGATTCAGAATGGATGAGACCAGAGTCTGCACCAAGTGTTGTGCTGAATTCTTTGACGAAGCAGAATTTATTGCACATGAGAAAAATTGCACTAAAAGTCAGCAAGTTGTGATTATGAAAGATGGAGATGGCAACGTTGTGCCTGAGGAATTTTCTCATGGATCTCCTGAAGGCCTTAATAGTGACCATGAGGATGGCCGGTCCAGTAGTCATTCCCTATCCAACATCAACACAGAGCAGCTAGAAAGAACAGAAGAGGAGACCAGTATTAATACGGAGGAGGCAGGACAGCAAGACCAGCCAGATATATCTACTGTCACAGAGATGAATTTCACCACCTCACCACAAGACTCAAATGTCACCTTTGAAACCATGGCTGACACTAAAGTGGCCGTCTCTCAACATCTATCAAATAACACCTCTCTAACTGCATCACAGGAAGCTCTCCAGGCCATCCCAATGATCCTAGAACAGTTGGTGTGTCTCCAGCAACAGCAGCTACAACAAATCCAGCTCACTGAACAGATCAGAATCCAAGTAGCCATGATGACTCCACAGAGTCTCCAGTCATCCTTAGGAGCATCAGTAGATCCACTGAAAGCCCTTGGTGCACATCTCTCTCAACAGCTCTCTGCTGCAGCAGCCCTTATTGGAAAAAGAACAGGCAATCAGAGCCTTTCTGTGGAGGCAATGAAGCAAGGTAAACTACCTCTACCCACTGCTACCTCTGTAACTGGAGGACTGGGGACCATGGCTACAAAAACAGAGCTTCTGAAGAACATTCCGGATTTGGCCAGCCGTTTACCAGCACTACTGCCCCAGTCACCTGGAGCCATGGGTTTCCCTAGCACCTTTAGTAGTATCCAAGCGGGAACTGCTGATTCCTCTAAAAAAGGAAAGGCCAAAATGCTGCCCCTCCCACCAGAATCCAAAAGCGGGGATTCATTATACAAGCACAAGTGCAAATACTGTGGAAAGACCTTTGGCAATGACAGTGCTCTCCAGATACATTTGCGTTCTCACACTGGAGAGAGGCCCTATAAATGTAACATCTGTGGGAATCGCTTCACAACCAAAGGCAACCTCAAAGTACATTTCCAAAGGCATAAAGAGAAGTATCCCAATATCACCATGAACCCTCATCCTGTGCCAGAGCACCTTGACAATATTCCTACCAGTAGTGGCATTCCCTTTGGCATGTCTGTGCCTATGGATGAATCAAATTTGACTGATGTTAAACCCGTGCTTGGACACCCAGCGGCTGGATTCCACCCATCATCTATACCTGCGTTCAAGACAACATTTGATGGCTTTGGAGGTGACCCATTTTCTCAGAGACCGTCCACGTCAACAAGTGAAAGCTCTCCACTGGATCCAAATCAGAAAGATTCAAAGGATCTCCTTGGAGCACTGCATCATATGACTGGTAATAGCCTCTCTGGAGAACAAAGCTCTGGAACCGCAAAACTTCAGCAGATGGTGGATGGGCTGGAAAAGAGAACCAATGACCCCAATGAGTGTGTGATTTGCCATAGGGTGCTCAGCTGCCAGAGCTCACTCAAAATGCATTACCGTACACACACTGGTGAGAGGCCTTACAAGTGCAAAATCTGTGGCCGTGCTTTCTCTACTAAGGGCAACCTCAAAGCTCATTATGGAGTGCACAGGGCTACCACTCCTCTTAAAATGCAACACTCGTGTCCAATCTGCCAGAAGAAGTTCACAAATGCTGTGGTATTGCAGCAGCACATCCGTATGCACATGGGTGGGCAGATTCCCAATACCCCAGTAGCTGAAAACCAGTTTGAAGCAGCAGAAGGAATGGAGTCCTCTCTCCCAGATGAGAAGTCTATGGACACCAGCAGTTTTGATGCAAGCATTGAGGAACAAGAACCAGAGCTGAACCCCCAGAAGGCAGATGATTCCTCTGAACCACTTGCAAGTGGTTCTGACGAGCAGAAGCAAACGGCTCCTGGAGCATTTTCCAGTCTAGATGTTTTGAAGAATCTCACCTCTGCTCTTGCACTGAAACGCCAGAGTAGCACAGCTTCAGAGGGTGAGGGACCCTCTAAAGAATCCCCACCAGCTCCTAGAGAGCATGAATATCAGAACGGTTGCAGCCCAGCCATTTCAGAGTCTGCTATATCATTCCACTCATCTTCACCAGTAAACAATAACAGTATGGGTATCAGCAAGTCTCCCGAGTCTGTTGTTGATGAGTTTGCCAGCAGTGCTTTGAAACAAGACTCTGATAATGGTGCTCAAGATGGCAATGAGTCGAGTGGAGCCCTTGACCTAACAGCTTCAAGCAACTTTACCCCTAAAGCAATTAAGGAGGAACCTTTCACAAACGGAGACTATGGTGAGTTGAGTAGTTGAGTCGAAGTATTCTGAGCATGTCAAATTGAATACTAGTTCATATCTAATCATTTGCCTGTGTTTGTTTTTTCCTTTTCATTCAACAGCTCCTAGTAACATGTCTTTCATGAGGATACCACCAAGTCTGGCCAGTCTGGAGATGAAGCTTCCTTCAGAAAATCCTTTGGGGTCTCAAGGATTGTTCAGCTCCCATATGCCTCAGGGAACAGCTATGCCATCCTCCAACTCCACTGCACCAAGACGATCAGCTAAGCAGCACGTGTGTAACGTCTGTGGCAAGAACTTCTCATCTGCCAGCGCCCTGCAGATCCACGAGCGAACTCATACAGGCGAGAAGCCATTTGCCTGCAACATTTGTGGCAGAGCTTTCACCACCAAGGGAAATCTAAAGGTAATTCATCTTACTTTAACCATGACTGTTATGAAGACTGGTTATAGTCAGTTTTAAAGTGTTTGACGTTAAGTATTTTGAAGTGATTAATATGAACCGTTTTTACTTTTTAGGTGCATATCGGTACCCACATGTGGAACAATTCTTCACGCCGAGGCCAGCGTCTGTCCTTGGATAATCCCATGGCTCTGATGGCAATGAGCACAGAGGCTAAAATGTTGCCAGAAATGATACCATCCTCAAAAGAACTGGCTGCACCACCGCTGAACTTTGACCCTTCTCTGTGGAACCAGTATGCAGCTGCCTTCAGTAGCGGCCTGACCATGAAGGCCAATGAAATTTCCGTCATCCAGGGTGGTGGCATCCCACTTCCTGGGAGCCCTTCAGGTGGGCCTCTGATTGGATCCACTGGAGGCCTGATGAAGATGGATGGATCACACTCTGGGTTGCCTGCCACCATCGCTGAAATGGAAAAAAACAGCTCTGACAGTGTGCCAAAAGCACAATTTCCACATTTCATGGAGGAGGGGAAAATTGCAGTTAATTAGGCCTCTACCTGCCTGTCAGTGTATCACCTTAGCTGTTTTTGAATGTCTCCTTACAAATGAGGTACAATCAACATTGAGAAATCTTGTATAATTGAACTCGGTTTGGTTTTAATTTTTTTTTTTTTCTTCAAAATTCATAGTAGCTCTCTCCCTGATCCGAACATCTCTCAAGTGTTATTTTAGTTTACCATGGTATAACTACTGTAGTTGTATTTTATTTTATATACATATATATTCACAAATGCGGGTATTTTTTATTTTTTTCTTTGACTGTTTTTGTTTGTCTATTCAGAAGTTTGAATGTAGAACCTACTTGAAACTGCTTTAATTCAGACTGTCTCCCTGGTACTGAGAAGGATTTTGACCCAAGAGAAGTTGTTTCAGGGCTAGACTTTTAAGGACAAAATGTCACTGCTGAGAAACAATTGTATATTTAACCATGTGTCTATATGTGACTACTTCCTGTTGTGTGCCATAGATTTTATGACATCGTACAATTTTGTTGTGGTAAATGTCATTAATATGATTAGATTTGAAGCGGCCTTTTGATCAGACTGGATTGTTCCAGCATCTTGTCTTAAATCAAGGTGCAACCGTTCAATCAATAGTTTTATATAATAGTGATGAAAAAACCTGGCTTACATATTTGGTCGATCAGTGCTAAAACACAGTAGTTGGTGACTTCATTTTTCCAAGTGCCTAACTGTACTTTTTGCTGTATGTTTTTGATACTGCCATAAAGTTAACAGTGGCTGGTAGATTAGTATATTAGTATGTTGGATTGTGTAGCATTGCATGTGCTTCATATTTTCAGTTTACAAAAGTCAATCTCCCCTTCATACATTATACTTAAAATCTACTAAGTCAGTTTAGTTAGGTGAATTTTGAAGGCTATTGTATGATTAAAATTCTTACGCCTGCACTTTATTCCAGGTTTTTGGTGACATTTTATCATTTCATTATAACTGCTTCTGAATGCTCAACAAGAGAAAGGGCAAATCATCATACACCCCCCCCCTCCCCCCAAACTTTCCTCCTGAAGGATTTAGTTTGACTTCATGACCAGTCATAGTAACTGTCAGACTTCCTTCTTAGGTTATCATTTTGTAGCATTAATTTATTTATAATACACGAAGTGCTTGAGTGTAGGGGGTTAGTTCTACCTCGTTTAGATTATAGTTGTCTTTTACACCCTCTGCTCTCAATGCAATGATCTGTACATGTTCGATACATTCGTGAGTAAGCGATAGATTTTTCATTTTCAACCTGCTGAGGTGAATAGTAATGAATGTATCACTGGACACTTTACACAACTCAGAATGGTCAGATTGCTTGTAGGCCCCTGCTGTACATTCCTTACCAATATGCATTTGCCAAGTTGTGCCTTTCTTTAGCAAACCATGTCAAAACTGCTTTTCAAGGTGTCTGTACAATTCAAGTAATGTTGAGCCAGTTTGGCCTGTTTACAATGTAAATGTTTTTTTCTTTTTTTGGTTTTCAAATGTTTTCTTCATGTAAATGTTTTCTGATTTTGAAAAATAAAATCAGGGTGACTTTTTCAGTTTTTGTTAAATGCTTCCCCCCCCTCATCTTAAAAATTATTGCATTTTAACACAGAACTTGTGCACACCCCTCCCTACAGTATTGATGCATTTGATAAAGTTACAGTAGTCACTGTGGTGATTCCCAAACCCCAGCCCTGGCAGGCTCGCGTGCACTTAATCCCTACTTTACATTAATTCACCTTCAACCGATCCACATAGAAATACCTTACTCTGTCTTGCTGATGCTCTTGTAACTATTAATCCTTTCCCATTTGCATTTTCTACGAAATGTTATTTGCATCCAGAGCTGAAGGATGTTCACCCTGTCCATCCTCAGTTCTAATATAGGTCAGCTCTACCGGCCTTTCCTGAACAATTCTGATATAACACTATCCATCACCCAAAACAGCCATTCAGTGAGACAGCACATGCAGTGTGTATAAACATTCTTACAGCAAAATAATTTGTGATTTATAGGTAATGACTTGTGCATAATTTGGTAAGTCTTTGTGGTCTGTTTGACGGCGCTTCTGTGCGGTGGGGTGGGGGTCATACAGGGATGTTGTGTTTATTATTAAAAGCTTGCATATTTATACTGTTACAGTAACCAATCCAACATTAACCACATGCAGCTTTTACATTTACCAACATTTAAATGACAAGTTCTTTACTAGATTAGTGTCACAAGTTATAAACCATTTACCTGTCTGATGTAGGTAGGTATTTTGTTCTAGTACTAGGTATCATTCTAATTTTTAAAAGTCTTATAACAATGAGTTTGTTTCAATGGAATTTAATGTTCTAGTGATAAAATTAAGCATTTTTTGATGTTAGTTTCTGTTTATGTGAAGAAAAAAACAGAATTTAAGCACTAAATGACAGAATAATAGACTTTTAGGCATTCTGTATTGTCTTCAAATATTTATTTAAAGATAAAATTTTGTTTGACCTCATTACACATATAAACATACATAATTATTTTGATCTCTTGTGTCTTTACAGTTACACATGCAATTAAACTTTATGGATCCCCATCAGGAAATTCAATCTTTTAATCAGTTCAATAGAAAACCAAACAAAAAGGGAGGAAAGTAAACTTTGGATACCATTCATATGAATTAGTTCAGTTAACATCATATTTATCATATATCACATATATTACTTGCTATTTCCTTATTATATGTATGTTGTGGCCAACCCTGGTCCTTAAGTGCCACAATCCTACATGTTTTAGATGTATCCTTCTTCCAACAAACCTGATTCAAATGATAAACCTACCATCAAGCTCTGCAGAAGCCTGATAATGACCGTCAGGTGTGCTCGAGGAGGGAAGCCTCTAAATCATGCAGGGATTGTGGCTCTTGAGGACAAGGGTTGGCCAACCCCTGTTCTAGTTATATAGAAGAGACATAGAGATTTAATAAAGAAACCGTCCTGAGCAATAAGTCACTGAAAGGAGTCAAAGGTCTTGAGTTGCATAATTTAGCTCAGGACTCTTTCCACTAGAACCTGGAAGGAAGCTGCTTTAAAAACATCCCAGAAGACGACAGGTTGTGTGAACTGGTTAAACTGATTGACAGTGAGACTGAATCAGGTTTTGTTTTGCTATGAATTTAGAATGTCTAATTTTAATGAAATGTTTGCTCACAATCCAGAATTTTTTGTTTGATGACAGCATGGAATGGTTAAGTTTTTTTTCTAAAGTTTGGAGATATTGCCAGAAACATTTGTGTCTTCACAAGTATAAGATTAAAATTTATCACAGGTCAATAGTGTTCCTTTTTTGTTGATTTATGGTGTCTTGGAAGTCCATTGTTTAAAAAATAATTGCATGGATCAATAAATCAATCATTCATTCATAAATTAGCAGAGATGTATGAAGTACTAGAGTAGAGGAGTGGAGTAGAAGTACAAGTGTGATATCAAAAAACTGACTAGAGTCAAAGTTGAAGTATTCTTTAAACATCATACTTAAGTGAAAGTACTAAAGTATTCACATTTTTTTGTACTTAAGTATTAGAAGTAGAAATATTTTAAAAAATACTAAAGTACTGAAAGTAAAAGTCAAATTTAAAGTACTGTGTAACTAAAAGAAAGCAGTCACAAGTTTCAGTATCT
>JAQQZY010000027.1:8402298-8418768 GCA_030068375.1 Ostorhinchus rueppellii | reverse complement strand
TGGGTTTGGTCTGATCAGAACATTTATAGAATAGGAACCAGGAACCATTCAGCACATGAAAAATGTATCAGAGTAAATGTATTAAATTCATCAAAAACATGTAGTGCAGTAAAAGTGGAAGTAGGAGGAAAAAATAATTCTCCAAAAAAATACAGATACTACATTTGAGTACTTAAGTACAGTACTTAAGTGGTTCCACTTCGTTATTATACATCTCTGTAAATTAGGTTTTATCTTGAGTTAATCTGGGCTTATTGCAGATTCAAAACATTAAGTGTATGGACAAAAATACTGGGACACATCACACTTATAATTATTGGATTTCCCAATTTAGATGATATGAAATGTTATCATGAAAATAAAAAAGTTCATGGCAGTTGTCAATAATTATCATGAATGTCAAATCAATATTTCTTTCATGATTAAAGGTACCCAACCCGCTTAGCAAAATGGGAAAATTACACTGAAAACAATCAAGGTCAAGGATGTTTAGTTCAGTTGTCACATACTTGATCTCAAGTGGGTCAGACCACTAAAATAATAACCTATACTGTTAGCTGCACAGAGAAAGAAGTTATTTTTCAGATAAAATAAGATGAGATGAGAAAATATGGAAAAAACTAAAATTATAAGAAAAATAGCAGAAATAAAACTCAATAGACTATACATATGTTTACATAAAGAGAATTGCAGTATAGAAAGTCAAGTCATATTTATTTATTTATTTATTTATTTATTATAATCCATTTAAAAACGACCTCACCAGTATAAAATAAAACCAATAGACAAGATTTAAACATTAAGAAAAATACAAATAAAACATAGATCAAAACACACTAAACATACAGTAAAACAAGAAATAAAGTCAAAGTTCTAAACTGTGAAATAAAAACACTGGGAGCCACAGGTAGGTGTCTATTTTCTGCTCATATTTGTTGTGTTATTGTGAAGCCAGTGTGTGCTGTGCTTCTGTCCGTCCCGGTGCCTTCTCACTGCTGTCAGTCTGTATATGAGGCGGCTCCACAGCCTCCGCCCAGAACCGCTACAGCCGGGCTGCCTGCCTGCCTACCGCGTCCACCCTCTGTACCAGGGGCCGCAGGAATGACCGACAACATCCCCCTCCAGCCCGTCAGACGGCCGAAAAGACACGACAGTAAAAACAGAAATGGGTAAGGTCATGAAACAGCGTAGAAACAACTATGCTAAGCTAACACTTCATCATTTACCGCTGTTTGGCTTCTGCTTGTGCCAGTTTTACCATTTATTCGTTTCGATATTTACCTATAGCTGAATATTTTGGGCTTCACAAGAAAAATACAACCCCTAAAATCTGAAGTGGGGGTTAACACAGATAATAAACACATGCTAACAATATATTCGGCTTGTATCATTGTTGCTAGCTTTAGCTTTTATTGACATCCTTGTTCCGGGGTTCAGTTGTGGCAAGTGCATTGACGCCCATGTCAATATTTGCTCTGGTAGCTGTAGTGTTCATTCTGTCTAAAAACACTGACCAAATATTGGCCCAAGTAAGAGTACTGTGTCTTAAAATAATGCTTTGAGTGTTATTTTGCAGTAAAGGGCAGGGCTTTTTGAAATGATGGAGAAACATGTACTGTATGAATGATAAACAGAAATGCAGTCCAATGATGTCATATCCTGTAATGGAACTGCACAGCAATCAGCAGCAGTGAAATAACTGATGAGCTGCAAACAATATAGGTCTTTACCAATATACACATCCACCATTTATGCAGGACATAATTGCGTCTTTTAATCAAAACCCTCCATAAGCATAGTGTTTATTTTATAGCTGTCCATCTATGAAGGGTTTGTGGCATTTAAGTACTACACGAGGAGTTGCTGTACACCCTATGCTGTTGTTATTGCATGTTTAATTTCTTCCTGAATATAACCAACACAGGAGAACCAGATTTAGCCAATAAAGTGGAGTAGGTTGGGTGTATCACCCTCTGCTGGGTAAGCACAATTTGACTTGAAGAATTGACTGCAGGAGAAGTAGTAGCAGTAGATGTCATGCTTGGCAAACAGCCTTTGAACTGTAAATATGGTTTATTTGGTCCTCCCTTAGTAATGGCATTTAGGAAGAATGAGTCAACTCTGAGAAATTTACCAGTTATTTCCTGCCTTCACACCAAACAGAAAAACATTTTATGGTTGTGAGAGGTTCTGTATTTCTCACATTGTGTATGTTTTGTTTATTGTCTGCTTTGTAATCTGCAGAGTAGTTCAGTTATCAATCACTTTGTCACTAGACTCTGGGAATTGCCATGGAATGTGTTATTTGAGTAGGGAGTGGCTACATTTCCCCAGATAATGCAATTTAAAAAAAATTTTTTTTTTTAGTCCTACTCAGTCCAGACTGTATTAATCCCAGCCTTGTCTGTTGTGTGGGTTTATAGTTGCATCAAGCTACACATTAACAGAGATGTGAGATGAAATTAATTAACTACTGTTATTTTAATGCATACAGTGCAACACTAACAGTTTACATACATAGAATATTTGGGTTGTTTTTTTTGTTTGTTTGTTTTTTTTGCAATAGTTCTGATAAAGGTAAAACTCCTTGTACGTTGTTTACATGAGTAATGAAATGAATATTCCCTTTATCAACACATTTCTGGAAAGGTCATTTGTTCAGTGTCTGCACTAATACAAAAGTCTTTTCATTTCTTCTTTTATGATGCCTAAAAGTGGTAGTGTTTCTCTTTTTGAACAGAACTTTTTGGACATTGCTTTGGAGTATCCGTCTCTACCAGAGATGATCTCAGTCTGAATCACAGCTGATTATAAACAGGGGCTGAGTATCACAACCTGTAATACAACCCGCTATTGAGAATCATATTCTTAATGTACTCTTTCCGTGTTCTAAGTATCTTTATAAAACTTGAATATTGGAATACTCAACATATACACCATTTGGAAAAAAGGCCTTGTGTGTACATGACGCTTGTAAAACCCAGAATATTATTAAACATCATATGATATTGTGCAGTAGTAAACATATTAGAGACATGCGCGAGTAATCTGTTGAATAGTGAATTTAGTTTCAAGCTATACCTCAGAGCTGACTATTTTTTATTTGGATTAACATTAGGAGGAGAGAGGCATTGAACCCATGTTTATGGCACTGATCGTACCCAAACACTGCATGTGTTTAGGGTAAAAAATGCTAAAAAATCAAATGGTAGTACACTTGTGGTTCATACACTCCTTGGTTCATAAGTTATTTATTTATTTATTTATTTGTTTGTTTGTTGGTTTGCTTGAGTGGGAGGTATGTGTTAAAAAATGGTGTCATAACTAATCAACTTAATTATTGGACTTTATAAATGAATACAAATTCACACATCTAAAAACATACTCTGTATACTAAGAATCAAATTACAGTAGTTATAATAAATATTAGTCAATGATAATATTTTTATTTTTTTCATCCTAATTATGCATTTATGTAAGTAGTCACTTAAATTTCTTATTTTTTGCTTCATATTTCATTTTCCACTTGTTTGTGTTTTTTTTTTTGTTTTTTTTTGTTTTTTTTTTACCTGCCTTTTTGTCAGCACTTGCTTGTTGTGTGTTGCTGCTATCAACTGTGAAAGTTCTCCACCATGGGATAAATAAAGTTGAATCTTATAAGTAAATCTTAACCTTCAGAACGCTGTCAGGGTTTTTTTTTTTACATTCTGTTTGTCTGTTTCAGGTGCTGCCCATGGTCAAGATGCTGTGGCATGGGTGACTTCCGTCCCCGCACAGTGTGGCTTGGCCACCCAGAAAAGAGGGAGCAGAGGTACCCCCGGAATGTCATTAACAACCAGAAATACAACTTCTTCACCTTCCTGCCTGCGGTTAGTGTCAGTCAGAGGTTACCCCACTATCCTTTCACCTTTTAACCCAAACAGCTCCACCACTTGCCTCTCTTACCATGGTCTCAAGTCTCTCACTTTGCTGGATACAAGTTTTTTGGGTTTTTTTGGTGGGTTTTTTTTTCATAAATTAATAATACTGGGGATTTGGTTGTCAGACAGTCATCTTGTGCACCTCGATTTCCAATTTCTATGCTTAAATAATTAAAGTTGGACATTTGAAGATTGGAAAGGTATCACAAAAGAGGTTGAAGTTAACATATCAGTTGTTTAACTTGTACATATTCTAATCTATGTTGCTTATATTCTTATAATGTGTCTAGGAAGGGCTACGCTAGCCTCTCCCATTCTCAGACACAAGGATGTTGGATATATTTTTGAAAGGGAAAAAAAAAAGAAAACTTTTACTAGAGGATATTTTTAAATACACCTGATCTAATGGTAAGGGTTTGTTTGTTACCAAAAATCAAGTCACATATTTAAAAGTGTATTTCACCATTTAAAAACAGTACCTTAAAGACTGACGGATATTTTTTGTTTTAATGATCTTCAATTAATAACAACAGCAACATATCCCACACAAGGCTCAGCCAGCTCCACAGTCTCCTGGCACCAGATCTTATGATCATATTTGCATCCTTAGAGCGACAGTGAAAGATCTGACATGGATTTGAGATTTCGTACCCGTGACAATATGGGCAGCAGTCACTAAGCTGTGTGCTTTTGACTCGCATTTTCCTGCCCCGATTTACATATGCATTTGTTTTCCAGACATCTAGTTGTCTTAAGAACTTATGACTTTTTTGTGTATGAAGTCAGACATTGAAAGTAGCTCAAATTTGTTTGGAAAGCAAAGGACAAGAGCAAAGCATGTTTGCAATGCAAATAATGATTTTTGTTATTTACTCTGGTTCATGTCAAGAAGTACTCAAATATATTCTTACCTTTATGGTTTTGTGCAGAGTTTCTTGTATCTCAGTCTCCTCTTGTGAAATGACAGAGTAGTAAAGTGAGCACACAGGCTTTCCTTTGTAGTAATTTTACACAGTGGTGGTAATGAAATTGGGCAAAGTTTTAGCACTGGTGTTGATTTTAGGAACACTGATGCAAGAAAATCTACTTAGCTGTTTGTCTGATGAAAGAAACCTTTGATAGCCCAGTTGTAGTAGTCCATGATACATAAGCATTTTGCTCAATAGACTTGTATTGATGGTTCTCAACAGCTTTATATCATTCCTGAAGGAGATTTCAAGGACACGCAGGTATAAATTTATGGTAAAAGGTTTACCAAAACCCATCAAGCTGACCAGTGTAGATGCAGTATATTCCATTTTTGAATCAAAATCTAGCCTTCATGTCATTAAAGTATACAGTACAGTAGTTTATATCAGACATTAACACATACGCAGTATTAAATTTTACATACTTAATATTAAGCTTAATAATGCACCCTAGAACTGGGTGGGGGGAAAAATTGAAAAAAATCAAATCTTGATTTTTTAATTTTTTTTATTTTTTATTTTTTTGTTAAATATTATGTACAGTCTATTATTGTAATTGACTGTTTCTGACTTTATTCTTTCATTACTAAAGCTATTTGCTAAATCTGACTGCAGAAACATTTGTACAATTAATGTATTACAAAAATCAAGAAGGTTATTATTTTTGTTGCAACAAATCATCTCAAGGAATAATTTCAATTTTGTGATTTAAGCTTATTTTCACAATTTTGAGAAAGCAAGGCCAGAATTAATGTAATTCATTTGATATATTGCCCACCCCTGCAGCATTTGAAATGTGTTTTTTGTGCCCACAGGTGCTCTTCAATCAGTTCAAGTACTTCTTCAACTTGTACTTTTTGCTCTTGGCCTGCTCTCAGTTTGTCAATGAGCTTCGCTTAGGAGCACTCTACACCTACTGGGTCCCTCTGGTATGTAGCATTTTAAAAAGCCTCCTCGCTATTATTGTTGTCAGCTAATTTTATCTTGCGTCAAAATTTGTGATTAACCTGTTCTGCTGAATGTATAGAACGTTGTAGTTTCATTTTTTACCTACATAAGTTCCCTTTGACACTTTACAGGGTGTTGTTTTGCTTATCACGATTACAAGAGAAGCAGTTGAAGAAATAAGATGTTACCTCCGAGACAAAGAAGTAAACTCCCAGATTTATAGCAAGCTTTCAACAAGAGGTGAGCAATAGATGCTTCTGTTATTTTTAGTTAATATCTAAACCTTGTTACTTATTTTTCACCATCAGCTTCTATTAACTGTAGGAGGTTGGTCCTATTAAAGCTTATTGGGGCTAAGGGAAATGGTGGGTAATTCAAAGCAGAGATGTAAAAGTGTACATAAGAGGCCTTGGTATAAAGTGCTACCAGCAATAAAACGCAGGAGACCTCTTGTGGTTTCCATCACTTTGGCGCTTTGATGTGGCAGCTTGTTTTACCCATAAACACAATGACTGGTTGCCTCCATGATAGTGGCCCCCGTGCATATCTGTGGTTTGTTGAAAGTTTATGGTGTCAGAACTTGGCATGTTGTTTGTAACTGTAGACAATCCTGACTGGAGTTGTTTTTGTCAAGCCCCAAATGTGAGTGAGATGTCTGCACAAAACCTTTTTTATTATGAATCAAAACCTGGCAGCTTTTCCTGTTCTATGTTTGACAAATAGAAGCGTTTTTTTTTTGTTTTCAGTTGCATTGTCACTGAAATGCAATCTTCTAAAGTCTAACATTTTTGGTAAAGTAGGAAAAAATAGAGAACAAATGTGTCTTATGATACTAATGCACTGCAATATTAATGTGCTTTAATGTTTTACATATGCAAAGCCCAGAGGTCAGAGCACAGGTCAAGGGTCAGCGATCTCCTCCAAACAATTTTGCCTGTTCATTCCTAATGGAATGAGAGAAAAGGCTCAACTCCCCCAGCATTCTTTAGCATTCTTTCAAATCTGCATGGAAAACTACCTCCACAAATTCACTGGAGGGGCTTCTGAACTGTGCAGAGGAACAGCTGACATTTATTCAGTCTCTAAGGCCACATTTGGTTCAAGAACATACTCTTGTTTGTGTGAGAAGCTTATTTAGTTGTTTTTAGCTGAAATTTTTATGATTGTGGTTCATCATATGCTCAACATTTAATTAACTGTAGGACTTTTTTTTTTTTTTGCATATTTCAGGTACAGTGAAGGTTAAAAGCAGCGGTATACAAGTTGGAGACCTCATAATTGTAGAAAAGGTTTGTGCTTTGTTATATCTGCAAGTACTTTTGCTTTTCAAGATCGTCAAGTTACCATTTTTATGACAGCAAATAATAAGGTTATTCTTTTATACTCAACTGGTGGCTGAGCTGAAAGGAGTTAGTAAAGATTTTGTAATTTTGTGATCAATTCAGAGATTCAGCCTGTCAAACTCAATGCATACCCAACAGATGTGAACTTAAAATGCCCTTTAATTAGATCTTAAACACAAATTCAGTTAAGTACTGTTTATTGATATTTTTTTCCACAATTGTTTAGTCCACTTAGCGAGAAATCTGTGGTGTGGCTTTTCTCATGGAAATAGTGGGTTCGCTGTGGTCTTTGTACATGAAATATGAGAAGTGGGTCCTGTCTTTAGTTTTCAGCTGAGGGCTTCCTTCTGAATCACTCATTTCAACACAGCTGAAAGAAAGGTCACATGTGTTGTCTTAAACATTTTACTAATGACTGAGTGATTTAATGTTATGTGTTACACAGTTAAAGACCTGTTTTACCCACCCATTAAGGTGAAACTAGAAACTTACAGAAAATGCCTTAGAATGTATAAAGAGTTTTGGAATTAATTATTTATTAATTTTCCATTGCTCATTTAATATTATTCTATGCACAGGTATACATAAGCTGTCCTGATAAATTGAAAATAATGAAAATATATTTTCCATTAGCTCTTGAGTAATGGCATGGTATGACCAGGTCAGGCAGAGTGTAGACTATGGTCAGGGTCCTGTTCAGGCCACGACAGGATGATTTGCTGGAGGGCTTATTATTTTGACTGACTGGCGGTAGGTAATGTGGCACATGAAACGCCACAAGTCTTAGTTTACTCTAGTTAAAAAGCAGAGGAGGAAAAAGTCTGGGATCAGGAAGTGATGTTGATGTTGTGTTTTTCTTTTTGCCTTTCTTTGTAGAACCAGCGTGTTCCTGCTGACATGATCTTTTTAAGGACCTCTGAAAGAAATGGTAAACATCTGCTGGTCATTCATCCAGATCTCCACAACAGGCTTGCTGGCTGGGGAAATGACTTGTTTAAAAAGGCGCTGAGGTGCAGGGATTAGCCTTGAGCCAAGACAGGAAGTCCAACTATGTCTAAATTGTGATTGGGACTAGTACTAAATTATCAGTCAAAGTGTAGAGTTGTATGGCGCTGCTTGTAATGCTGAGATGGACATTACAGCCGAAACATTGTTCTCTTTATCTTTGTTCATGACGTACACTTAGACTAATTTTGTCTTTCAAATGAGGAGATAATGAAAAGGAAAATCAAGAGACACAAAAATCTGATGCAACACCATGAAAGACAATGGCTAATCCGAATAATCAAATATGGATTAAGACACGATTGCTCAGTGATAATACAAACTCTGTAAATGGCATTGCACCGTTTATTTGCACATATACAAAATACATACAAGTCTATTCAAAATAACAACCTCTAAGGGAACCTTGATGCATGTTGTTGTTGCATCTTCCTGTTGAGGAAAGAAAAACACCAGCTTTGTTTTACTGGAAATAGTGGTTGGTTATCTTTCTTCCATGTGGAGGCCATTAGGTCAATTATGAAGGGCCTTGTCCAGGGCTGGAGTTTTGGGCAGGATGACACACGCAAGCTGGGTGGGGGAGGGGCTTTGGTGGAAGCCTACACTTCTATCCCAACGTGAAACCTCCAATTACAATATATTCTGCTCATTCCCCTTCACAGACAGGACCATCCATCACTAATGCCTCTAAATATGTGTTATTTTTAATAATTTAGTAAAAGTTTTGACAGTAGCCTACAGTATGCAATAAAGTATAAATTGAGCAGTCATTAAGAGTAATAATCATGGTTTTGCTCCATCTTAAAATCCAATCCATTGTTGCCCTCTAGGGGTGAGTGTATTTCCATTTGGCATCAGTAGCAGGTCTTGCCCTGTCCTTCTTTAGGCTCCTGTTTCCTGCGGACTGACCAGCTGGACGGAGAGACAGACTGGAAACTACGCCTCCCAGTGGCCTGCACGCAGAGATTACCAACTGCAGCTGTGAGTCATAAAATACAGATGGAAAGGTAGCAGGGATGCAGGAGAAAATTGTATGTTGCGACACTGCTGTTACACTTTTGAATAGCCTCTTTTTGTGCAATTACTGGTAGAGCTTTGATGAACACAACAGTAATTGCACATCTTAACAATGGGTTAAGAGAGGCAAGTCTTTCATTTGGACAGTCTTTTAACTAGAGTGCAGGGTGGTCTGATCAGCAGAGTTTCATGACTAAGAGGTCAAAGCTTCAATGCAGGCCTTATGTACAGAAGTATCTAATCAATAAGATAGTCAGAAAGTCAGTCTGTTTTATTTTTGGTATTTGATCCAAAATATGGCTGAAAAACCTTTCATAATCCATACACAGTGAGACACTGCAACCTTGATGTCTTGTCCAATATCAAAATATGTTCATAATAGCGCTGTAAAATTACAATGAAGTCAAGATTTTAATTTTGCCGATTCAGCCTGTTAATAAAAACAACCCTCATGTTAACTCTGTCAGGCGGTGTTCATTTTGTCATGTGACATGCAGTTTTAGGTTAACAATTTAAGCTGCATGCAAAAGTTCCTAGTGCTTAAGTGACACATATCATATTAAAGGATGGGATATATTTGAATTTTATTGACATTTAACTGCTTGGATCCATCAAGTTGGAATATCTAATGTAATTAGTTTTGTGTCTGCAAAATGAACACAGGCTAAGGACAGCTTTAAAACCATAAAATAAACCTGTCTGTGTAACTGGTATTAGATCTTGTATAATTCTGAAGTAATTTACATGTCAGTGATGGTGTGTTGTTTTATTTATTTTGCAGGATCTTCTTCAAATCAGATCATATGTTTATGCAGAAGAACCAAACATTGATATCCATAACTTTATTGGAACATTCACCAGGGTAAGTGCACTCCTGGCTCAAACTAGTTGCCCTGTTTGCGAAGCCTATTTGTCTATGATAACATTTATTTGGTTTCTGTAAGGTTATCATTCTGTGTATTTGTGTGTTTGCTGAACTGTTACAGGAAGATGGAGACCCTCCAGTTAATGAAAGCCTCAGCATTGAGAATACATTGTGGGCCAGCACCGTTGTAGCCTCTGGTAAATATTGCACCTGTGATTCAGTGTTTCTTACAAAGCTGTGATGGACCTTTGCTTCCTTTGCAACAGAGGAAAACCAAATTTGGCAAAACCAAATGCACAGAGAAACATAATAAGACATATATTTTGATTATTTGTAGATCGCTCTAGGGCAGCACACGTTAACTCTCATCCACATGTGTTATCCATTAAGCAATTGGAAATCTGGATCACATATCACAAATGACATTTTTCACTGAAGAAGTCTATTCATGTCAAGATTATACGTCTGGGAAACATCGTCTTGACATTCTATGTTTCATGTTGTCTCTTTATTATATTGGTCTGAGGCAGTTTTTTTTTTTTTTTTTGGTCTTTCTCTCACTCACTCTAGGCACAGTGGTGGGGGTTGTGATTTACACAGGCAAGGAGCTGCGCAGTGTCATGAACACCTCCAACCCAAGGAATAAGGTACAGTAGTGTGAACCAGAGCTGCAAAAACCTGCATTTCATCATCTAGTGTGTTATATTCCGTTTTATAATAGTTGAATTGTATTTTCATGTAATTCAAAGAGCTACAGACCATGCACATTCTTCTCTCCTTTTCCCCTCTGTTGCTTATGGCAGGTTGGACTGTTTGACTTGGAAGTAAACTGTTTGACTAAGATCTTGTTTGGGGCCCTGGTGGTGGTATCACTGGTCATGGTGGCACTCCAACACTTTGCTGGCCGTTGGTACCTTCAGATTTTGCGTTTCCTGTTGCTCCTCTCTCACATTGTACCCATCAGGTGCGATCATCTGCTTTGAGCATGTATGCAACTTCTCATTGTATCTACAAGTATGTCATAACTGTGAATTCACTTTCTTTCCCTTTTTTTTGGTAGTTTGCGTGTCAATCTAGATATGGGGAAGATGGTTTTCAGTTGGATGATCAAGAAGGACTCCAAAATCCCTGGGACAGTGGTTAGGGCAAGCACCATTCCTGAACAGCTTGGACGTATTTCCTACCTTCTGACAGATAAAACAGGTTAGAATGTCAGAGATGATACTGGAATACAGCGTATGTGCAAGAAAACTACTATACACTCTAAAATGAGAACTTCTAGTATTGAGGATTTTCTAAGGAAGCATCCAGTAGGACAGAGTTAAGCCATTTCCTTCCCTGGGGGTGGTTTGTTGTGTGGTGGGGTTTCTGCTCCTGTAGACATGCTACTTATTGGACCCATAAATCATAAAAGAGCCCAAAGTCTCTAATCCGACACCTCCACCAGTGCACTTCCTTAGGCATGAGGTGTTACCCATCAGATTTACAGCCCTCATGCCCAATAAACTGATCGGCCATTTCCCCGTTCAGAGTGTGATAAGGCTGGTGGGGTCTGCAGGTCAAGTTAATGTACGTGCGAGGCCCCTCAGGTCTTTTTGATATACTAGCGGAAAATGCTTTTAAAGTGAGTGTGAGATTATAGAGGTTATGTGTAGTGTTGAAGGAAGGGCTTCTGGTTTTCTCACCACTGTATTTTTTTTGTTTTACAATTACCATATGTGACATACATCTTCTGTTTTAAATAACTGGTTAACGTTTATAGATCCCAAGCTGTGATGGGGCCAGAAACTGAAATTTAACACTAGACAAAAAAGAATTCTGCTGCTTCAGTCAAATGAAGTCGAAATCACCGTTTCTTAATTTGTACTGTTGAAATGATGTCATATTTAACACATGGAATGGGATTGACTCTCATTATTAAAATACTGGTATTGTCACTAGTTTTGAAGTTTCAGTAAATAAATGTTCTTATTCTTACTAGGAACTCTTACCCAGAATGAAATGGTGTTCAGGAGGCTCCATCTTGGAACTGTGGCATACGGGATGGACTCGATGGATGAAGTTCAGAGCCATGTGTTCAGTGCTTACACACAGGTAAAAAAACATGCAGTGGTCCAGACAATACGAAAGAATCCTGTTAAATGAACATGTTCTAAACATTTAGAAAACAAACTGAGGAGAAATGTTAAAAATTGCAAATGCTTGGGAAAGGACTAAAGCAAACAGACTGGTACATTGTTTTAAGAAACATATCAGTTTGTGATTATTGTTTGGCTGAATGCTTCCTGACCTCAGATGACACTCTTTGTCCCCCTTGACACCAGAGGTTAGTGAAGCAGGAAACAGGATTAGCCCACAAGCAAAGCAGTGACCGGACTCCTTTAATGACGCTACCATTAACCCCAGGAACGCACAGTCTTCTAAAAATAGCAAGGGCACAGTGCAAAAGCAAATTATTCATATTTTTTTAACACATCTGGTTCTGCTTATAGACCACTATCATTGCAACATTAATGAATCTGCTTGTTTTTAAGGCCAGAGCTGCATATTTCCCACAAAGAGTCTTATCATTGTTTTAAATCAGTTTTTTTAGTGTTAATTTTTATTTACTACACTACAAAAAATAACCTTTATCCCAAATAAATGTTCCCAGAATTCCCTTTGTCAGATTGCTGTTTTCTGTTCCTCTAATCACAGCTCTTTATGTTATTGTGTTCAGCCCACCCATGACCTTCCAACCTCCAGGGCTCCAGCAGCCACAAAAGTCCGCAAGACCATCAGCAGTAGAGTCCATGAAGCAGTGAAGGCCATCGCCCTGGTGCACAACGTGACGCCTGTGTATGAGGCCAACGGAGTGACAGACCAGGCTGAAGCTGAGCAGCACTACGAAGACACTTGCAGGGTTTATCAGGCTTCTAGTCCTGATGAGGTACTGACAGCCACCCCTTTCACATACATGGTGGTCCGAAAAGGCAAAAAAAGCAGAAAGTAACTAACAAAATACAATCACAGAATTTTGTCTTTTTGTCTTTAAAATGTATCTATTTATGTAACAGATGAAGACGAGGGCTAAACAAAAAAGTACAGCCAAAAATCACTGATTGCAATCACTGAGTGGAAATACTCATTTTTGCTTTTCATTTTTACCAAAAAACACAAGGATTTGAGTTGGCAGGGGTTTGTGACAAATCATCACATTGCTCATGTATGGAGAAAATGATTTGTTGGCCAAGGCATCTCTGTAGCACACAGGGCTTCATTTTTAATTTTGCAAGACATACTTTGATCCAAAAAATTACAGTTGTGGCTACTGCAGTTGGTCTTATTTTGATCAGTTAAGTCCAAATGAAAGCTTGAATCTTGAAGCATTTGACCTCCACTTTCCGCAGGTTGACAGCGAAATGTACACTACATTTTATAGTATTCAAAGAAACACATACATACATACATACATTCAGAGAAATAACCTTGGACATTCTTCTCCTTGGCCTGTTGGAAAACGTACACTTGCTTAACCGTAATTCAGCTTTTTTTTTTTTTTTTCTCAAAGCCAAGCAAAAACATGAGAAGAGCTTCCGATCTTGATATGAAGAGCTCGTGTCAGTAGGACCTGTGATCTTGACTGTCTTCACTGGTTTCTTCCTTTATGGGGGGCATTTACAAGCCAAATGGCATTCCACATTTATGTCCTTGATCAGTATGAATTCTTTGAACATCAGGAAGCGGACTGCAGACTTCAACTTGATTCATTTCCTGCACTGTAAATACGGATTTCCTTAATGTGCTCCCTAGCCCGTTGCTCTTATCCCCTTTTGAATTTCCTCCTTGATAACATATTTTAGTGGAGCCCACTGTAACTGTTATGACAAAGCAATGGATTTATTACTGATAGGAGTTTAAGCTCTTGCACAGAAAGTAATCCTGAAAGGTGCTTTGTATCATTTTCTACAGTTGCAACCAAGATTCAATCTGCTTTACTCTGGTGTTCAGGAAGTCCAAATATAGATATGGTTTTGGTTTTCAGCGCAACGAACACAGCATCAGTGACTGTTAAATGCTCCGTTTTCACTGCGGCTATCAAAACTGACATTTTACTACTGACTTACAATTCATGATGTAAGGGTATTGTTTTGCTTTTTTAAATGGGCCACATTCATCTTATCCATATACAACAATAAAAAGGCTACATATGTCAAAGATGTGTTAATTACTCACTGTCTTAGCTTTTCACTAGTTACTCATAAGAGAATTGTGGTTATTCTGAGTCAAGCCAACTGGATCCAATATTATTCAGTCCAATAGAAATCTGTAGCCGTCCCTAAAGGAAGTGCTTCTGTGGTGGACGCCAGATCCAAAAATGCCCCCACAGTGAATATTTCTAGACTGTGACTAAGCACAATCTTTATATTTCCCAACCTGGATGACAAACATTACGGTAGTCCAAGCTTTTATGACGTTAAAGCCCCCCTGGTCAGGAATTGTCAGACTACATGGTCATCTATTTCCAAAATAAGTAACCTTGGAAGCACAAAATCTGTTGTTTAAAATTAGCACTGGAACGTGGCAATCTTTGTCATTTGCTCTCATCTGTGTCCATTTGGCTGCGCTGCTATTAGTCTTGTCAGGAGATGGATGATGAATTGGGTATGTGATCTGGTTTCTGGTCTGGAAGTTATTGGGCAATGTCATCTCCTCTCTTCTCCTCCTACACTCCCACCCCCAACAGATTAGCGTTACATTAATAGATGTCGTCTGTTGTGTCCTTCAGAAAAGATCCAGCAAAACAATACTTTTTCAAAAGTGGACATCGCCCTAGTTTATCAGTCAATACTCTAAAGTGCTGAAAATGCTTCAGCCATTGATTTAGACTGAATCATTACTTTGCTCTTTGACAAGTGTCTGTCAGTGTTTTTTGCAGTTCAAATAATAGAAAATTGTGCTGACAAAATGATTTTACAATCAGAATAATATAATCCTAAACATGGTCACTTTGCTCTCTCCTCGTGTCCTTCCTTATCTTTACTTGTTGTTTGACCAATATAAAAAATGCTATAAAATAAATCTTGAAATCTGTGTTTTTGGTTTTTTTTTTTTTTTTAATTCAAATGCATTTTTATTGCCAACATACCAAAGACTTTACGTTTCTGGATTGATAGGTGTCGCTGGTGCAGTGGACTGAAAGTGTTGGTCTGACACTGGTGGGAAGGGATCAGTCCTCCATGCAGCTGCGGACACCTACTGGTCAAATCCTGAACTTCACCATCCTGCAGATATTCCCCTTCACCTATGAGAGCAAGAGGATGGGCATCATAGTGCGTGTGAGTATCAAAACGTGATAATTTCTGTTGTTTTTTTTCTACTTATTTAGTAGCTGTTGCTGTGCACTTGTGTCTGTAAGTGCTTCAATTAGATATTTTTTTCCCCTTTTGTCAAAATGGTGCTCTCACTTACAGAGATTGTATTGTATTCTGCTTTTGTTGCTATGAGACCAAGTAGGACTTGGCATTAACAAGAAAACAAGAAAAAAATATTTTTATTAAAGCAGATAATCTTAAAAAAAAAAAGTCACCCTTGTAATGAACTGTGACTAAGTCTCATGACAAACATTATTTTTGCTGGCTTGACTACAATAAAAACTCAGGAAGTCTGGATCAAAATTTAACTTCCTTAAGATAATATTTTCTGATGTTTTTCAAAAACCTATGTGATTACCAAAATAAGTTATGGCTTTCTTGGCAAAACAAAATCATGAAATTGTGTTCGTACACTTGGGTTCATGTGAACAAGGACAGGCAGATCCCTGGGTTTAATATCCAGTTTGATTTGATATTGGAAATGGTTGCTGTTGTGATGTATTTATATGCCACACTGAATTAAGTGTTAGTATATGTTTTCTAGGATGAATCAACAGGAGAGATCACTTTCTACATGAAGGGTGCTGATGTGGTGATGGCAGGCATTGTCCAATACAACGACTGGCTAGAAGAGGAGGTAGATACCATCTTATTCACACATTTGATGCAAACATGTATAAATCCTTTAATTAGAGTAATTCCTACTCTTCCAGAATTTATAAAGTACCAAAACAAAATGTTGCCTTTTCTTTTAGTGTGGAAATATGGCAAGGGAAGGTCTGAGGGTCCTGGTAGTCTCTAAGAAGTCACTGACAGAAGAACAGTACCAAGACTTTGAGGTAAGCACGCCTTTACATCCACCTACAGCAATATAAATCTGAACAATGTCTTGGATATAACTAACTGTTATGTTTTGATTGGTTGTAATATTTCATCATCTAAAATTCTGTTTCTATTTCCGAATTTTTCTTTGACCCATTTATACCTAAAACGCCTGGGAAAAATGCCTATAAAAACCTATACTAACCCAGGGTAAATGTCCTGAAAAAA
>JAQQZY010000027.1:8369540-8379593 GCA_030068375.1 Ostorhinchus rueppellii | reverse complement strand
CGCCCTACAATCTCACTACACAGATGGAGCGTTGTGATTGGATCGGTTCATTTGTACCGGACCTGGCTGAGGCTCTACGGACCGTGCCCAGACCAACGATTTTTTTGCCACTAGAGGCGGACGAGTTTACTTGGCTTGAACAATCCAGTATATCTATGAAATCTGAGCCGTTTATTACCTCCACCAAGGAAGTTATGTTTTTGCCAGGGTTTGTTAGTTTGTTTGTTAACAATATCACTCAAAAAGTTATGGATGGCTTTTGATGAAATTTTCAGGTTATGTCTGCTCTGGTTCAAGGAAGAGATGATTACATTTTGGAGGCGATCCAGATCACCGTCTGGATCCAGGAATTTTTTCAAGGATTCTTTATCATTGCAAGATAGGGCATGGCGGCACTGATTTGCATATGAGGTCATTCAGCTCGATTTAGTGGAGGAATGTACAAACACTACCTTAAAACCAGAGCGGACATATCTGACTGAAAAACTGAAAATTTCATCAAAATCCATCCATAACTTTTTGAGTTATGTTGCTAACAAACAAAAAACAAACAAACAAACAAACAAACCCTGGCAAAAACATAACCTCCTTTGACGGAGGTAAAAAATAAATAAATAAATAAAAGTACAAACACTACCTTAGTGGAGGTCATGCTTTTCTGGTTCATAAATGTCTTACATTTTTGGAGTCGTAAAAGCCAAAACTATCCAGTATTTCTCTAACATAGGGGCAGCCATGGCTCAGACGGTAGAGCGGCTCGTCCAATAACCAAAGGGTTGGCGGTTTGAATCCTGCTCTGTCCTAGTCCATCCTTTGTGTCCTTTCCTCCAGTGGTATGAATGTTTGGTGGTGGTCCAAGGGGCTGTTTGATGCTTGATCAGCCTACCCCAGAGCAGCTGTGGCTACAAACATAGTCTACCACCACCAGAGGGAGAATGTTAGAGCAAATAAATAACCGATCAATAATGTAAAGCTCTTTGGGTGACTAGAAAAGCACTATAGAAATTTAATCCATTATTATTATTAAAAAATATAGTATAATGTTAAAGGAGCAAAATCACAATTAATTATAGATTCTTCAAGATGTTTTATTCCTCTCTTGCAAAAAAAAAAGATAATAAAAAAATCTTTCTTTCATGTCTATGTGTACTGGTTACCTGATTAAACATCTCTTTATTGGTTTTTGTGAGAGGCCATTGTCTGACTAAGTCTTTGCCTGGTGGATCAGATTTAAGCTCACTTAGTGCTGGTCATGTTTTACTCACATTCTTTGGGTATGTTAAGTCCATGTCACTATGTGAGTATTATCACTTTTACAAGCTGCTGTGCCATGTCTTGACTCATGATAACTTCAGCAGAGATTAGACAAGGTTGTGATTTTCCTTAAGAATATACTTTTCAAAATGTGAGCACAGGTTAGATGATGATTTTAATTACTGGTACTGTTACTATAGGAGGGATTCATTCATTCATTCATTCATTCATTCATTCAAGTACCTACACATGTCCTTTTTACTCTGAACATGTTCTTATGGCTGTTGGACTCATACGGTGGTTGTTAAGCATTTTTTTCCCGAATCCAAATCAAATGAGAAAGATGCAGCAGATTTCCATTAGGAAGCAGATAGTGGCTTCTCTCATCAGGGACAATGGAATTCTCTATTCTCACTCTTCACAAGCAGAAAAATGTTGAATGATGTTCAGCTGGAGGCTAGTTTTTTTTTGTTTTGTTTTTTTTTTAAGAGTCGTTTGCTTTAAAACCATGTTACAAATCCAAAGAAAGACTGGATTTCTAGACAGAAGAGTCTGGTAAACTGTGTTAAGTAAATTTCATGGTGTATACTGTAATCAGACTTGTACAATTTTTCATTTTTTCTCTCCCTCTCCTACAGTGTCCCACAATGAAGTTCTTGTGTGCTACTGTCTGAGAGAAGCCGCAGAAATGCTTTGGCGCAGGAGCTGGAGACGTCATGGATTCCTGAGTGTGGGGCTTTGCAGGAAAGCCCAGAGTCTCCAACATGGACCGGCTCCAGGTTTCCATGGCAAAGGCGCACAAACAGGAGGAAACACTGAGGGAATCCCGTTATTTTACAGCATTGGACCATTATAAACACCCAGAGCGGGGAAGGAAGCCGCTCTTGATACTTAAGTAATCCTTATAGAGCTCTAGGAAGGGAGACTTCATACCAGAACCTTTGGTGTAGCTGATAGGACTGCATGTTTTTGAACAGAAAGGGAGTTTGCGCGTCGCTGCTGTGTCGCACTCTTCAACTTTTTGAAACTTTTTCCTATTTTGTCTCGTTTCACCATTTTTAACCGAAGACAGTCTCTTCTGCTATGATTGTCAGAGGAGAATAATTTTTCTTCCGTTTTTTTAATTTTTTATTTGCTTTTTCACTTTTTTCTCCAGATGTTTAGAGAGACTTGGAGGCTGGCACAGTACCACACCATGAGGTCGATGGATCAAGGTACTGCTGAAGTGTTGTGATTATCTGGTAATCAACCCATTTGATTTTCAATTGATTAAGTTATTTTAGGCCTGATGTCGGTTGTTCTGTCACAGATGTTTGGGTACGGACAGGGTGCTGCGCTTCAGCCCAACAGCGCACGACGCTGTCTTGGCATCACAGGGAAACATGTACGGAGTGTAGAAGCAGCAGTTTAATAAAGTGACTTTGAACTAGTAAAGTGACAAATAAAATACATTGAACTTTATCACCAAGTAACAGACAGATGCATGTTAGTGTGATTAAACTTGTGAAACTATAAAGAAAAGTTTCGATTACTTCTATAGTCTTAACGAGCAATATACATCTATATGAAATGCAAATTTTGCAGCTAACCTTACATTTACACCAGTTTGTTTTCAAAGAATAACAGGTAAATTATGTTTTTCCAACAACTTCGTGCTTGTCAGTTGCGTAAAATACACTTATGACAGTTTTAAAAAAAAAAAAATTAAAATCCTGTCACTTCTGGTGCTATTCTGGTACCTTTAAGTTTCATATGTGCAATACTCCCATTAATGATTAAATAATGAAACATAAGAGACTGGTAAAAGATCAGAAATGTATTATTCCGTGCGTATTTGCCAGTTTTGCTGACTTAGCGCACAGTGTATTGGTTACAATCTGGAAGGAACGTAACGTAATTTGTGTTGGTTCGTGCGTAACGCTGGGGAACCCCTCGGGACTCCCTACTGGTACATTTTCAGTGAGTGTAAAAAAAAAGAAGAAAAAAGCTGATTAACATATTGGCTGATGTCGTGAAATCTAGTCCTTTCAGATGTTCTGGCTCCATAGGGACTCATAAGAACCACAGGATAAGTTCAATATCTGTGCGTAAATGCGCGTATATCAGCCACCTGTACGTGGCAACCCTGAATGACAGCTACCACTCCCTTCTTTATTCTAATTGGACTTAGCCTTTCAAACAACAGCTAAACAGGTTTGGGGACAGTCTGCACCCTGATGCGTCACTGCATCATGTCAAACACCCGGGGGCAGCACCAGGCTGCACACTCTGACAGGAGAGTCCACGATCTGTCTGAATGGGGCTCTCCACTCATCACTTCCACTCCGTATCTGCTTTTTTAACCTGTGGCGCATCAACAAACAGAGAGGCGTGATCTAGACTCGGAGATAAACTCGAAAATTCTGCATTCAATGTGAAAATCGACCCGCCTTCATCTGAAAATAACCGCGGCGAGCTCGAACAGGAAACTTGTGCGCTCCAGCCCTCGCAGCTCACCGATGCATCATTTGACACTTGAACAGGTTCCCTAAACCCACATCAGCGCCGCAACACCTCAGCCACCGTCTCAGTCCCTTCGTCCGGAGCCGTTAGGGAGACAAAAGATTAGACCGATGACCTCCTTTTACAACGATAAAGACTTGGAGGAAGAGCTCAGCCGAGTCAACTGTTCTGATGAGGACTTGCAGTTTGAGTACTTGTTTGAGTATGAGCCACCTTGCAACGACTTTGCTGGGGGAAATCAAGGTTTGTCCGGGGCTTTTTGCCAACTTGAGTTCACTGCTCTTACTTTCTTCCATTTATTTATTTATTTTTGGTCCAAATTAATAAATGAGCTGAAAGGTTTGTTCGTTTGAGTGGAATAAATAAAGAGGAAGTGCATTTGACCTGGCTTTTCAGTAGGGTTGTATTTATTTAAAGAATGCCACCATGAAGAGGCATTTCCTCACTTTTTACACAAGAACTTTGCAGGTGCACATGAGCATTTCAGGGATACTTTTCTATTATTATTGCAAATTAAATGCACCTCATGACTGGTTTTTTTTTTTTCATATATGTGTGTTTTCATTTGTGTCTACCTTTTACTCCCTGTAGATGACCCAAACCTTGAACCACACAAAGTCCTCAGTGCTGAGTCGGCACAGCCTTTCCCTCTGGATGAAACTTCCCCTTACGGCATCAAGTCCTGCAGTCCCCCCTACAGTGAACACAACGCTGAGGTTCTCTCAGGATACGAGCATCAGGAGGCCAGAGGCTACCTGGACAGCACCCGGCCCACAGGTCTGGCCCTGAGCCCACGAATTGAAATCACCCCCTCACGTGAGCACTACAGCCATGGCCGTGACTCCCTGCATAACCACCACCAGAACCTCAGCCCCAGACCCACTCTCACTGTGCCCGGCCATGACAACCTTGCCTACCGTGAACCTCAGTGCCTGAGTCCTGCCAGCAGCAACTCGTCCACCAGCTGGCACTCTGAGAGCTACTCACCCTGGGCGTCCCCTTGTGTGTCCCCCAGCAGTGGACAGAACCCCAGTGACCTTTGCCCTCGCTTACAGAACATCCACACTGGCTCCCCTCGCACCTCTCCGGGCACCTCTCCCCGCACCAGCCTAACAGAGGACGGCTGCCTGGGAGCCCGCTCACCCTCCCCCAGGCCCGGCTCCCGCTCCACCTCCCCTCAGGGCAAACGCACCTACGACATGTACAGGAACCCAGGGCTCGCCCCAGGGCACCGCTCCCGTAGTCCTTCACCCCACAGCAGCCACGAAGATCACAACATAGTAGGCGCCCACTATACCCACACCAGCCTGGCTGATGCTATGAATGGTTTTGGCACTGGGCAGCCTGGACTGGTGCCCACGAAAATAGTCAAAACATCCAACCAGCTTTACTCTCTGTACCCAGAGAACAACGGAGAACCAAACTACCTGGTACCATGTGACCAGGACATAAAAACCAAAGCTCCTACAGAGCCTTTCTTTGTCATGTCTCCAATCTGGCCCAAGCCGCTAGTTTCCAGCATTTGCAGGTAAATTGGCAGAAGGACCAAACCTTAGTGAACACATTTCAGTCCTCTAAAAGACAATCTGCTCATACTTCATGTCTATACTGATGGTTTCTGTCCTCTTTTCCTTTGTATTCCATAGCATCCCTGTGACGTCTCTCCCTCCACTAGAATGGCCCATTCCCAGTCGGACAGACCAGTATGAGCTCCACATTGAAGTGCAGCCGAAGCCACATCACAGAGCTCACTATGAGACAGAGGGGAGCAGGGGTGCAGTCAAAGCCCCCACAGGAGGACATCCTGTTGTGCAGGTATGGTCAAAACATAATATGTCACATTTCCACACTAACATGTCTGAAAACATCTGAGTGTGTGTTAGATACTGTTTATAATGTGTTGATCCACTTTATATCACATGGTCAGTATCATTTCTGAGTTCATTTGGTCTCCAGTTAAAGGCATCATATCCCAGGTGCATTAGCGCTAATGTTTAACATTTTGTGTCTGACTTTCATTAAACTAAAAGCATATAACCTGAATATGCTTTTATCATAATGATAACCCATGTTCTGAGGGTAATTCCTTTGTAATTCTTAGATTTAGATTATTCATTCTTAGCCATTATTAAGTCCAGAATTAATTGTTTTTTTTGTAATCATCACGTATTCCTGTGTTTCCATGGTTATATTGCAACATATGAGGCCTTCATCTCAATATATTCTGATGCACAAATGCTGCTAAACAATATTTTTTAATGATTTTCATTTATTTATGTATTACTGAATGTTTAAAAGTCATTTCTGTTGGGGTCATGTCATATAGATTTTAATCAGCAGCGGTGGTTAAACACAATAACTCCCATGATCCCTTGCTGCTTAACTGAATTTGTGACTTTTTTTTTTTAGTTGAGTTTATTTCAGATACAAACATAATACAAAACACAGGGTAATAATAATAATAATGAAACAAAATAAACAATCAAACAAACAAAAAAAAACCCCTAAATAATAAACTTTACATTAATATAATCAGTATAAAGTTCTAATATTTGACACATAAGCCAACATGCTGTCCAGTATTGTGTATTCAGGATTTGCCTGTAGTATTTCCTATTCATTCTGCATCTGGTTATGTTATTGCCCAGGGCCAGTGGTATGAAAATGATTCGACATGAATTACTCTGGCGACTCCCCAAGCACACATCTTACCCACTTTTCCCTCTCTGAAACAAAAAAGCATGTTTTAACAGCAGACATATGACACATGAAAACCACAGTGTCACCTCAGTATTTAACCCAGGTCAGTGAACAACAAATTGTAGCTCAGATTTTTTCTTTTTAACTTCTTTCTCTTCGTCTTGCTTTATATAGTCTACTGTTGTGTGCCCTCACCCCCGCGGTTTTAACCACACAAACAGATCAGTGTTCATGTTGTCCCTCACTTCCTCTTACACACTGGTGTGTTGACTGTTTGGGTCTCGTACTAGGAAGCGGACTTGTAGTACTTGACATGTGCAAAGAAAATATTTAATAGTAAAAGCCTGTCTGTGTGGTTCAAATAATTGCAGACTGCAGGAAGAAAAAAGCTGGTGATATTTCTTTCTCTTGGAATTGAAGCTCAGCGTGTCAAAATGAGCAGTGACACAGTTACAGCTGACTGTATGGTCCAGGAGTAGGTTGACTTCCTTTTCTTTGTGTTACCGTGGCAACTTGTTAAAGCCGTTTTTGCTGGCAGCAGTAGGGACTCAGTGGAAATAAAACATTTCTTGATTCTTTTCCGTTTTCTGCCCATCCCCAAAAGCCTCACCCTGAGGTCAGTTCTGCCTGGTTTGCCAGGCCAATCAGATGGTCAGGCCTGACTGGCCACGACTGCACTCCTTCACCTCGCCTTTCCCTTCCCCTACTCCTCCTCTGCTCTGTTTTTCCCTCCTTTCCTCTACGCTCTCCCCTTCCCTGTTTCTGTCTCTGAGCCTCATAGCGTCCACTTTACTTTTCCTACGCCGTGCTCTGACATGACTCACTGCCCCTGCCACTGCCATGACAACGGGCCGACTGCTCACATGGCCTGCTGACTGTTTGCAGTGAGCTTCCTCTGTTTCACTTGCTTTGTTAGCTACCTGGACATGGAGGTAGCATGCTCTTTCATGTTGCCATAGTTTCTGCTCACACTAAGCTGCTGCTGTGATGTTACATGAACAGCAATAATTATTTTTACAACCTGATGAATGCACAGTTTTTCATCGTACCACAAATAGAAGGAACTTCTGTGGCCAGATGTTCAGATCAAACCGCACCACAACTCATTTTCAAAGAACCCAAATCTTTATTTTATGTCGAGGTCAGCTGAAAACGCTGTTATGTTCAGTGTTTGTTCCATGACTCTAGTCGTATTCTTTGATAAAAGTGATGCACTACACTGTTTGCACAAAAACAGCATTTAGATGCACGTTGATGCTTTGTGGTTTTTGCAGGTTTCCTCAGTAGGCGGTCTCAGGTTAAATGTAGCTTTTCTCGCTCTCTTTTTGCAGTTTCACCTCCACCTGCCTTTTATTTCTGACATCTAATTAGTATGATTTCTCTACTCTTTCTCATGCCGAAAACATTTCAATGAGAGACAGGACCCGTGTTTAATGTGTTTGATACTTATGAAAGAGCTAGTGCAAGGCTGTAGGATGTGAGTTTTCTGCTGGCTTTCATTCAAGGCTGCAGAGAGAAGACTCATGCTCTTACACGTGGGTCTGACACTGATTACTCACCCCTGGGGGGAGCAACATCTGGAAAAGCACAGTTAGAATAGGAGGATATGGAGAAGCACAACCAGTGCTGTTAATACCTCCTTCATATCTTCTGTTGTTCCAGCAGTGGGGAGTTTATGTAAAGAAGAGTTTTGAAAAAGTCCATTTATGGTGTATTTCTGTCTGCAGTTACATGGTTACAGAGGCAAGGAGCCACTCGGCCTGCAGATATTCATCGGTACGGCAGATGAGCGCATCCTAAAACCCCACGCCTTCTATCAAGTCCATCGCATCACTGGCAAAACAGTCACAACCACCAGCTATGAGAAGATTATCCACGGCACCAAAGTCCTGGAGATCCCTCTAGAGCCAAAGAACAACATGAAAGCAATGTGAGAACTCATTTAGTGTATTTTAATGCAGATTCAACAGTCGCAGAAAAAAAATGATTAGACCACCCTGGTTTTCTTTAATTTCTTGGTCATTTTAATGCCTGGTTCAACTAAAGGTACATTTGTTTGGACAAATATAATGATAACAACAAAAATAGCTCATAATAGTTTAATTTCAGAGCTGATATTTATCCATTTTCCATGTTTTCTTGATAAAAACCAAAGTCTCTTCAGTTCTTACATTACCTATGGCAGTGTACTGACAAACAGTGCTTTTAGGTACTTCATGTTTTCTTTTCTGTCTGTTTTAGTCACATGATACACACAGGAGTTAGGACTTGATTGTATAACTATTGTTTTTGATGACTTTTGGTGGTCTAATAATATTTTCCTCCATTGTATTTACCACAGATGGGTGTTGAATACTATCATATGATACAGTATGTTCATTTTACTAATATGTGGTTAACATTGCGATATGGTCTGTGTTGACCCAAACTGAGCACCTTCACACAGAAATAGAAGTACTTTCACACATCAAGCGAACCGCAGTTTTCCTGAGTTTGATTCATCCAGCATGACCTCCCACACATGGAGATTTACATGTTACATTATGTAGTTTTTATGTGAGTTGGTGGGTGTAGCCAAAGAACTGTCCTGTGGCTTTTCTCAGCCGGGTGCAAACACACACTCCATCTTCGTCCATAAAAGTAAAAAGCTGTTTTCTTAAACATACAGTGCTTTTTCTGTGCCGATCACTGATTATATATTTATTCTATGTCACAGAATTGACTGTGCTGGGATCCTGAAGCTGAGGAATGCTGACATTGAGCTGAGAAAGGGCGAGACAGACGTCGGCCGGAAAAACACTCGTGTCCGTCTAGTGTTTCGTGTGCATATACCTCAGCCTGGAGGACAGCACGTCTCTCTCCAAGTGGCCTCACATCCCATCGAATGCTGTAAGTTCCAGTCCAATGCAGCTTTATTTATAAAGCACTTTAAAACAACCACAGTGACTAAAGTGCTGTACAGAAGACAAAAAACACAATAAAAATTAAGAAAAGCATCAAAAAAACATTAAACCTTTCATGCATGAATTATGAGAACCTTAATCAAGATTCAAGAACAGTGTTTTTAATCCTCTTTAGCCATGAAAAAAAAACAATGTGATTGCATTTTTTACGATCTTGTTTTTCATGAAGTTGCAAATATGACACTATACGATTCATTTTTGAAGCAAAGAAACATACATTTATTGATATACCGTATGAAAACTATAAAATAAAAACATTTTAATGTTGCTAATCTGATGTTTTCTCACATTTTTAATATACTCTAGTACTAGTTATTACTCACTTCATAAAGATAATATTAAAAAAAACCCTGTTGATAAGTCTAATAACAATTAGCAACTGATTTACACTCAAACATGTTGCAGCTGATCAGGTTTATTCAGCAGTCATATAGTAATAGTATGAATAACAGTGTATGGGATGATGCATACACGTCCACTGTGTTGGCTGATATAGAACTAAAACCAGAGATGTATAAAGTACTGGAGTAGAGGAGTGCAGTAGAAGTACAAGTGTGATATCAAAAAACTGACTTGAGTAAAAGTTGAAGTGTTCTTTAAACATCATACTTAAGTGAAAGTACTAAAGTATTCA
>JAQQZY010000027.1:8298126-8310341 GCA_030068375.1 Ostorhinchus rueppellii | reverse complement strand
GTCCCACCAGTGACTGGTGCGGGAATCGAACCCAGGACCTTCTTGCTGTGAGGCACAAGTGCTAACCACTGCACCACCGTGTTGCCCCCTTTGTAACTATTAGTTATGGAAAAGAAAAACACACAATTTCAGATAAGTGGACACATAAAATAAAATAAAGAATAATAAAATCAACTGTATAAATCAGAGTCCTGGCTCTATAAAGTAAAAGTCCTACCATATATTTGTTCCAACTGCTTACTGAACCTGCCCATTTTGATGAGCACAACTCCTCATCCCGGTAGATGGGATACTTAGGAGAATCACCTATGTCAAATGAACAGGTAGAACTAAGACATGGATTGAGACAGAACTTTTACTCTGTGGAGCTGGGATTACCCACCTCTGTGTCAAATACAATTCCCTACATTACCAAGAACAGGCAAATTCAATCTAGTTTCCCATTAGTGAGGACAGAACCTGGAATCCTAACCCCCTTAAATCCAGACACTTGATCAGTACAACACATTTCAAATAAGACACACATACTAGAACTACATCCAAAGTCTAATATACAAATCGAGTAAAAAAATAATGAACTGGTGAATCACTGCTAATACTTAAACTCTCTAAAGGGGAGAATACAATCACAAGTGTTACCAATGGTATATCCAGGGTGTATATGTAATTAGATAACATAATATGCATGAGTTAATTAAGTGGAATATGCTGTAGAACTCCCAGCAGAACTTTGTATTTCACATTAAAGTGGCTCCCTCTAGTGATTACAACCATCACTCGCACAATCCCAGCGATGCCTGACTCAAATATGTTTCTTCAACAGGGCACATGCTCCCAAATGTGCTACAACATCTTTATCGTGGAGACCGTGTGCGTGGCCTGGTTCTCCCTGGAGTTCACCCTGCGCTTCATTCAGGACCGCAGTAAGCTCACCTTCCTCAGACAACCCCTGAACCTGATAGATGTGGTCGCCATCCTGCCCTACTACATCACCCTACTGGTGGACAGCACCTCCAAAGGGGAGAAGCGACTGGGATCTGGCAGCAGCTACTTGGACAAAGTGGGTTTGGTGCTGCGTATCCTGAGGGCCCTGCGGATTCTCTACGTGATGAGGCTGGCTCGCCATTCTCTAGGCCTGCAGACTCTGGGACTGACCGCACGCCGCTGTACAAGGGAGTTCGGCCTGCTCCTCCTCTTCCTCTGTGTAGCTATTGCACTGTATTCCCCTTTGCTGTATTTGATTGAGAATGAAATGGCTACAACACAGGAGTTCACCAGTATCCCTGCTACCTACTGGTGGGCTGTGATCACCATGACAACAGTGGGATACGGGGATATGGTGCCAAGGAGCATCCCTGGTCAGGTGGTGGCTCTAAGCAGCATCCTGAGTGGGATCCTACTAATGGCCTTCCCTGTCACATCCATCTTCCACACCTTCTCACGCTCATATGTGGAGCTGAAGCAGGAGCAGCAGAGGGTACTGCAGAGGAGGACACATTTTCTGCTCCGGAGCCGAATGGCCGGCCTGGGCAGCAACCTCTCACTGGACAGTGATATGCTCTTCCCTATAGGGTCGTCTGACACCAGAGACTTGGATGACTGATGATAGATGGCTTATAAAAGTACAGAGTGAGTCTACTGAGGATAGTGGAGGTGTGACAGTCCAACACATCAGACAGGGACACATATGGAAAATGTCATAGACGCAGAAGGAAAAAAAAGTTTTATATTCTTCCCAGAGATGTGTAGCATTCACTGGATAGACCATAAGAAAGAAAGAAGAGAATGAGAGGAGGATTACAAATATCTTGGGGAAAAAAAAAATCCAGGAAAAAAAAAAGTGCATTGCAGCTTGGTAATAGTTGATCATATATAAATCATGAAACAAAGGTATTCAAGCATAACAATGACATACAGTTTAACAGTCTTATGCTAAAACAAACACGCAATATCCAGAAGTGTAAAATGTGTGACATGACACTGAAAAAAATTAAAGAGCACAAACATAGCATCCCTACAGTCTGAGAGCATAGTAATGTTTTTTGATGTTTTTTTTTCTTTGTCTCTTTTTTCTCCAAACATTTTAATGGGTTTGTTGATGTGAAGCGCTCCTGGGAGTCATTGTATTTAATGGAAAATACTCTTTGTTTTTGCCCCTAGGGTTAAGTGAATTTTTTAAAGCAAAAAAAAAAAAAAAGTAATCCTTCGTCCATTGAAGCATTAAGAATTTTTATTTTACTCTAATAAAAAACAAAATATGTTGGATTTCTTACTATCCCCCACTCTGATACTGGCTAATTTTAATGTTTTAATTGCCCTTCTAACTCTTCTTCTTTTGGAAGTTTCATATGCAATTTTTTGGTAATTTCTGAACAAACTGACGCATTAATGTGTGTGAAATTACTGTAATTGCTGTCCATGGCTGTTAATAATAATTTATTTCTTTTCTGAAAGTGAACTCAATTGAATTCTGTCTTCTTTGCTCGTTTCCTTGTCAGTTCTTGTTTAAACACTAGATGGCAGCATTGTGTAACTCTCACAGGACAAGCAACTTTGATTTAACCTCCAAATGATAAAATGCCTTTTACTTTTTTTTTTTTTTTTAGCTTTGTCTTTCAGTTCGCCAAGGATGAGAGGGGTTTTCTCGGTGTCATAGGCGTTTTTTTTCTTATTCATTTCATTCATTCTAATAAGATTTTAGCTATAGCAGTACGACATGTGATCAACTTAATTAAAGGTTTATTTCAGTTCATTTTTGTTCTAGAATCATAAACCTCCAAAAGTCAGAACTGCATGTGCTGGTATTGACTAAATTATAGGTATGTACAGTACAGATGCAGGTCTGAACCTGTGCTTGTCAGGTGAGGAGGGGCTTCCGTGATGCGCCATTCAGCCAAATCTGACGTTTATTATTTATTAAACCATTCCACCAATCAGAGCCTGACGTTCCAGTGGAGGCCCCGCCCCTCCATCCCTCTCACATCACATCCCAGTGTTTTGGTCTGGATTTGGTGTCCCTCCTGCGCGTCACCCAGTTGTGCCAGAAACTCCCCACCGCATTGCCACTGGGTTACGTGTTTCAACTTTAATTCGAGCGAATTTCTGCGAATAAAAACCGGCTCTTCTTCAGCTCACGAGGCTTCCCCCGTCATGACTTCACCGGGCCGCCCCTCCAGTTGAATGGGATCCCTGAACGCCTCTCCTCCGTCCTATCTTTCGCTTTGGCAGCAAAAGAAAAAAAAAACAGTCTCTGCTGTTCCGAGTCCTGATTTTCGGATCCTTGAGTGTGCCTGCCTTCTTTCCAGTCACTTTCATTAATGGTTTGATGTGAAACCCGCCCGTCTGAGCTGCACGAGAGCGACGACGCCAAATCTCCTGAAGCCTGAACGTTGGGGTAAGTGAACTTGTTATTTTAGTGTGTCACTTAGATAATGACAGGCAGACAGACAGGGGCAAATTAAAAATGAATGAGGGCTTTGAACAACGCAGCAGATGACCGTGTTGTATAGAAATAAGCATTTAGACTCATAAACTATACTTTTTTGTTCCTTTCATGACCCCAAATTTCACATTAGATTCTCCCAAACGCATTATTTTCTATCAAAAATGAAGTATTTTCCCTTTTACGCACCAACTTCAATGTCCACCCTTATGTCATTCTGGATGCTTAACAGTGACTCCTTAAAGCTTTTGGAGATGCCTTTGCCTCAGAGTGGAAAGTCTGAGGTACTTGTAGCTGCATTAGAAGCTTTCTATCCCCTTATTGAATGTGCAGTGGTTGTAACTGAGCCTTGGCAGGTCCAGGCACTCTGCAGTGAGTTTTTATGGGTTACCGGTTGTACCACCTTCAGTTTCATGTCTGAGGGTGGAGGCTGTTGAAGCTGAATTATGTATAAGGTATTTTTCACTGGGGCATGTTGTAAATATATGTTTTTGTCTGTTTGCTTAAAATGCCTTCCTTCTCAGGATCCCACAGGCTTTTGAGACAGGGCTGTCATATGCTTAGGATTAGTCACTCCCACTCAACATGAGTCAAACTGCCAAAATATTTACTTTTAATGTGGTTCTAACTAATAATAGAAGAGGCTAGGTATGCATTGAATTAAAAGTAACAGTATAGCCTATAATTTAATGAGGTAAGCCCTAGATAGAGCCTGCATGCTTCCATATGTGTTTGTGTTCAGACATTGTAACCACTCATTGGCCTGTATCTACTGTACACATGAGTCCAGACTCTCCAAACCAGACTGCTGATCTAGGATCAGGATTCAGACCTGCTAACCTAGTGTGTTGTCATTCATCTGAGGAAAAAAAAATATTAACCAGAGTTCAGTGTCTAGACCAGATTTTCACCTCAGACACTTAAATATCAGCCTGCCAGTTTGTGCAAGACGTCAATGTGTGACACATTTGCTATCACAGCATTTGGGATATAACACTGTACAGCTCTTGTGTCCTCACACAGACACACACTCGTAACCCTGCTGTACCACTATTGCACTGTGTTGCTGCAGTCTTTTGATCTGCCTAAAACCAAAATATTTAGTGTAAACCCACTGTCAGTTCCAGCTTGTTTTTTGTAGCTCAGTAATCCTTTATGAAATCTGAAATATTTCACATCTCAAAGAGGCGGCGATAATGTGTAATTAAAAAAAAAAATTGTTACTGCATTTATTACCAGTTGTGTATTAGGTTAATCCTGTACAGATTTTGCCTGTTGGTATTTTTTTCCATTTCCTGAAGGAATTAGGATGTTTGGCAGGAAGCAGGCAAAAACATATTATTCCCCAGATTCTATATCCTAAATTTTAGTACTGGGTCAATGACATGCAAACTGATGCAGGGGATGAAGCTGTGTTATGTGGAAATGCTCCAGGGCACCCAGAATGTCCACTTTCCCTCGCTGCCTTTTTAAAAATTCTTTTTCTTCTTCCTTTCATTTTCTTGCTACATTAGTGTTTCTTTCTGCGCTAGGAGATCCGGTAAAGCAGTGAGTGAGAAGCGTTTGTCACAGTGGTTCGAGACAGTCCATTGTACTTTCCAACCGGCACATTTCAGGCCTCACAGAAGGGACCTAATACTCCTTGGAATCCTGTGAATGCCCTCCAGTGAAAGCCGTAGATGTTTATGTCAGCTCCAATGAGATTGGTGGAAAGTGGCTCTTGAGGCAGAAATTCCTGCTAATTGGCAACGTGGCTGTGGACTGGCCCCTTTGTTCACGCTCATACTGGAGTGGTCTGTCTGTCTGTCAGGGTGATACACTGGCCCTGGCATCAATGAACTGCTTGTTACCACAGCCATCCGGCGGTGATATAAAGATTAAGTGTTTCTCAAGCCTCCCAGCCAAACATTTTGATAGCAAATTGTATATTTTGCCTCCGTGGATCCTTTTAAAGTGCATTGGGCCAAATTGAGCAGTTGCATTATACATACTCTGCTGTAGCTGGCGGTTTGCTGAGATCATCATTTGATCTCATCAGTGTGTCCCACTTTCCTTTAGGTCAAATGAGGATTAATTGGCATTGACTACAGAGGACATACGGTAACAGTTTGTGATATTTTAGAAAAGAAGAAGTTTATTGGCCAGAGGAAGATAATAAGAGTAGGGTTCTCAAATAACTGAACAGAGGATGACTGCAAGGGATTCAGGCCTCTAGTGATAGTAGTACTGTGAAACAACAGAGTATTGCTTTTTGGCTTTCAGAGTGCTTAACACACAAAACACTTGTGTAATGCCAGCGTCAACCCTTCTTTTATTCACCAGTGAGATGTGTGATACTAAAGGGAGAGGCACAAAGATAGAATCATTGTATAGTTGAAGGGGAGCATGAGATTTGTGATGGCTTCCCACTTACAAAGACCTCTGAATTTTTCATGTGGCAGATACTAAACTTCTGTCGCTCTGGCCCAGATTTGGTGCTAATTAGTTCCCAGCTATGTTCAAGGGCATACGGTTGAGCATGAGAATGCCAGTACCACCTGTTCTTTCTTGTTTTTGTTTTTTTTTACTGATTCAAGTTGCTACCCTCCTGTTGTGCTTTATCTGTTTGTCTCTGTAGTTTTCTCTATCTGTCAGTAGCCCACTCTTAGGATGCCTATCTACTTTCATGCTGCCTCTCATGTTTAAACCCTGCTTATGTTTTACTTCCATGAAAATAATAAGTTTATAGCCCATGCTGTAATGTGAAACTGTATGGTTTAGTGACCGCAATAGAGAAGTGAGTTTATATCAGCATAAGGGCACAAAGCTAATGATTGCACAGCGTGAATGATAAGGATGTGAAGCAGAACTGAAGTGAAGTTCTCTGACATGTCAATCTCCTTCTAAGCTGGCCTGCACTCGCTGGCCATTTGAATAGAGTATCTGATAGTGGTTTGATACAGTCAGACAGAGGAGGGCTTGTATCCTCCCAGGATCTCTGGCCACTTCCTGTCCCTCTGCTCTGGGAACAGGCCAGGGTGACACAGGCCATGCATCTCCACTCAATCCACCCACTGTTGCCTGTGTGGAAAAGCTATAACTCCCGCTCCCTCATTCCCAGCGCTCCCCGCAAGTTTGGCCGTGTGCGTTTCTTTGTGACAGGAAAAGCGTCTTTGGCATTTAGAGAGATACCTCTATGTGTGGCTTTGTGTAGGCGCAGCTGTGCAAGCCCGGTCAGGAGGATGATGAGATGCTGGGAAGAGCACATGCTGCTCTCTCCCCCTTTCAGTCTTAAAACGTGAGGTCCTCCCTCCTCTGAAAATCACTGCAGTCTGTGTTGACATGGGAGTTTTTCTGCAGAGCCTGCCCTCTCACAGACCCGACAAGATCTTATAATTAGTCTCAAACCAAATAACAGGTACATATTTGTGTGGAATTTTCATGCATTAAGATATGTGGGTGGCACAGAATGTATTTTCTTCTGTTCTTCGTCAAAACGAAACTGGCTGAGACTATAATTTATCACTGTTCTCTACAGTCATGTTACTACACAAATGGCTTTCTGTATCTAAGTTGTTTAAGGTTTTTTTAGATTAATGGTCTAAGACTGACCGTAATAGATCTGTGGGAGGCCGCTGAACAATACCAGTGACTCAGTGATTACTTAGCCAAGAGTTGTTTCTCACATTTATAAATTTGGTATTGCGGCTTCTAAAACGCCCCCATCTTCAGTTTAACTTGTTTTTCACATAATAATTAAAAGTACAAGGCTGTAGCTGTATTCTACTCATTCATTCATTTTGTTGTTTGACACTGACAGATGTTTTAGGCAGTGCAGTTGTTTTTTTGTTTTGTTTTTTATATCCTGGATCTAAGAAACAGCAGGTTTATCTTCCTCCTCTCTCAGGATGAACCTCTGCTGTCTTTCGCTGTACGCCACTGTCTCGCTCTCTCTCCTTTACTGGTCGCCTCACAGTCGGCGTCTCATTCTCTGTGTCACCGTCCCACTGAGGTCCATTTGAATATTGAAATCAAGGCTTGCTGAACAAAGAGGTGGTTTAAAAGACATGGAGGAAATCACTTCAGTGTTGGGGGGCCTCGCCGTCCAATCTGTTATGGAAATGCCAAAGCAGGGAACAGTTATGTTTTGATGATGAAGCGTGACATGGGCCCATTTTAAAATTTTAATGGCAAACCCAGGTGGGTGTTTCAGATTTTTACTGCTATTATTTGTATATCTCAAAGGAAGCAGGGCCCCAATACTGGGAACTTTGCGTGAGTGGTTCTCTTTTTCAGTTTGAATGAAAGCAAAGCGGCAATAGAAAAGATGGAGGAGCATGCTTTATTTATACTATTACCAAGCACAGTGGTTGCATTGCTCCCTTTTCTTTAATTTGTTTTCCTTTATACTATTCTGTTTTGGCAGATAAGACAACATGGGAATTATGTATACATATTTTTAAATAATAATGTATGTGAAGATGCAGACGTATGGGAATTGGCTAATGATCGGCCACAGCATGAAACTCTGTGTGCATTTAAAGCCTCGGTTTTTCCACACATTTGTGGAAAACATGACTGGATTAATACTATACACACCCTCCTCCTAGACTAATGATACAGTGTCATTTCATGATACAATGGGTCGATGCAGCTTTTAATTACCCATTTTCATATCCCTCCTCTTTGGAAAGACCTGTGATTGGCTGAAAATCCTCCAGCAGATCTCTAGCTGGAAAAAAAAAAAAAAAAGGGTCGAGAGACAGCACAGAAGTCCTGAATCTTCTCAAATCACTTGAATTTTAATGTGTTAAAAAGAGCGGCTGCAACAACTAATAAACTACTGTTACTTGCTGGAACTATCGTGATAATGGCTAGTCAGTTTTTTTTCAAATGTCTGTGGTTCCAGTTTCTCCGGGTTCATTCCTCTGTGATTGTAAACTGAATACCTCTAGGTTGTTAAACAAATGCGACATTATCTTGGGCTTTTGCAGACACTATTTCATTCTTTTATGACATTTCAGGGATTAAACAAATGATGGAGTAAATAATGCTGAATTAATGGAGAAAATGATTAACAATGAAAGTAGCAGCCTGATTGAAGTGTTATTATGACAGAATCCTACTTACTTTTTGATTCTTTAATTTTTGTTGTCCATATGGTAGTTTGATACTCTACTCTTTCACAGCATATTGAACAGTGTGTGTTGTGGCTACATTCCATTTCTTCTGATATGTGACAGATACTGAAGGTATTTGGTGCTGTCTGTGACTCAGTGCAGCCTGAACATCTCGGGCTGACAGTGTCTCTACCTGCTTTCCGTACATTCCTGCTCTGGGCTGTGTGAGCAGGAGAGCAGTTGAAACTCGCCTTGTCCTCCAGTATGCATTCCTCAGCCATGAGTGAGCTCAGTCACATCACTGCAACAAACCTGGGAATGCAGCACCACTTGCATACGCACACCTGGCTCTCTTTCCCATATCTGAACATGTTTACATACGTTTAGTGTCGTCTCATAAACTGAAAGCCAGCGTTTTCTGTTCTATGTTTTATACATGCGGCTTCCCCTTTGGGTTGTGTTTTAGATTTCAGTGATAATTTCAGAGCAGCTGGGATTTCTCTTCCTGCCTGGCTGTGTAGATCAGAAGTTAAATGGTGAAAGCCCTAGGTTACTGAAGCATGAGGCACATGCTGTCTCTGTGGACATGAGCAGATCAAATGCTCCCCTTTGAAATGTAATGAGAAGGGGTGAATTTAAGGGTTTCCTTGAGTTCACTGTAGGCAACAGGGGATTTCTACCCTTAAGCATGAAATCATAAGCCTATATGACATTGCAGGCCTCTTTCAAGTGTTTTTTTTTTTTTTTTTAATACTGCATCTCTTGTATATTTATGTCATTTGGCAGTCCGCGTTGGTTTTTGGAGCCTTCCATTTTCTGGTGTCAAATATTGCTTTCAGTGGTAATGCTGCCCCTCCCCTTGGAGTTGATTACAGTTTTGGTGATATTTCAAAAGCCGAAAAAGGATGTTTTTCCTTCTCACATGACGTACAGTATGGCTGACACACTAGAGGAAACGACGTCTTTTATTTCTACCATTTCTTCCTAGAAATCTCCTGAAAGGATTGTAGAGAAGAATGGGGAGAGAGAGCACAGGAAGGGGGATAGACCCAACGTGAAGGAGTAAGACTTGGGGGGGGGGGGGGAATAAAGCGAGCCAAAGCCCTTGAGGATTATCTTTTTCTTCTCTTCCCTTCCTCCATCTCTCTTCCTCTCAGTCTTCTCCTCTTCGTGTTTGAACGCATGACCACAGCTCATCAGTCTTAGTTCACATAATGACCATATTTAGATGAGAGCTGCAGAAAAGAGAGAGAGAGAGAGAGAAGAAGAAGAAGAAGAAATGTATGAGGCTAATGTCAGGGTAAAGCCCACAAGCGTCACAACAGGGGTATTTGTCAGAAGGAGTACAGCAGATTTTCCCCAGTATAGTATGAAGCATTCTGTCTATTCTTAGTCTTTTCGTACACTACAGTGGAACAGTGCTCACATATCGACACAATACGGTGTGCACCCGCAGGTCTTTCAGCAGTCACGGTACTGTGCATGCCACAGATGCCTCAGATCTTGTAGTTTTTCTGGAGAGATAACTACTGCTGCTGTTTGACGCAAGTCTGTTCATCAGAGGTGATATGGGAGCAGCTGAGAGACCTTGAGCAACAAAACACGGCATATGTTTTAACATGTTCAGTAGCGCGTTTGCTTACTATTAGTTCATCTTCAATTTCATGCTGTCTTTTTGCCGTAGACATCAAACTTGTACTGCATTTAACTCTGTAACTGTCCAAAGTGTTGGATAATGTGCTGGAATTTATTTGCAGTTTTGCAACCAACTCGATGAGCTAATTGGAGGAAATTACTGTAATGTCGTCTGTCTGTCTCATCTAAGCCATGTTAGTCACACCCAGTCTAGGAAGGTTAGTTAACAGCCTCGGTTAAATCACCTGACCACTGTTTCTCCAAATAGGTAAGCCTTTTGCTTTGCTTTGTTTTGTTTTTTGTTTTTTTTCCAGACTTGCACTAGGAGAGCAACATGCAAATTTTCAGGTCTGGCCGTTCTCTGTGTCTTGGGAAGTGTTTTGATGTTTCCCTCTGTGTTGTCTTTTTTATATTTAATCTGAATGCTGCTTGTGGAAGGTGCAAATGTTCAGGATAGGGCTGTGCAATTAATTACATTTTGATCACGATTTCGATTTTGTTGTCAGATGATCTCAAAACTCATATAATCGAGTTAAAACGATTTATTTTCCGGTTTTCTTTACACATATTCTGAGAGACGCGCATGTGCAATACATTCCATTCCATTGCAAAACAGCTGTAAAGTACATATTTGTAGCCAAAATGTATTTTCAATTTGAATGTTTTGCATAAAGAATCAATCAAGTGTTTTTTCAGAGAGAGAAATGCTGAATAAATGCATTGTGAAACTCAAAATTAATCGTTTGAATAATTGTGATTTCAGATTTCAACACTGACCAAAATAATTGTGATATTGATTTTATTTTATTTTATTTATTTTTTTCAATAATCGAGCAACCTAAGTTCAGGATGGAATGATTGGCACTTATTCTTGTTGGAGAAGAAAAATGATGATGGGAAGAAAGAGTGCAAGAATGTGCCAGACCAAGACTACAAGTTGTCAGCCTCATAATAGCATAGTACTCATTACAGTCTGTCCCTTCACTCAGACGAGTCACAGTAAGAATTTCTGACTCTATAATTACCTAATTTGACACAGACCTTATAAAATATTCTGTAGTCTGCTTTTCCATCTTATTCTGTTACCAGGGATGTAGATCGACATGACACAGACGTGTTGCAGCAGGTTTCTGCCGTCCTGCCACTTTCCTCTGCCCAAGCCAACAAATCACCTCATCTAAAATGGCCCAGATATTTTCTTACTGAGCCTCAATCCTAAAATAATTTGATGTATGTCATAGTCAGATTAGGAACAAGGGATAACAGAAAATCCATGAACCTGTGGTGGTTGCCAACAGTGTTTGTTGTTTGGGTCAGGACAGAAATATTCCTGTGTAAGCAGTGGGTTTAAGATGAACTGGCCAGCTGCTGCAGTCATATGATAAGGTCAGGTTAGATGTGCCATTTGGCAAACAAAAGGTGATCCGAGCATGGGGTACTGTTTTGTTTGTTTGTTTGTTTTGTTATTATTTCTGCAAAAATGCCACTGGTGAAAAATACACAAACTCATAGTAAAAGGGATAAGGGCTCACAGCCTCTGATCCTATTACAGAAAGCAAAGCACCACAGGCTCCTGAGAGACTGTGAAAAAGGGTAAACATGGTGTTTTTATGGGAATCTCTTGGGGTTCAACCAAAAACATCACAATGGTACAATTCCTCCAGGTAATCTCACCTCCTCTCACTTTCTCTGTGTCACTTTTTCCTTCTTCTAAACGCCCTCCTCTGCTTGTTTCTCTCCCAAACACTCTCAGGAAGTGACAGACATCCCACATAAATTAGAGAGACGCAGCCTCAGCTAATCTTGCCTTTTTCTTCATCAGATAGGCACGCAGTGTTTTTGGCTCAGAAACTCAGTGTGCAACTATCCTACATCTGTGCAGTTTGTTGGTTTGTGGAATGCTTGGAATCGCCTCCATAGCAACAGCCGGGATCTGTGTGTGTATGCATGTGTGTGGAGTGGTAAATATTGACTTCACTACCTCCCCATCCCTGTGTCTGTCCGTGACAGGAGCACAGAGGTGGTGGTGGGGGGTGGGG
>JAQQZY010000027.1:8285753-8298026 GCA_030068375.1 Ostorhinchus rueppellii | reverse complement strand
GGTGGGGGGTCGGTGCACACACTTTATCCAGGACTCAGCAAAGTCCTGCCAACGGGGGCGTGTGTTTACCTTCAGAACTCCAAACATGTAGAAGGCTTCTGGCTCTGAGTACAGTCTGATTCAGGACATAACAGCAATACAGGAAAGGTGAAATGCCACTGGCTTTATGACATGTACCCTGCTGTGTTACGTCATCTCAACTTTTTATAATGTCTGGCCTAATGAGTAACTAAATGGGAAGTGTGGATGGATATTACTCAGTCACTGAGACCTGTGCGGGGGTAGTACTGGTGTGCAAACACATCCAAGAAGCCATTTACTCTGTTCATGTTTGTTGAAGGAGAAGAGAAACATGACATTCAAGTTAAATCAGTCTTTAGTCAGAACCAGAAAACGGCCAACCTGTACTGTATGTGCTCCACAATGGCAGTTGCTAAATCAAACGGTGTGACTGACTGTCAAATTGCTTGAGGTGCTTTCAGTACAGATTTTTTTCCTGTTTTTCCTTCCCAGATGGATTTGTTGAGACAGGATAAGAGAAGTGCAGCAGTAGTGGTTTGACCGGTCTGTCCTGTCTTGTCATTGCAGCAAGTGCGTTGTTTGCAGGCCCCAGATGGAATGTCATCACTTTTGCCGAATACGATTAGGGAATAGATGTTAATAATCTGCACAGAACGAGCAGGGTTGGATTATACTACAACTGGCGGCTGGTGACGCAGGAGCCAAAGCCTCCCCACTTTACCCCCATAGTAATTACATAGAGAGCATTAAGTTGAAGGAATACATCCACTAGGCTGACATTTGGATCACATGCACTCATTCACACAGACACACGTGTATCCATTTTGTGTTAAAACTTGTCCGTTCCTCTCCCTTAAGCGAGCTTGTCATCTGTTGTTTGCATGTTCCCTTTTCGTTTTTATTGAGAGAAGCAAACACTGAGCGCTAGTGAATTAACCCGGCCATGTGCTGCATATACTTTACTCAGATGGTTACTGTATATGACAAGCAGATGGCAGCAGGTTGTAATTGATCAAATCAAGGAAACCTGGTCTGGATCTTTGCTGGTTATAGCCAGAGGAGAGAGGATATACCCGCTGAGTTGTGTACAAGGCTTCTTGTTAATTAATCAGTTATTTCTTATCTAATGTTCGAGTTGATAAAACCAACATGAGATAAGATGAAGAACAGGAGAAAATTAGAGCTGCAATGATTAGTCAATTAGCTCATTAGTTTATGTAGCTCTACAAAACATTAGAAAAGATGGAGACAACAGATTGGACTGAAACAGCAATCGATTATCAAAATATCCAATATTTTTTTTTAATTGATAATCATTGCAGCTCTATTGACATGATTGATTCTTCTGCTGCTGCCAATAGAAAAACCTCAAAAACTGACTTAATTTCTGATATGTATGTTCATTATTTTTTGAACAACACCACCATCGTGTAAAATTTAGCCTCGTTGTGGTGAGAGCTGCCCAATAAATGTAACAGCAAAGTGAGTCTATGCAACGATAGAAATGCAAAAGGTTGCCATTTACAGTTCCAGTGTGAGTGTGTATGGAGATATTTTGGGTCACTTCAATTTGTTTGAAATTTTTTGAAATATTTTTTTGTTCTGTGGTAGAAATCAGGATGAAAATTAGAAGATACAGTCCTTTCTTTTGCCGCTTTGTTGTCTGTGTACAATAAAAGAGTAAATATAAAGATGGGTGACCTTTGTTTTATGTTGCTATGGAAAAGTGAGGCCACATGACCTCATTTATAGGAGCTGTGATTCTGTTGCTTCTGTGAAAAACCTTTGATTAGAGCAGTAGATTCATGTCCGACAAAACCTCCATAGCCAATAAGTTTCTGTGTTGCTAACCAAATCAGCAAGTAAACTGAAGTCACAATAGCAAATCACAACATCCACAGAAATCACAATGTCTTTTTCACCATATTACACAGTTTTAGTTAGTTTTATTATGTACAGAATACATGCCTATCACATCCTGAACCAGCTTGTCCGCATGCTTTGCACCAAATGATATTATGGCAACAGTATAATCTTGTGAATATTGTAAATAATATATCAATTAGAAAATCCTATGTGCATGGCTTATAGACTTTTATTGATGACAGCATGTGAACAGGCAACTTATAGCTTTTTTGATTGGGGTTATGAAACAGGACACAAATTGGTAAAACAGAAAACATAATATGAAACTGCTTTGAATCTATGAAAAATGAAGAGCAAAGAATTGTACTGCAATAGCTATATCATTTCAAATGGAAGATTATTTGGTACCAAGTTTGATGATGAAGTGAATATTAGTACCAGAGTGAACGTATTCACCGTTGCCCATAAAGTTGGAATAACTTTGTTTATACACACTACTAATCACCTTTAATTTAACCATCAAGAATAAGTCACATTGTTACAATTAACCTTTTATGGGAAACTCATGGAAATACCTTGAAATTCCAAATTTCAACTTTAATGTGTTTTTACAGGACATAACAAGATTTTATTACTTTTGTGAAATTTGAAAACATTTTTTTTTTAACATGTAGAAAATCAAGGTCAATGAAATTACCATATTTGGTTCCTTGCCTATAAGTGGTCTAAAAAGAAAAATATCAAAGTATATATAAACTAGAAAAGCACTTGGAGAGTGCAGACCTCCGCCAAGGTAGTGTTTGTACTTTTTTTTTTAAAGATAGTGTTTGTACTTTCCTCCATTAGATGGCGTTGAATGACCTCATATGCAGATCTCTGCCACCATGCCCTATCTTGCAATGATATAGAATCCTTTTAAAAAAATTCCTGGATCCAGACAGTGATCCAGATTGCCTCCAAAATGTAATCATCTGTTCCTTGACCTAGAGCAGACATATCCTGAAAATTTCATCCAAATCCGTCCATAATTTTTTTTGAGTTATGTTGCTAACAAAAAACAAACAAACCCCACAAACAAACAAACCTAGGCAAAAATATAACCTCCAAGGCAGAGGTAAAAATACAAGAAAACCACATGTAAAATGAAAGGAACATGCGTTTTCGAACATTAGAACATTATTTTTAGAACATTAGACTAACATCGGTGCTGATCCAGACCCCTGTCCACATCCATATTCACCCTTTGAACGTCATTCCTTACATTAGTATCATTACTTCATGGTACCTAACAAAGCAGGTTCACTCACTGTTCATGCACAGGTGGACCTTACAGACCCTGTAGACCACATTGGACCTCAGATTGTTGCCTCACTGTAACCGGTGCGGTCACTCTCATGTAGTGTGTGCAGAAATAACCAAAAATAGTCACTTGCCTGATAAAGGATTAAGAAGTAATAATATTTTATTCCAACTTTATGGGCAACACTGTACAACATTAAGTGTGACTGTACAGCTGCAGTGTCTTTGTTCTGCTATAATTTCATGTTTGCATGCGTGTCCATTAACATTCATACTCTCAAGCACAACAGAACACACACACGTACATACGCCATTTTAATTGTTTGATGTCTGCTTATGCAAATGTAATAAAAACAGGATACTATCTCCCTGCTGTCTGCACGTGTTGTTTCCTCCGCTGCCATGAAAGAGAACGTTCAGAGGAGACGTGCATGTGGAGACTAAATGTTCATTTGTTTGTGTTATCTGGCAAAGTGGCAACGTTCAGGAACACATCCTTGGACTTTTAGATTTATTGGTCAGACGGCCAGGAGGATTGTGTGTACTGCAAATTGAATTATTGGGTATGTCTTTCTCAGATGACATGCTGAGATTTACTATTAGACTAATGCAACATGGATTATTTATAATATGTGAACAAGGAGGAATTGCAAGAAGTTATTTTGCAGGAAGGGTTGTTATATTTACAATGTGGTGAAGTGGTAAAACAAAAGCTTTGTTGTTGATGTGATAGTGTAACAACAAAAGCTTAGTTGTGACCTTTAACCTGTTACCAGAGCCTTTAAATACATTGGTGTTTTAGCGAACATACTGTGCCGTAACTTGTTCATGTATTAGATCACAGGCCAATAACAAAAAGAAGAACTGAGGGGTCTACTGTAGCTGTCATATCAGCATACAAGTCCTAACGTGCCACTTCGCATAGCAGAATTTCACTGTCTTTCTCAGTCTTACTTTGAGTTTACTGTGAGTTCAGTCTTGGGAATCTTCGCTCATTAAGTCGACGTATAGAACATCTAACGCGGGCTGCTTCAATTTTGATCTTCATAACTGTTTGATCCTTTCCAAAAGATGAAAAGCTTTTTAAGAATGAGCCAGAACACGGCAGAATTCATTACAAAGCCTGTGTTGTTGAAGGAACTGGTCCACTGTCATGATCTTGTCCTGACAGAGACATGATCAGTGGAGCTTGTTGATGGATGAATGACACTACGTCCTTTGTGTTTTTTTTTCAATGAGAGGACAGCATTCAGCGCCTCTAATTGTTTTCTTTTCACGTGAAATAAAAGCACGAGCAAAACAGGGGTATGCCGCATTCTGTAAAGGGTGAAAAACAACCCCGATGGCAATATTAAAAGACTATTCCCATTCAGCTAAAACCCAGGAGACTTGAAGGATTTGGAATTCATTGCCTGATCTTATGCATAATTAAGTAAATCCCCCACCCACCCACCCATCCAGCCACAACCCCACCCTGCCAGAGGGAGTTTCATGCAACTGCCGACGCCGACAGTAGATGCTCGGTACAATACCTCAACCCTATTAGGCCAAATCAGTATCGTTAAATGATACTTTTAATTAAACGCAAAACACAAAGATGTGATCCTGGCAACTCTCCTGCAAAACATGACAGTGTCTGGCATGACTTCCTTCATTTCCATATTTCCCACTGGCTGTTACAGCTACAACATGCTAGAATCTGGCAACCCATAAGGCACAGGGAACTTTTGTGTCTTCTTTATACTCCCCACTGTCAACTGACAAAAGATGGCTTTGTTGGAAGCTGTTCTCTGCTCAGCCCTGGCTTTTGGGTCGTTTTTTTTTTTTTCCTACAATTTGTCCGTGTATGCTGTCTGTGTCTTAGGACACTGGTGTTCAAAGGAACCAGATTTGCTTCAATTTGTGAAATGGGTCTCAGTCACCACATCAGATGCTTCAGAAGTGACATCTGCTGCAACCATATTCGGCACATCACTCTAAGCCAAGATATTTAAGCGTAGTCTGTCCACATAATGTCAGATATCTCATTAAGGCTTCACCCCTCAAGTGAAAGCAGCATCTGTGTGGAACGTCTTTACATGACTCAGGAATGAGATGAGAAAGGATCCATTGCTCTGCCTCAGATGGCTTATTAACCATTCAGATAGTCTGCTAGAAGAGAGCACAGAACACACAAAGAGCGACCCCCTGAGCCCACCCGTCATCTTTGTGTCTCATCTCTTGTGTCTCTGTGTTAACCTGCACGCACTGTTACACTTGTGTGTGATGCGACCCCCTTTATACAGACATTGCCTGCGGGTAGAGGGCATATATCGACTGTCCAACCCCATTGACCCCTCCTTACTTCCTTTTTCCTCCTCCCCCAGCTCTGTTCTTTCATGATGCTTAAATTAACTCTCATGATAGATCACTCCTTCCAACCTCAATAAATATTACTTTTGTTTAATTTTCGAGGTGTTTCTTACATGTATCACCTCAAACACAAGGACCATTGAAACTTATTAGATTTTTTCCTTACATGACCATCTATTTGTGCCTTACATTTCATCAGACTAACTCCACTTGTTTCCCTAACAGATGTGCGTCCCTCTAAATACTAGCAGTCAGGCAGAGGATGTCAGCAGATGTTGGAGTGCCCCAACACTCGGCACATGCTCACCGGGCACCCAAGCTAACAAACCTTAGTGTTTTCTGTTAATTAGCTTTTCCTAGTGGACCCCCTGTGGCTACATCTATCCATGATAGCAGAGGCTTGAGTCTCTAAATTATCCTTGGCTTAGTGTAATGATTTCCCTGCACTAAGCTGTGATTACGGAGCTACTTCATGTGCCTGAGTAGGCGGGGAAGATTAAGAAATGAAAAGATGCAGAGAAAAGCCACAACAATCCAAAACTGTCCTCTTGATTCTTTGCTTCTGTTATGATCAGGGTTTATCACCGGGGATTCATAGTGAATTGTGCATTTCTGAACATTAGGATTTCCACCACTTTCATAACTGTTCCTTTAACTACTTCTGTTTATTATCAGCATCAAGATAAAAAGTTATTTTCAGAGTTTATATAGGAAATTGTTGAGTCACGTGACATATAAACAGTTTTTGGGTTTCAAAGTAGAGCCACAAGATGTCCCTTTTTTTTCTTTTTGTGTGTATGGATGGTCTTTAACATGCCAAAAGGAATTTAAAAAAAAATCCAATATACATTCTTCAAATGGTTTTGCTGTCTAAATCAAAAAAGACAAAGAGACTACTGTACTAAACAGTACTGAATCACCTCCTCTTTAAAAAGTCTTTGTGAATTATGCCAGAGTAAGGACTGTGACCCCATAACACTGTAACAGATCTCAGTATGTCTGTGACTGACACATGTATATGTAGGAATGTGCAACATGTCTGCATATGTGTGTGTGCGCTCAGCTGGTGGCGGTGGGATGAACTGGATCCCATGTCTGTTGAAAATGTGGAGCGGCAGCTGCTCATCCATCCACAGGGAGATTTTCCTTCATGCAGTCTACATGACACTATGTCTCAGTGGGCTTAGAGCCTCGGTCTCCAGTTTGTCTCTGGTTTCTGCATCTGGCCTTGTGGTAGTCAAAAAATATTTCCACAGAATGGTTTCTATGAAAATGAAAAGAGCTTGCTTATTTGACTCGAGATGATTATGTAATTTCTTTAAATGTTGTTTAATTAAGTCCTTTTTTATTTTGTGGTCTCACACTTTTTTTCTGCCTCTGACTTGTGTTGCAGGCCTTGGCCATGGGGGGATCCAAGAGTAAGCCCAAGGATGTAGGCCAGCGAACCCGCAGCCTCGATGGCAACCTCAGCTCTGGGGGAGGGGCTGGTGGGCACCACCTCAACTCTGCTCAACAGTCATTAACACCCAATCGGAGCCCTACTATGGATGGGGGGATTAACTCCAATCAGCCAATGGCCAGCAAGGCAGAGCTGGCATTGTTTGGGGGTGTGGACAACAATAGTGTCACCTCTCCGAATAGATGTACAATAGCGGGTAAGAACATAGAACACACATTGTTAGCAATGCACTTTAGATTGACAGTCCTCTTGCGAGGGCTTTTTTTTTTTTTTTTTTTTTTTTTTACCTTGAATGTACTTTGTATTTATAGCAAAACTTTCCCTGCTAACAGGAGGTGTGACGACCTTTGTGGCACTGTATGACTATGAGTCTCGAACAGCCTCAGATCTGTCTTTTAGGAAGGGTGAACGCCTCCAGATTGTCAACAACACGTAAGGAAAATGCACAAAACACCCCCCCACCCCCCCACACCCCTTTATATCAATATCTGCCTGTTCTGGCATCTTCCTCATACACGTGTATACATAGATAAAGTCAGTAGTCCACCAAAAAGCATGAATTATAAAGACTAACTGCATGCTGATGCGTTCAAAGGCAGCGCTCCTCTGTTTGAGTGCACCCCAAAAAGCATATCGCTTGTCGTCTCTCTGAAACCTGCTGTAACCATAGAAACGGGCTTACTTCAGCAAGGCTATTTGTGTCAAGTAACACATTTCTTTACAATTCTGGCTCCATTCACAAAAGCTGATTATACTTCCCTGCTCGGTGCACCTCAGCAGGGATACGGCTAATTTTATCGCCAACTCATTCCTAAACAGTAGACAAAGTGTGAGACCTAGTTTTGCAATGAAATCGTAACCTGTTCAAAGGGGATCCTGGTTGTTTTTAAAATAAGGGTTTGCTGTACAAATCAATAGAGGTGCAGTGAACCATATAGTGTAGTGCTGCACCCCCAGTGCTGCTCACCCACTAACAAACTGCTGACCTAGAAGGCAGGAGCTGAGGACAATAGTGGATTAACACTGCATCTGGCCCCTTAAGCCAAGGACCTGGATCATTATTGGGTCAAGTGCATCCATATTCTATGAACCAACTCTGATATTACTTAACGGATAGAACAGTGTCTATAAGACATTTTTTGCTTTCTTATTTGTCCAGTGCAATGACTTTTGTTGTGACGATATTGTCCCCTCCGCATGTTGTTTTTCTCTTGAACTCATTTACTTAAACCACATCTTTAATTTATGAAACCGTTTGTATATATTCAATTCATAGCTTCAGTGTATGGATTGTCTTCCATGTATTCTGCTGTACTGCTACTACTCATAACGTGCTTTCTATATTTCTTTAACCCCTTTCTTGTTCACCATTTCTCTTTTCTATTCCATCACAAACCATTTTTTAACAGGAGGAAGGTGAATTGCAGGTTTGTGAAGCTTCTCTGAAATTCTGTGTGACTGTGTTGTCTGTTTACCTGTGAGTTTGTAGCATATACTCATGGTGTGCACTGCCACTTCATTAGAAAACCATAAACCATGTAACTCCATGCATATCCCATGATCCTTGTGTAGTCTGAGGAAGTTGATTCAAGGTTTTGCAGCATTATAACCATTACACTTTCTTACTAAATGTTTTCAACTGTTTTCTGTACATGTATCCTGTGCTGCAAAGCTAATAACTCACTTCCTGATGATGTCTAGAACAGTTTCATCCCTTCCTGCTGGCATAGCCATGAGTGCATGTTTGTTTACAGTTATACTGTCATTTCAAATGATCATTTTTAACTGTTAACTGAAATATCTGGGGCTTATATTTATCAAGTTTCATCATGAGCTAACAAATTATTTAGCACAGTACTCATTATTAGAAGATGCCAAAAAGGCAAAAATAATACACATAATTTCATTTATACTTTGAGATACTTGGTAAACACGAGCCCTAAAATTCATAAAGGCATTTTTTATGTTGTGGATATTTGATGAGAATGTGTCCTTGTTTCTTCTGTGCAGAGAGGGGGACTGGTGGCTGGCGCGCTCACTCACCACTGGAGAGAGCGGTTATATCCCCAGCAATTATGTGGCTCCATCTGACTCCATCCAGGCAGAAGAGTAAACCCCTTCTTTTTTATTGATCTGTCTCTTTTATCAGTCTGTCATGCTAGAACTCAGCTACAGGACAGTTTAGAAATGTCCTGTTTTTTTAATCACAATATGATTTGCTCAAATCGTTGTGGTGCATTTACTGCTTTCTACTTCTATAGAGCTTGTGCTTCTAATTTTTGCATACTAACCTGCTTGCTTACGCAAAATAGGATCCAAACTAACGTTTCATAACGTCATCTCTCACTCTTGCCTTCTGCTTCACCAGTCATCTCAGACTGACTGTAGAGTCCAGGTAAGCTGCAGTATGCTGCATGCAAACACATTTGCATTTCACATATCTGTCCAAAATAATGAGCAGAACTCACTCTCTCTTTGGCATTTCTTGTCTTCCACCCACATGCATCTTCTCTCCTTCACCAACCTGTTCCCGTGTGTCCCTTGTTTTCTCTCTCATCCTCGCCAGGTGGTACTTTGGCAAAATCACACGCCGCGACTCAGAGAGGCTGCTGCTAAGTTTGGAGAACAGGAGAGGGACTTTCCTGGTGAGAGAGAGTGAGACCACCAAAGGTTAGTGTGTGCTTGCTGGAGAACTAGCAGTTAGTCTCCAAAACAAGCAAAGCCTTTGTCAGAATAAGTATCACTCTGAGATTGCACCAGGTATCAGATGTTGTATTGCATCTGTGTACAAAACTTCATACCACAGAATTTTTAACAGTAAAACTATGTTAAAGGATCTCCAATGAAAGGATACCCTTTAAAAATATCCAGTTATATCCACATCGATTTTTTTTCCCTATGGGTTGATTGCATCATTACTGCTGCTTCATTTTAGATTATTTGATTGGTATATATCATCAGTCATTTCTAGGTTTTTTTTTTCATCAGGGAAAAAGGAATAAAAAGAAAAAAATGAATTATTTCTAGTAGTCTAGATTTGTAATATCCTGCTGCTCTCTGTGCGTCATGCTGCAGCATGTTAGACAAGTGGTTGTGTGGATGTGACGCCTGTGGGACTGAGTCTGGAGATAGTTGAGATGGGCAGCTGCTCTGCTGCAACTGCTGCTGCATAGTCCCTCTGGGATAGGTTAGAACTGTGTGTTTGTGATTTTTGTACATATGTACACTGCAGGATAGCAACTCCTATTATGGGATGTGTACCCAGGCTGAGCACTGCTCATAATAGGTAAAAACAGGCACAGGGAGAACAACGGAGTCAAAGCGAGTAGATGATGGGTGAGCAGGAGCAGAGGGGAGGTATTGGGTGGGTGAACCAGACAGAAGTAGGTCAGGGGGGAGATGAGGCTGAGAACTGTACAACCAAGGACCATATAGTCCAGTTCAAATATTACAAGAAAGGGGATGCATGCCTTGGGCTGCTCCATGACAAAAGTTTTTCTTTTTCATTGGCTGATACTGCCCTCTGGTGGTGTATCAAGCAAAGTGAAATTTATTTGTTCATTAATGTCTATTGAGTTTCACTGTTATATTTAATTCTTATTTGCTACTCTGTATCAGATTGTTATAAAGTATCTTTTGCAATAAATGTGTGAACTTCATAATCAGGAACATTTGTCTTTTTTTTTTTTTCTTCCCAGGTGCCTACTGTTTATCTGTACTGGACTACGACAACACCAAAGGGCTCAATGTGAAACATTACAAGATCAGGAAGTTAGACAGTGGAGGCTTCTACATCACTTCACGCACACAGTTTAGCACCCTGCAGCAGCTTGTCAATCATTACCGCAGTGAGTTCAATACCCCTCTTCACTGTCAGGTCATCAATTATTTGTTGAGGCCATTGAAAACATAACGACCATATTCCTTGTCTTCTCTCCAGAACATGCTGATGGGCTGTGTCACAGTCTAACAGACATTTGTCCTGTACTGAAGCCACAGACTCAGGGTTTGGCCAAGGATGCCTGGGAGATTCCCAGAGAGTCTCTCCGTCTCGACCTCAAGCTTGGGCAAGGCTGTTTTGGAGAGGTCTGGATGGGTAAGCAGAACCACGATTTAATAAGGAGAGAGAATGAAGAGCACTTGTGCTGGCCATTCATCTTGTTTACATTGCTAAAAAAAGAGAGTACCACGACACAGCTGAATGAACACACTGCATAGGGACTAAAGCCCTTCAAGGAGTTATGTGATATTTTACATTGGATCTGCTTCTCATTTAAAAAAAAAAACAACTTTTGTTATTGTTCACGCTCAATAGGAAAATATGTAATGGCTTCACGCAGCATTATAATAGTTATCACCAAATAATCACAGTAAAATAGCATGATAATAAGAATTGACTTCAGTTGGTATAAATGGGTGTAGCAGGTTTTCATGTAATCCTTTAATTTTCATGGAAACAAAAAACCTTACACATTAAGAACATTTTCTGCCATCTTGTGTTTTTTAACTTCATAACAAAGAAAAGACATGTCATTAAATGCTTTGTAGGGAATGCTATAGCTTCCACAGTGTTTTAAATTGGTTTCATATTGTCTCTATGCTGGAGGTTGATAACTGAGTTGTAAAAATCAATACTAATAGGATTCTCATGGCGTATGCATTTATTTTTGTCAGGAACATGGAACGGTACAACACGGGTTGCTATCAAAACTCTGAAGCCTGGTACCATGTCCCCTGAGGCTTTCCTCCAGGAAGCACAGGTCATGAAGAAACTGAGGCATGAAAAACTGGTTCAGCTATATGCTGTGGTATCTGAGGAACCCATCTACATTGTCACTGAATACATGGGCAAAGGTCAGCAAGTTTGCATTGTTGCATCTTAACGTCTTGTGCTATTAATAGTTGGCAAATATACCGAGTAAACCTGCATAACTATGAGTCATAATATGATGCATTTACTGCCTTTAAAATCAAACAGAGACTTCAGAGTAGCATTTTGTTTTAATTTAATTAATTTAATTTGAAATTATTTATGACATTAGCAGAAAAGAAAACCTCACTATTGTAGCTCATCCCTGATTGGGCTAACCTGTGGTATGTGTCCCTGCTAACAGGTAGCTTATTGGACTTCCTGAAAGGAGACATGGGAAAGATGCTCCGCCTTCCTCAGCTGGTGGATATGGCGTCACAGGTCAGCTCAATAACTCCCAATAACTCACCCCTGCCTCCCCGGCTGGGGGGGGGGGGGGGGGGGGGGGGGGGGGGGGGGGGGGGGG
>JAQQZY010000027.1:8197186-8231470 GCA_030068375.1 Ostorhinchus rueppellii | reverse complement strand
CCTTCTTTGTTTAATCTTAGTACTTTCACTTTTAAATATTTAATGCTACGGCCGCACAATTTCGCTTATAAGTCATATTGCAATTTTGAGCTGCTTTTTTTTTTGTATGAAAAGTGCTCTATAAATAAAGTTTGATTGATTTTAATGAGTCTACTTTCTTGGTTGACAAGAGAAATACACAGATCACTGACTGCAATGCGTACGTGTGTGTGTTTTATCAGCTCAAGCATGCAAATTAAATTAATATGAAGAAATGCGAAAACTTGATATGAATAAAAAATACAATACCTCTCTCTGTTGAGTGTTACTAAATGCAAAATATCACTATGCAGTAGAGGTTGTTGCAAATTGATCAACCTGAATTCTCTTAAATTTTAATTTTAAGCAGTAAAGTTTTGCATATTTATAATTACACTGTTTTTGCGATGTGGTGAATTGTGCGTCCCTGTATGTATGTGGTAATGTTGATTTTTGTACTGTCTTTCCCTCTATATCTTTTAATAATTGCTTGTATTGTCAGCGTGGTGGTAGTAAAAGTACCTCCAGCCCAGCAGAGAACTACCACCTGGCTCGTCGTCGCACCCTGCAGGTTGTGGTCAGTGCCCTCCTCACTGAATGTGGCTTTGAAAGTGCAGAGAAGGCAGCAGTGGAAACACTCACTGAGATGATGCAGAGCTGTATGTACCCACAGTTTTTACTTATTTTGAAATTTTGTGCAAATGCAATTTTTTTTTCTTGCCTATTATGTGCTAAAATAGCAATTATGCACAGCTGGACGGTTTTTATTGTCAACAAGTTATCCATTATAGTGTGTAGTATTATAGACAAGTTCATTGTACTGCAAAATATTACAGGTTTGTGAGGGGGCTTGGGTGCCCTGATAAGTTTTTTTTGTTGTACCGAGGCATGTTTGGACAATTTTATGCCTATATTAATGCATATCTGCTCATTTGAGTCAAATTCCAATTTCACAAGCCTCCACTTCTAAAATATTAAATTTTAGTAAACAGTGTAATATATTTAGACTGACAGTTGTAAAGACAGTTCAGATCTTGTAAAAAAAATATCTAATTCATATGCAGAAGTCTTACAGTGATAGATGTATGAAGTCCTTAATGCTGTTCAGAAGTGTTTTTATGGGGTTTTTTTGCCACTGTTTCAGATATAAGTGAAATCGGTCGCTGTGCCAAAGCATACTGTGAGCACACAGCCAGAAGCATACCTACCTTATCGGACACTGTTGTCACACTCATTGAAATGGGTAACTCCATATGAACCGGAGCACAAATATACATACAACGCTAAGACAACATCTTGCAGAAAATATGAATCCATTTTTTTGTGTCCTTGCAGGTTTTAATGTTGACACTCTGCCTGTGTATGCCAAAAGATCACAAAGGATGGTTATAACTGCCCGTAAGTAAGCCCTCTACCAGCAGCTGTTACTTTAAATCATAAAGTAACTGAGACGCTCAATTTAAAACTATAATTGACTGTTATTTCTTCTATAAGTGATAAATGTTTTTGCAAATTTCAGCTCCTGTGACGAACCCCCCTTTAACTCCTAAAGCATTGGCAGCTGGACAGAAACGTACACACCCACCTTACATCCCCAGCCACTTCCCAGAATTCCCAGACCCTCACACCTACATCAAAACACCAGTGAGTATGAGTATTATAGACATCATGCAAACATAAATCATACAATAAAGACATAGACAATAAAAAGGTTGGTATTTTGTTTTCATAATGCTGTAATATTCTCCATAGACAGAGACTAAAATTCTCAATAAAAAGGATGCACTCACCAGTTTTCCTCACTGCAATCAGCAATCTTCATTATGTAAAAATCTGATAAATGTCACAAATGTATTACTGATGATCCCAGAGTGAGCAATGAAATTTATCTGAAAGTGAAATAATTTTTTATTTTTTTTTGCAGACTTTCAGAGAGCCTGTGACAGAATACCAAGTGGTGAGAGAAAAGGCAGCAACTCAGAGAAGAGATGTGGAAAGAGCACTCACACGCTTCATGGCAAAGACAGGAGAAACTCAAAGCCTTTTCAAAGACGATATCACCGCCTTTCCATGTAAGTGATTTCAACAGAACAGTTTGGTTGTAATATTTGGTTCGTGCATTCAATTGATTTTGTTATTTTGCACATTTTAAAGTGAGTCCTTATCCTTGCACTGTCTCAACAGTGATTGCAGCACGGCCAAGTGTCATCCCTTATCTCAGCGCCCTCCTGCCTTCAGAGTTAGAATTACAAAGCCTAGAGGAGACAGACTCTTCTGAACAGGATGACCAGACTGACAGTGAAAACGCAGCAGGAAACATCATCACTGTAAGTTCAGAGAAATTGATCTTGTATGTCCATATACATAGATTACAGATGATGGTTTTTGTCCCCATTACACATCAATTATCTCCATTCAGGATGATCCAAGTGCTGATAAGGAGAACTCCATTCTTCCTCCCACTGGAGTCGTTCCATCTGCAAAAGCCAACGAGGATAATATGATCGACAACCCATACCTCCGGCCAGTCAAGAAACCCAAAGTGAGGAGGAAGAAATGAAATGGGATTGATTTGACTCAGATTTACAGACTTATCTTTCACAGTGTTTGGTACGTTCAGCTGTCCAGTTTTTAAAATCCCCCACAGAGAGGAGCAGCAAGGCGCTGACGCCTCCCGTGACCTGGGACCAGCAGCTGTTTTGCTCTGTGCTGGGGGCCACTACTGCTGTTGACTTTGACTGACTTCTACTGAAGATAGCTTCCATTTGTTCTATTACTTGTCCTTTTTCCAGCAAGTACTAGCTCCTTCTGTGTGAAATATGTCGTGTTATTTTGGGAAAAGGAGGAATTTTTATGAATAAAGATATTTCTTTTTTTTTTATTATTAATACATATTTCACTTATTTCAAAAATTTTAAGTTTCGACACCTCTGAGTTTTTTCATATCTATTGATACAAAAACACAGTCTTGTATTGTTGTCGTAAATAGGTTTTTACTTCAACAGCTTCAGCGTCAGTAGTACAAACTCAGGTAGGCCAGGGTGCTCCTCAGTTTCTGATATTCCTTTTCACTTTTCAACTACAAGGGAAGATGGAAAAATAGCATTAGATCTTATCAAATTGAACTAATATCATTATAATGCCATTTGATGAGGTGATAACACTACCCTTATACCTTAGTTTTAAACTTTTAATGTGTGAAGTTCTGTATATCTTGAATCAAGTCATTTATTTTGGTCACATAGCTTCAGTTTAAAATATTTCTACTTACGAACAGGGTTACAGATGCAGGACAATTAAGTGTCCTGTCTGTATACAGTTAATTTAGTTGGTTAAATTTATTACACACTTGAGTTCATGCACAGTACTATTGAAACTCCTGGTATGGTCTGTACTTCACCCACCTCCACCCAAAGTGGTCTTTTGTCCAGCTGAGGCAGTCTAGACCAGTCTGGGCTCCCAAAGCACATGGGCCAGCTCACCTTCCTGTTCGTCACCACATTATGGACATCGTAGGTGGCAGGGCTGCGTTGCAAAGTAACATCTGTCAGCTCAGAGGAATGCCATTACAATGAACCCTGTGCTTCATTTAATGCCTCACCCTGGGCTCTCCTCAGCCGAACATGATGTCCTTTGGAACCTCTGAGTGGTGGAGTTGAAAGGTGTTTTGCCGGGCCGGGGGATTCTGGATGTGCTTTGATCCGGCTGGTACTGCCATGGTGAAGGAACCACACTCTGGTGGTGCAGATTATAGATGTACCACATGTTACCACAAAGTTTGGATGTACTTTATAGTATTGCTAAGTTTGTAGCTTCTGCATAGTATGTTGAATGAAAGACTTTTTCCAATTATAACGCTTTGGTGCAGCATTTGTAAAGCACCTAAGTGAAATTACTGTAAAATTGTGGGGTGGAAAAATCTAGACTTAATGGCTTTTCTCAGATCTTATTGGTTGTAGTTGGGCCCACTGGACTTAAAAAAGGGTTTTTTAAAAAATACTTTTTCATTTATTTTCTTCTCTGGCTTTGATTTTTTTTTTTTTTTTTTTATTAATAGTGGTATAAGATAAGATGAGACTTTATTGATCCCACCATGGGGAAATTTCACAGTTGACTGCAGCAACATCCAACACAGTGCAAGAAAAAGACAGGTGGAAAAAAACACAAATGAGAATGAAATATAAAGGAAAACGAGACACTTGATATTTATATAAATATAAAATTAAACATTTAAAAAATGTAAATATTTACATTGTTTCTGCAAGTGAACATGGTGTGATATTGGGGGGGTTACTGTCAACTGTTATACAGTCTGAGATATGACAATAGTAAAGGCCTAAACTATTGTGAGGTTCTCTATTTTTTATTTTAATCACATGTTCTTGCATCTAATCCTGATAAAAATTTGAACTGACATTTACCTTTAAGTGTAGTTAAATATAGAAGTCTTGGACCACCTTTAGCTTTGTTGATTTTCCTGGGATGTAAGTAGCAAATTTATCAACTTAAATTCATTTTTACATTAAGCAACAAGGAAATACACAAGATATGTGCACAATACACACACACACACACACACACACACACACACACACACACACACACACACATAACCAGAACTGAATGGCCTCTACAGGGAAAAGTAAGGATTCACTGTGATCTCTGTATCCATAAAAAAAGTAATTTAAATGCAGTTGTGTGAAACTTTTGTGCTGAATGAAATCTGTCTAAAATGACAAATTAGTAAATGTACTTTTATCCACACGTTAAACTTCAAAATATATTTAATGCTCACGACAGTCACTGAGGACACTGGTCTGAAGAAACTGGGTTTGAGAATATTTGTTCTAATCAAGTTTTAATACATATTTACCCATTTGTATTCTAGTTGGATCTTGATACAGGGACTAAAACAAACTTAGAGCCACCGAACACACGTGCATGTGCTGTATATTAAATGTCGCCCCCTGTCTTTCACGAATATGTAAAGGGTCAGTTTTGAAGGTTAAAGAAAAAAGTTGAAAATAATTACTTGTAACCAACACAGAGTTCTCTGAACTGGTAGTAACCCCCTGTAAATGTACCTTATTGGCAGGTGGAAATCGTGCTGCAGTTCTGGCACAGAGGCTGTATCCTTTGTTACTTCCTGGAGTTTTCTGTAAGTTATAAACTATGGTCCCAAACTGCAGAAGAAAACACAAACAGTGGGAGGACTATCGTATAAAATAGAAAATCATTTAAAAAACAAACAAAAAAACCCCACAATTATAAATAAGGCATTAATTACTCAGATGTCAAATGTACAAACTCTTCCACTAGAAACTGTCGGGTTTGGTTACAGGTAACTAACTCCATCCTTCGCAGTGCGCATGTACACAAACCTCATGGTTGTCATAGCAACCGGGTCCGACATGCGGCGCTCCTCGTTGTGACATTTGGATTCCAAGTCTGTCAGGAGCGTAATGAAGGGGGAAAAGTTTCCTTTCCTGAGAGCTGCCGAAAACCACTTTCTGAGCCGCTGACATTTTGGAAAAGACACAGAGGAAAAACTGCACCGACACACTGTCCACTGGAGTCTATGGTGTTTGACCCGCTGTAACTATGGCAACCGCCCTGGCGCATACATTATGCAAATATTGCGTACTTCCTTGTAGCTTTTGCCATACCATAACCAGTCTCAACAGTCAAATGAAAGCATTAAACTTGAACATATTGGTATCTTTATTTGCCGTTAAAAAAAAGCACAACTTGGCAATTGCACATCTTTAATAACTGTGAAAATCTTAGAGACTGTCATCATATGACATTTGTTGATTTTTATCTGAAGCAGAAGGTAACCTTTAAACAAAGGTTTAGCAGAAGGAGGCCATTCTCATAAATAATTTAGTTGAAAACACTTGAATGTAATTTGACAATGAGGAGTGACAGTAAAACTAAGATCATGGTAAAACATTAATACACTTCTGTATGGCAAATCCAAAATGGCAACATGTCAGAGCAAACAGCATCAAATTTTATAAACAGGCACTTCTTTTATCACCAGTAGTATTTAAATTAGACAAAAAAAAAAAAAAAAGTAAGAACTGAGGTCTGAAATTGTCCTACAGCATCCAGCAGTCACATTCATGTTGGTACAGCAGGCATTCTCTGGTAAGAGTGCAAATTGCTTTAGAAAAACAGTGGCACAAAAGCATTTTTTAAGCACATACTCAAAATCAGCACAGTTAAAAAAAAAAAAAAAAAAAAAAAAAAAAAAAAAAAAGTGTATCCATTTAGGCACTTGTAAAGGTTGAAAGATGTAATGGAATGTGCCCTGCAAAAATAACAGTATAGACAGAACAGATAAGAAGGAAAGATTGAGCAAAGACAAACAACATGAAACCGTATCAATCTGCCTTAAAGGATATCTCAAAAGAAATAAACCAACATATACAAAAACCTAGATGACAAGAAGGTCCCGAATCTGAAGGATGGTGGAGCAAAGGCTGAGGAGTGTGTCACTCTGACTGAGGTACAGAAATTGATGGACCTTTGGGGTCATCAAATCGATCCATGGTGTTGAGATTCATGATCATGTGTAAACCGTACACAAAAATTAACAGCATGAGCAGTGATGTCAGCAGCCCCATCCAAATCGCAGGGGTGAAGAAGCCTGCACAGTCACTGGCATAAGAGAAGTTTGTTCCATTCGTCAAAGCGAAGCCCTGAATCTGTATACGAATTAAAAAAGGACACAGACAAACATTTAAGACATGAATGAAAATTCAGCGATACAGTAACAACACTCATACTCCTAATCATACTTTTATATTGACACAGTGATGGACCGCTGCATGAATATTAAGCATCAGCACTAAAAGCACTACAGTTGTACCTGGAAGTCAATAAAATTGAGCCTCCACTCATCCAGGGTTGTGTTGGTGTTGTTTGGCACTAGCAGAGGATCTCGGAAGCTGCTGACAGACTGGCAGTGGAAGGAATACTCTGCAGGGGCGTAGATATTGCGACTCCCAATGTAAGTTGCTACTGAACCATTAGCTTGCAACTGTACAGAGTCCAGAGTGAACCAGTCCCGTGCAGACACCGGATAGAACCGACGACTCAAAGAAAAACTGTACAAAAGAAATGAAGATTACAAAATACACCAATCTAGAATAGTATTTCTGGGATATTTGAACTGAATTTAGGCCTCACCTCAGTGAAATTCCACCATCATAGTTAAGAACAAGGCTGCACAGGCAAAAAAAAACAAAAAAGATTTACTATAACTTTACTGCCTTACGCAAGCACAAAACAGTAATACACTGAATATATCTCACAGTGAGGCGTTGTCACTACACATGGATCCTGTCATCGAAGGTGTCTCTGAACCAAGGTCGATCCACTCTGTGTTTGTGAAGCTGACAGTAAGATTCTGGGCCCAAAGCAAAATGCAGGGTGCACCAGACGCATTAGTAAAAGCGATAGGGGGTTTGACACTAGGGGGTTTGACACTAGGTGTAACTGTCTGGAGCAAGGACCGGCCCATGGGAGAGTTCAGCAAAGTTGATTCTGTGATCACCTGCATAAATAAGTACATAACATTAAAGGACTCATAGTGTATGAGCAAAATGCATTTCAACATTTTAATATAGTGCTTGCACAGAACTGAAATACAGTATTACTATAATTTCCATTTTTCAATCTAGCACATGATACATCTGCTTTCAAAAATGCTACTTAAAATATCTTACTCGTGATGGCTGAAGTCCTGTGTATACTGCAGTGTATGGCACATTTTTGACTTTCATAATACTCAAAACCTTTCCAATAATCTCATCTGTTAGAAAAAAAAAATACATGTGAATAAGAAAATATAATAAATTTCACAAGCTGTAGTACTTTTTATGACCATGCTACTAACTGAACTGCTTTACTCTTTTACATTTTTATATTCCTTTACAGTTAAAACTTACCATTATGACGTAGGACCTCTTTACACGATTTTTCCAAGCTACAAAGCAAACAAAAAAATATTAACAGTAGGATCATGACATGCCATTTACTGACTTGTTTTGAGACACAAACAATACCCAGTGCAATATGGCAGGTTAATGAGAAGCAGACTGCTGATAGATGTGTCTATGCTGAGATGTGACAGAGTTTCTGCATCTGTGAGCATTGGTGATGCACCGAGTTTCTCCTGTAGCAGAGCTAGCACTGTAGAGGAGCCTGTCCACTCTAAGGCAGGAAAAGTCACTGAAGAGGATGAAGACTGCAGTGCAGCCTGGAAAGGAATGAATAAACAAAAAATACATCAGTCCAATTAAACTGGCAGGACAAATAATTTAGCTCTATGGTTTTCATTGAGGATGAAAACATACCTCAAGGTTTTGAAAGGCACTATCTTCCTTGTTTCCAAACACTCCCCCATAAACTGTGAAATCCTCTCTGCTTAACTGAACAGACAGAAATGAGGAAATTAAAATGTGGGAACATGATTTCATCACCAAGTGAAAAAGAACAATATGCTGAAACCATGAAAATTAGAATGGATCCACAAAGACAATCTGTTAAACCACTGAATATGTGCTACAGAGTGGAGTGGATGTGTTAAAGGGGAACTATGAAATGGGAAGTCTGTCAAAGTTGTGTATCATACCAGGGTAAGAATACCAACATATCACATGGGTCTGCAACTACACATGACTCATTACTACCCTATTTCACCTCAGCTAAATATGTAGTAACTGATTTAACTGATGTTCACTTAATCCAATGAAAATCTGTCTGAATTTAAGTAAGCTTTAGCTGAGCATGAATCCCACTGAAAAAATTATTAACAACTTGTGGTCATTCTTTGGCAACGTCTGACTGACAATAAGCAAGTTTTAAATAACTTGTTGTCATTCTTCGACAACGTCTGACTGACAATAAGCACGTTTTAAATAGAAAAGTCACCTTGTTCTGCAGAAACAGCAGTACAGTGTGGGGTCCGGAGCCCAAAGCAGAGGAAATGTAGGCACTGAACTGGTCAATAGATGTGATGTGACCAGCCGGTGAGGCCACAGGTGATAAGCTAAACACAGATGGAAATAATCGAGCAAATGTGACATCTACAGAACTTTCTCAGTCAAAATAACGAGCGAGCATTTGTTCTGTTTTTGTTTTGCCTATGTTTTAGCAAGAACTGCTAGCTAGCGTTGTGTAAATACAAGTTAGCAAGTGTTAGCATTAGCATAAAACTCACATCCGGCCAGAGTTGACTTTTTAAGAGTTTTCAGTCTAATTTTTCATTTTCATTTTATTCTTTATTTAATTCATTGTAAAATAAAAAATAAAAAAAAAACTATAAGAGAAATACAAACGTTCTCCGTACTAGAATGAAAGGGAGCAGAAAGAAGACTAGTCTTAAATAGCATGAATGTTACACAAATAACGTAAGAAACACAGATATTACCTTTCAGTTGACCACATTAAAAGTGGTACCTGAGACGTGGAGGTTGCCGTGGCGAAAAACGCCAGCAAATAAGCCATAAAAGGCCTTAAAGTTGCGTGTGTTGTCCAACTCGATCCTGCCATTTTCGTTTACTTTTCCGCAAAGTCATGAGCACGTGACCCGCACCAGCTGACAATCATGTGCGCTCGCACTAAAGCAGCCACTTCCTGCTTCTTTTCATTCAGCCTGCCCTGCCCAACGCCACGACAGGCTGTAGCTTTATCCTGTTTGTCCTACTCATATCAAATAATCCAGGAGAGCGTTTCATAGCCAGAATAAATCTCTGTGAAGCCCGTGTATCAACTCTCAGACTCCACGGCTAATGTTTGATTTCTTCAACTCTTTTCATTCCGTCATGCAATGTTCTCACAATAAAAAAAGAAAAAAAAAACAGTGCATGCAATAATGTTTGACATGAAGAAGGGTGTACCTTTGGGTGTGATATGTTTGGCCAAAATGTTAGGTACACCTGGCATCTGTCCATGGTGCTGATATACTCATTTTGGAAACCCCGTCAGAATTAGCTTGACTTATTATCTATTGAAATTAACAAACACATCAACATGGAATCAAAATACTTAAATAATCCTTATCATAACATAATGCAAATGACCTAACTCATGTAAATGTTTTACTATTGACTTTATGTTCGTGTTCAGTGAAAGCAACTCCCCTAAAGCATCCCTACAGCTGTGATGGCGGATGGATACCTAAGTCTGAATCCACGCAACGTTGCGCCTACAACTGGAAATGAAAGCTGGGAAAGAAAATAGAGAACACAGAGACCTGGACAAAGGCTCTTAAAATGCAAAACATGTTAAAGTCAAAGAAAAAGTGGCAAATAAAGCTGAACGTGTGCACCATCGCTTGATAAAGGCAGCTCAGAGCGGGGTTTCGTATTACAGCCTGCTCTTCACTTCAGTCCATTGTGTGGCAGGGCGCAGTATGGCAAGAGAGAAGGGGGATGCGCACTATTTCCCGACGCGCAATCGCATAATTCTAGAGTGATCCACGATCAGGGCCATCTTTGGTTGTCCTCGCCGGTGACAGTGTGGACAGTACATTTATTGGTCATTGATGCCTAATGATTAATAAATAACAGTTAACCTTGGACGAGCCTTTAACTACTTGGGCTAAAAGAAAGGAGCAAAATCCTGGTTTCTGGATCCTGTGGCAGTCTTTCCATCAGTACCCTTCATTTCTTACAGCAAAAAGAGGGCGAGACGGGAGAGGCGGTGATACAACATGGATGAGGAATATGATGTGATCGTTTTGGGCACTGGACTCACAGTAAGTAGTCAAGCTTCATTTGCTCTTTTCAGAAACAAAACGCACTAATTGTTTTAATGGCTCCCTGGTTATTTTATCCAGAAGGGGCCTACTCCCCTCTAACCTAGCCCAAAAGTGAGAGCCTTCTGTATCTCTCTCTCTGTTTGTGACATTACAAAAAATGTGAGGAGAAGCGCTGTTTTTATAAATGTCGCAAAAATAAAACCTTGCGCTCGACCTTCTCGTGCGTCACTCTAAGCCAACGGTGCCTTTAGAAATATTATTTTTCCGTTCTTGCACCGGCTCCGCGTGTGTTTGAGCCAGTAGCATCTTTTAGGCGTAACCCCAGTGTGAGATGGTCCTCTTTGCATAGACAGGCCTCCATCCTGACGTTGGCGCAGGCCTGAGCAGGGTTTATTAAATGACTGAGCCTTAACAATATAGCCTGTGGTCGCCGCTACTATCACACCGTATTCGACAGAAATGACCTTTAAAGCCTTCATGTGACATTAAACTGGACTTTTAACACCTGTACCAACCGCATTTAAAAGGTTCAGTCGGGCTTCAGGTAGTCCTATTAAAGATATCAAATGTCATTTTGTCAATACATAGGCTTATAATGTTTTATTTTATCATGTGGGAAAATAGTTCGCGTGTCATTCTGTACTTGACACTTGCTATCACTGTTATTTTTATTCAATTATTATTATTATTATTGTTATTATTATTACTATTATCATAGTAGATACATGAGTGGAACGAGTCACGCATGCGCACACAGTATCTTGTATACCTCCCTGCAGCCTTATCTGAAAATCTTGCGTTCATGTCTTGTATTTAATCATGCTTCTGCATTTTTCCAAGTCATCTCGCTTAGATGCTTTATTCTTTTCCGCCTGATGGCTTCATGTCATAGATGTTGATGAAAGGTTTTACATTCTGTTTCTGTAGGAATGCATTCTCTCTGGGATCATGTCTGTGAATGGGAAAAAGGTCCTGCACATGGACAGAAACCCCTACTACGGTGGCGAGAGCTCTTCCATCACCCCCCTGGAGGAGGTAAGAGGCTCCAGGGATCTATAAAGCAAATCAATATATTTTATGTCCCTCACTACATCTCATTTTACCTCCAGGGCTATTGTGCATCAGTTGCTGTTTTACTGCTTTCATTTGCTAACTGCTTTACCTTCTGCAATGGTTCAGATTTGGTGAGCTACATAGGGTCCTCTGGCACAGGATGCCGTTGATTTGTGTTTTCCTGTCCTGTTTCACAGCTTTACAAGCGCTTCACTCTTCCAGATAGCCCACCTGAGTCAATGGGCAGAGGAAGAGACTGGAATGTTGACCTCATCCCCAAGTTTCTTATGGCAAATGGTTAGTACTCTAATAAGAGTTTTTACAGTATGAAGCATTTTAAACACTGTATATATGCTCAAACAATGGCAGCTGAGGGGATGCAGATGAACTAGTAGGCTACAGTGGACAAGGCGACAGTAGTACTATTAAGGCTATAATACAGGGGTGTCAAACAAACGGCCCGGGGGACAAAACCGGCCCACCAAAGGTTCCAACCCGGCCCACAGGATGAACTTACAAAATTAAGAAATTGCACTTATGACAGTAGATATTGTAATTTGTCAGAAGTGTCAAATTCCATTATATATTTTTATTCAGTTTATTTCACAGTTTTATATTTACAATTAGAAACTATTGTCACAATAAAATGTGAATATCCTGAACAATTATGAACAAATTAAACATTTTTAAGGAAAAAAAAGTCAAAGTTTAACAAAGTAATAGATTCATAGTGATCTGTACATTGTGCTATTAATAAACTGAGCCATAATGTTGATGAAACTTTACTTATTTTTCTTAAGAAATGTCAGATTGTGCATGGTAATTCAGGTTATTCATATATTCACATTAAAGCAAAGTGAAAAATTTGTATTATTATGTAAAGGTTATTATGTGTAGTATTTTACTGGTCTCCCTGTGACCCCAGTGAGGATAAAACAGGTTCAGAAAATGAATGAATGAGTGAATTTCACTGGTCCGGCCCACTTCAGATCACACTGGGCTGAATGCGGCCCCTGAACTAAAATGAGTTCGACACCCCTGCTATAATATCATGAATAAATTAATTAGACTTTTTATACTGCAGCCCATGTTTCTATGCAGCTAAATATATTAAAATATTTATAAGTTTGTCACAATTATTAATTAATTAATTCAAGTTACATAATTATTACAAAAATTTACATATAAATGTGTAAAACAGCTGAATGAAACTGATGAAAATGTCATGTTTCCATAATATTGTGATGTTATTGTTGGACATTGTACCAGTTGCATGTCATTTAGCATTTGTTGATTTAAATATTATCATACAATCCAAGACACTACAGCACCATTTTATTTTGGAATTATTATCTATTATTAAGGTTATACTATAACTAATCACAGTCATTTATTTACTGAATTATCAACTACAATTTTATGGAGACAGTCCTGTATATTAGGTGACTGTAGGTAGATAACCTGTTTGATGGTGTATGAATTCCAACATGTGTCTGTATGATCACAGGTCAGCTTGTGAAGATGCTGCTGTACACAGAAGTGACACGGTACCTGGACTTCAAAGTAGTGGAGGGAAGCTTCGTCTATAAAGGAACAAAAATCTTCAAGGTGCCATCAACTGAAACTGAGGCACTAGCTTCAAGTAAGCCCTTTGATTATGTCTCATCATCATTCCTAAATGAACACATATGGGTTTTACGTTTGACTTCCATTTTATTAACGATCGGGATATAATAATGTGAAACTTTTTTACATTTCAGACTTGATGGGAATGTTTGAGAAGCGAAGGTTTCGGAAGTTTTTAGTGTTTGTGGCTAACTTCGATGAAAATGACCCCAAGACTTTTGAGGGCGTGGACCCAAAAACTACAACAATGAGGGATGTATACAAGAAGTTTGACCTCGGCCAGGATGTGATTGATTTCACTGGCCACGCCCTGGCCCTCTACAGGACAGATGAGTAAGAACAACACATACAGACATTTTTTTTTTTACATATCGACACCTTAAAATAATCGCCTAAGTTATTTTTTCAGATTTTTCAGGAAACACAGAAAACTGAACCATTTGTTGAATATATGATATTTACTTACAATTTTTATCAAAACAATTATAACAACAGATGCCTATTGACATACAAACAACAAGGTCAAACATGGAACAGGAGAGAATGAAATGACTTGAGCAAATTTTTGAACATGCCAAAAATTACTTAGGCAGTTATTTTAAGAGGGTGACGATATCCTGTTTTCAAGTCATCAAAATTTTGTATGTGGCTTTTGTATATTTTTATCATGTTATTACTGAGGAATATACCTATTGGTGTACATAGCAATATTAGGATATCCAAAACATTAACTCTATTCACTTCAGAAATGAGTAGAACATTTTACAGTTCTGAGAATAAGACAGTTTCTTTGGTTACAATGTCTACATATCTAATATTTTTCTCCTTCAGGTACCTTGACCATGCCTGTTTGGACACCATCAATCGCATAAAGCTGTACAGTGAATCTCTGGCACGATATGGCAAGAGTCCCTACCTCTATCCCCTGTATGGTCTAGGAGAGCTGCCACAGGGATTTGCGAGGTAATTCCCACAAAATGATTCATACACTGTAAAAAGTAAAACAATGAATTAACTTGAAATTTTTTCTTCAATAGGTCACAGATTAAAAAAAAAAAAATCAGTTGAGTTCAACATTTTTTTTATGTGGGACCTATTGAAGGAAAAATTGGAAGTTTATTTCAATGTTTTACTTTTTACAGTGTAGTTGGAAAATGTAAAATGTATGTCAAGTTCCATTTTAACAATAAAGTTTATTATAGTTTTTTTTAAAATAAATAGTTTAGTGTAGTTTATAGTTTACAGTTTTTTTGTTTGTTTGTTTTTTGTTTGTTTTTAACAATGTTTATGTCTACATTATATGGATTTTTTGTTTTTTAAGTCCATGGTGAATGAGTGATGTTCTAATGTTGGCTGTTTTTATGTTTTGTTCTGTCACCTGCCTAGGGACTGCAGATGAAAAGTAGTTATTTTTACAAATTTTGGCATATTTGCATGGGTGTATTTTTTTGTACAGCAATGTTCATGAATATGCATGGTCCCTATCAAATAAACTAAAAATAAAAAGAGAGGAATTTAACAGTCTTTATAATATGTCTTAGGTTGAGCGCAATCTACGGTGGAACCTACATGCTGAACAAACCAGTGGATGAGATAGTGATGGAAGGGGGCCGCGTGATCGGAGTGAAGTCTGAGGGCGAGGTACAGCTAAGTTGATTTACTGTTTATTGTTCCATTTGTGGGGTCAAAGATCCAATGGTCTTGTTTCTAAGTGGAGCAGACCTTGAAAAAGACACTTGTGTAGTATCACTCACACCTATAAAGACATAATCCCATGCATTTTGTCTGTTTCCTGTAACAGCTGGCTCGTTGTAAGCAGCTCATCTGTGACCCCAGCTACATTCCTGACCGCGTTCGCAAGGCGGGCCAGGTGATCCGTGTGATCTGCATCCTCAGTCACCCCATCAAAAACACTAATGACGCAAACTCCTGCCAGATCATCATTCCTCAGAATCAGGTTAACCGCAACTCAGGTGAGGACAAGGTTGTAAACTTTAAGTTACAAGTCTCTATAATGACTCAGCACTGTTGTAAAAACAAGAGAACCAATGCATATTTCTAAAGTACATACACTGTAAAAAGTAAAACATTGAATCAACGTAAAAAAAAAATTTCTTCAATAGGTCACACATAAAAAAAAATTAGTTGAGAGAACCAACTAATTTTTTTTTTTCATGTGACCTATTGAAGAAAAATTTTTAAGTTGATTCAATGTTTTAGTTTTTGCAGTGTACAATAATCTGCACTAACTTCTAACAATGTCTTACTAGCATTATCCTTTTTTGGTAATTTCTCCCACTCTGTTCCTTTTTGTCACCTCCCCAGACATCTACGTGTGCATGATCTCCTATGCTCACAATGTGGCAGCCCAGGGGAAGTACATTGCCATTGTCAGCACCACAGTGGAAACCAGCTCGCCAGAGACTGAGATAGAGCCGGCCCTGGAGCTCCTGGAGCCCATTGACCAAAAGTCAGTCCTTGAACATCATTCAAAGTTTACCACATAATACCTTTAACAGGCTTCATTTGCTAAGAAGCATTGTAATTAAGAGGAGGTTGTGTTTTTTTTTTTTTTACAGGTTTGTGGCTATTAGCGACCTTTACGAGCCCACAGATGATGGCACTGAAAGCCAGGTGAGAAATATTTTTGATGTTAATGTTAGAGCTGTTTATTTATATGAATACACACAGTTGTGAAAATATATACGTATGTTTGAAAAATCTTTCCCAGATCTTTGCCTCGAGGTCCTACGATGCCACCACTCACTTCGAGACCACTTGTAACGACATCAAGGACATCTACAAACGTATGACTGGGAGCGACTTTGACTTTGAGAACATGAAACGCAAACAGAACGATGTGTTTGGGGAGGATGAGCAGTGAGAGGTTGAGGGGGGCTTTCCGAGAGAGGGCGGGGCCATGGGGAGGAGGCGGGGCTGAAAAGGGCAAAAGACATGGAAGAGCCCTTGGGGTAACGGGCCGGGGTCGCCTGAATAGGGCTTTAAAATCGTGACGGGGAGGTGTGGGGGTCAGCGTGAGCATGGCGGAGGGTGTGTTTGCTCGGCTCCGCCCGCCCTAAGCCATTTGCCTCCTTCTCCTTACGTCCCTCTCTCTCTTGACATGCGGTCAAACACATAAAAACGCTCACAAACACACACATACACGCTGTCAAAATACTCACACTCCCTATCTCTGTCACAAAAAAAAGCAGGGTTGATAAGGTCTTTCATTCCATTGTAGAAACTATAATCATGTCTTAACTATTATCATTAGAGGTGAATTTATCACTTGTCGTTGCCGATTTTCAAAGCATTTCATTCTTTCTGTAGCGTTTCTCTCCTCATATCAGAGTTTGAGGAAGATCAGCGGCATTTGAAGGTGTGATTTTCAAGCTCTGACTTGAGAGACCTGTAATGGCTTAGTGTAGAATCCTCTGGAAGGGTCACCTCCAGTTAACATGCATGCATCTTTTACACACAGTAGTATTGTACATAGAAACCAATGGCACTGCGGTATGAAGGCTGGACCATTCCACGCATCGCTCCTGTCAACCCTGCTTTCACTTTTCTCTTACTTGGTCTTTTTCCTGTGTTACTTCAATAGACGCCGCTCCTTTTGGCAAAATCTGTTGGTCAGGCAAAAATGTGATGAGAAGTTCCGTATAAATGGGCTGTTCTGTCAACTGATAGTGCTCACTTTGCAATGCTGTTGTGTTCCCTGTGCTAGCAGGCAAGCTAACCAGTGGCTATTAACTGTCACCCCCGCCCAGAACTGTTCCTTCGTTTATTTCTGTCGCGTTATGTCAGGTTTTGACTTTGGATAGTTTACTTTCTAACATTTTAAATTATTGAAGAGTTTTATTTCTATATATTTGGTGCACATTTCACTGGCTGAAGTTATGAAGTTTACAGAAATGTGGTTGAAACTGTGGTCTTCAAGTAGGCTTGCATATTAAAAAAGGGAACGTGTGAAGCAAAAGAGGCACGGAGAGGGCTGGTCTAGTGTTAAGAGAGGACTTACGAAGTATTTGAAACGAATGATAATAACTGTTTGTTACAAATTGTTATTGTTGAAAGGAGTTGTGTAACAGAGAAGAGAATGTATGTGAAGGACGTTTTGGTTTTGATGTTAGGGAAGTGTCGCTTTTGTGTACTGAGGGTGAAGACTGAATTTTCGGCTCAGAGTGAAAGCACCAGATTGTGTCTCGGTTGTTTCAACCCTTGTATATGTCACTGAGATAAGTCATTCCCTTAGGGACTAAATTCATTTAAAAAAAAATGTAGTTGTTAAATAGAGGGAAAAGGTGGAAACTCAAAGTGTCTGTAGCATAGCAAAAGTACGAAGCCACAGTTCCAAGTGCCGCCCCTCATGAACGAACCAAGATGCTTTTATTTGGTTGTAGCCTTAATTTGGGGTCTTCTTTAAAGGTTTGGGCCTCTCACAAAAATCTACTGCTTTGTTTTATCTAACTGTTGCAGATCGATCTTGTGCCAAAAATAGTTTTGCTGTTATTGGCGAAAAATACTGACATCCGAAAAGTTCTTGCTCAATAGATTACTCAAGGGAGGTGACTGAATACTGTTGAAGGGATACTGTTTTCTACCAAATCGGGGCTGCTGTTCTAAATCAGTCATGGTGTCATTCATATCTCACATTTACTGTCAGACTGATCTGTGGCTTTGCTTGTTTCACACCAACAACAAACAAATGAGACACTCCAATTTGTTCCTTTAAAAAAACTTAAACAATTCCACTTCACTTTATCTGCCACTTGATAAATAACTCTAAACAAAATAATTGCGTGTTTGGGGTGTTGACGTGTCTTAATGTTATGCTCTATTTATTTGAATTTCACAGACGTATTGTGGAAGGTTTACGTCAAATGCTGAATATGCTATGCTCTTAGTTCATGTTCTAATAATAACTGATAAAATGAATTTTAAAAGTGATGCACACTGAAATCATTTGTTTTTGTTTGTTATTTGCTGTGTCATGTGTTCTGTTTACCTTATTTAGTGATCATTCCTGTGTCCATCATGGTTTAATATGATTAACATTCCTATGAAACAGGTTTTGATGGAAGAATAACCGCAACAGTGTGTCATGGAGCTGAAATCAAAATCTCTTAACGCTGTCTATTCATAACAGTATCGCACTGTGCATCATTCAACATTGTGTGTGATCTTCATCCTGGAAACATGCTATCTGATAAAAACTGGAATACTGTTTACTCTTTGAACATTGATATATTTGATGCCTCCTTCCCCTGCCCTCCCTCAGCATCGGATACTGTCCTCTGTCTTTTTTCATTTATTGAAAACAAAAGCCTCATGTGTGGTTGTACTGTTTAATTTCCATCCAGTTTGGCCTTTGAAAACCACTATTGACAATATCCCTTGAAATTGACAAAAGAAATAGTTCAGGTTGAGTAGTAGAAAACTTACTGTCCTTGTTTGATCACTAGTATGTGAACAATGCCTAATGTCTTGTGTAACAAATAAAATGAATTAAACTATGAATGAAATGATAGAAAAATAAAAAGCACATGGCAAACCTGGAAAAACCCTGATAATGTTTTGCATTTCTTTTGAAGACCTTGTAACCACATGCAGGTGAGTATCCTTTTCAGAGGGAAGGGGCAGTTATCCATACATACAATAATATTTTATATACACATACTAAAACATAAAGTATGGTAGAATTTTTTAATAATTACAGATGGATGAAATAGAGGAATCTGCCTTTGCCTACTAATTAATTCACAATGAAATATAACACATCTCTGCCAAATATTATTTAAGTTGTGAACAGGGATAGTGTGCGAGTCATTTTGGAGCAAAGTGCTGCAGCACAAATGGACATTTTATGGTTGCCATGCGAACAGAAGAACATAGTGTCTCTGTTGTAGATTCAGAACACAGCTTGAATTCTGTTCAAATTCAGTGATGGAAAAGACACAACAGCTTCTTTCAGTCCTTCACCACATTACGCAAACCATACATCCTCTTGAACCTTGTGTTTGCAGCTCTCTCTTTTTACTGTAGACTACAATATCACCCTCACTTTTGCTCTTTTGTGTCCACACCTGTGTTTCATGGCTCCTTAGAGAATATTGGTGTCATTCCAAGAGCCTGTGGAAGCATGTTATTTGAGCCCTCATGGAGTCCCAGTTGTTGTTCATCTTTTGTCCAATAACCAGGCCCTGATTATTGTTGTGACCTGAGCTGAGCTGAGCAGCAGGGTGGCAGAAAGGTGGAGCAGACTCAGTTAGGGTTGCACATGATCCACAACGTAGCTCTCATATGGATGACCCAGTAGTCTTTCTACCTCTGCCTTTGGCACCACCCAACACTTGCCCAAGTGCCGTTTACGCACAGAATCTTTCAGTGTCTTGTCTTGCAGGGTCACTGCCATACGCTCTGAACCCCACCTGAGGATCCCCCTCGATAGAACCCCCTCCTTGTTAGGCCGATACGCACCTCCATCCACGTGATCCTTCACCGTGGTTACACTCATATCAGCGTGCTGAAACTGGCCTGTGGGCAGAAAGAGGACACTGAGTCAGGTGTGTTTGCTTTTAGTCGGATTACAGTGGAAATCAAAGAGCTCATGTCTGCTTACCCAGCAGGCCTTGGGTTGAGGTGGAGAGTCCCTGCCCATCTGTGATGTAAAAACCCAGATGAGCCATTTGTAGGTAGCTGGGATGTTTGTAGTGGTGGAATAGAACCAGGAAACGCACGTTTTTGGCCAGCTCGATCCAGCAGCTGCGATGGTTGTCCACAGTTACCGTCACACCTTGCCTCGTCACAGATCCCTGCTGATTGATAGGAAGTTTGTCTCGCCCTTCTCCTTCTACCACTACAGCATCCAGTGAGAGTGTGATCATCATGTCACCAGAGCTTCCTGTGGCTAAGGAGATAATGAGTTGATCAAAGTAGGTTCGGGAGCGGTCCTCAGCACCGTGTTTAGAGGGGGCTCCCATTAGGTGGCCGTCTATGATGATCCCTTTAAGGAAAAAGACAATCATGTAATCATGCACTTTAAAAGGCGAACTGTGCCAACATTTATGAAACTGTTTTAATGCATTTGTTTTCTACCTCTCTCTGGGTCCTCTAATAGTCGAAGAACATCATTGGCCCGGCCGTCTACTGTGAAACATAGGTTCTGATGCAGCTTTGGCAGCTGGACCACAAAATGAGGATCTCCATCAACTATAACAGAAAATTTTTACTGTAAATATAACAGAGTATAGACCTTATATAAGTATATTTGAAAGGGTGTTTTAAAACAAATGTGTAAATTTAGGCCGTTGACCTGATGAGGAAAATACTCGGATGGTGCTCAGTCTGGATGGAGGTTCTAAAAGCACAAGACATTCAGCTAAAGGACAGTCCTCCTCACTCCCAAGCACTGAAACCAATGACAGGACTAGACATGTACTGCCAGGCTGTATACTGTAGCTGTGTCCCTATATTCAGTTACATATTAATTCAGTCATTCATCTGTGGAAAATATAAAACCTTACCAAATGATCCTGTGTCAGTGTCTGCGGTATCGTCCCCTGAAAGACATCAGCTATGAATTTAACGGGAAAGGAAATAAAAATAAAATAATAAATGGACTTCAGAACTTACAAGCATCATAGTTGAGGTCATAGTCATAATCATAGGTGGCATCATAGTCTAGGAGAAGGGAATACAGTAAAATATTAACAGAGCTTTAGTTATGAGGAAGGACAGAAGATATAAAGCAATAATAGTTAGAATTCTCACCTTTCACAAGGTCGATATCTACAGAGAAGAGAAAAATAAATAGCAATTAACGTTGCCAGACATTTAAAAATAGTGTCATCTGAATCATCTTAAAACATGTATATTTAAATACATTTAAGCAGGTGAAAAAAAAAGACTTAGGGTGATTTAATACATAAAGAAAGATCACCTTTTCTTTGAATTTGAATGGAAGTAGAGACATCTAGTGGAGAGATGAAGAATAATCAGTTAGGGGGAAAATCAATTCATTTTCAGTGTAAATATTCAGAGAACATCCTTTCATGGCAAAGAAAGGGCAAGATGATGAATTAGCTTCAGTGACTAGAAGGAGTACAACTTACCCAGAAGCCCCGCTGCCTCCCATAGTCTTGGCCCATCTGTTACACCAGGCATAGGAGCAAAGGTTGCTGCGACTAAGGTGGCAATGCTCAAGTCTGTGTCGACACTTGAGCTGGTATTATTGTCTACCAGAGCTGGGGCCGGGGCCGGTGTGGGAGAGGTGAGGGTGGACAACAGGTCAGGCAGAGCAGTGGTGATCTGGACATCGCTAGCAGATGTGCTGCTGATGTTCTCAGCATCAAAAGAGGGCGCCGTCACTTTTGCAGGAGGCAAAGCGATCCTCCCTGTGCTGGGATGAGCGGTTAGTGGTCTCCCATGAGCAGGACCGGGGTCAGTTCTAGATGAAATGGGGGGAGTTGTAACACTGGTGGTTGGTGTCAGTGATGTGGTGGATGATTTTGGTGTTGATGGAGGTGGTGTGGAGATTTTTCCAGGTGCAGGGGGTGAGGCTGTCTTCAGAGAATTGACAATAGAAGTGGATATCTTTCCAGCAGGAGGAGGAGAGGCAGTTTTTGACACATTTTGGGAAGGGCTGGGTTTTTTACTAGAGAATGGTGCGGGGGCAGTTTTGTTGGTGCTGGGAGTTGAGGCTGTAGTGGTTTTCTTGGGTGGTAAAACTTTAGCAGTGGGAGGCATTGAGGGTTTTTTAGGCTGCCCTCGAGGCGGCTTAGGAGGGTTTGGTTTGGTTTTATTAGGCCTGGGATTGGAGGATAAGTTGTGCGTCTTTGCGGCACCAGAAGCTGATATTTTATTAGCAGCAGCAGTAGCAGCTGTTGTAGTTGTAGTAGCTGCTGTGGTGGGTCTTGCAGTGGTTGGAGTTGGAGCTGTTTCATCTGCATCTGGTTTGACTACCACTAGAGAAGTGACAGGTGTGACAAAGTTATATTTGAGGGAAATGTTGGTGGCCTTTTCTGCCAGTAACCTTTGCATCGCAGGGTCAGTAGTGTTCAGTTTGGCCAAAAGAAGCTCTTTAATGGTGAAATATGCCCACAGACGATGCACAAAGCTGGGAATCCCTTCTAAACTTTCGGAACATTTGTGCAGGTCTTCACTTTCATTTCCTTTTTCAGGGGAAATCAAAACGTCATTCTCAAGTTTCAGACGCTGCTTTGAATCAGTGGCACTCATTGATATTTTTAAGTCTTTGATGCCTGGTTTAACTCTCCCAGCCACCACCAACTCTGAGCCTTGAAAATAGTTCGGAAAGAGAGAGCAGGTGATATCAAATGCCTTATCATCCAGGTAGGACAGTTGGATGTCTGATAGCAAAGGGCTGGCGACTTCATCATAAAACCCCTTCAGCTGCAGTGCTGCGTCTGCATCCTCATACACCATCCTTGCTACTCCACGGTTATCCAAAGCCAAACGCTTCAAGAGCAGGAAGTCTGCGTCATCTCCAAACGCAAGACCAAACAAAGAGGCTGAGCCCAAAGCCTTTTTGGCGTTATTGAGGATGCTGTCGCCTGCTGTTACTCCAATGGTTGCCTCCCCATCTGTGAGAAAAATAACCAGGGGGACACGGCGAGATAAGTTGCGACTGGAGGAACTGGAAGAAGGGTTGACGAGCTGGGCCGCTGAAAGCAGAGCTGCATTAATATTGGTCCCTAAAACAAGAACAGAACAAAAAGGACAATTAGTCTCGATATCAGAAAAAAAAAAAAGCTATACAAAGATTGACTGTAGATACACATGTCAAGAATATTTCATATTTCCACTCACATCCTTCAGCAATAATCCTCTTAACAAAGTCTTTGGCGTCTCGTACATTCTGCCGAGTCGCTCGCACTGTTCGCCCTTTCTTCCAGGTTTGAACCTTATCTGAGAAGGTTATGATATTAAAGTGGTCTCCCTCCCTAAGGTCTCCCAGAATGGTGCTCATGGCCTGCTTGGTCTATTGATAGAGATAATGAAAAATCCTGTATCATCTTTGTCAGAATATTGTCACAATTTAGAGAGGATCCTTGTGATTGCATTCTAGACTCTTCAATGTAGAGCCTTACACCATGCACTGAAACCATGAGGCAGCTTACCTGTTTAATCTTGGTGCCTATCATTGAACCACTGATGTCAATGACAAATATAACATCTTTAGGAACCACAGGAAGCCCTCTGGGTGCGAAGTAATGGACAAAGTAGCCATCATACACCTGAGAAAGACAGAAAACATAGCAATAAAAAAAATTAAAAAGGCAACATCTGCACAAAGCATAAACACAAATATCCATAGTGATGAATTTCACAAGGTAGAAATGCATTAAAGCTCTATACCTGAACATCACCCATAAGATCTCTGAGGTCCACATCGTACTGAATGATGAAGTCTGCATTGAGACCTTTGGAGGAGATACTGTTCTGCTGCTGCAAAGTGGGATTATAGCGAACTCGAGCACAGCTAGTGCTTCGCTCAACATGAGTAGACGGAGGCACCTCAGCATCACCTGCAAGGAAATATTGTTACTCTGATGGTAAAATTCACAAAGCTGTGGGCAGATCAAAGTTATAAAAGTTTAGAAAACCACTTCATCCAAGAATATAACTACACTTTTAAGGGATATAAAGGTCTGTCTTTCTCTTAATTTTGTTTTTCTTAATATAGTGATTCTAGCATAGTACTGGAAATGTTATACAGTATACAGTACAGTGCAATATTACGCAAATAACAGAAAAGTCTAATAACGCAGACTGTTCTTTTATGCAGGGAGACGGATTGTAAGGGATCAGCAAAAGTCGGGGCAGCTGCAAAAGAATTTTCAATTTTCAAGCCTTCATTACTTCCACTGCTGCAGAAGGTCTAAGTTACTCATGTGTTTATTGTGCCCTTAAATTACTTACTTTTTAACCTTTAAATATATATTATTTTTCAGTTTTTAGTGGCTGAAATTTCTGGTGGTTTACCTTACCTCTGTTCCATTTCGGGTCACTGACTGTAGTTGAATTTTAGATATTGTTTTTATGGAGGTTTATTATGGAGAGAATTTGACAACTGATGCAAACAGATCCTACATGAGTCCTGACTGTTGCTTTTTACTTATAAATACTACTAATGTATTAAAACAGAATAAGAACAAAGTGGATTACTGTACTTGAACATCACACCACTACAGAGGTGGCAAAAGAAGTGCAGTTACTTTGGTGAAAAAAATACTCTCATAAAAGTAGAAGTACTGATTCAACTCCTTTACTTAAGTAAAAGTTAAAAAGTACAACTTCTCAATTGTAATAAAGTACAAAAGTAAAACTGCATTTGTTTTTGCCATGATTGATACAATATTTATTTAAGCAGCCAAAATCATATAGAGAATCACATAATCATATTAGAATGTTCATGGGTAAAGTTAAACAAAATACAGGTGGATAACAGCAAGGAAGTAAAAAAATAAAATAAAAAAAAAGATTTATGGATGAAAATGATCATGATCATCTAATTTCACTGTAGTTTTATTTTGAAGTGAACTTCATCTCTTTTTTATATCTGGTTAAAGACGCCATTGAGCAGCACAAATGACAGATTTACTGATGGTGTGCATTTCAGCCAAAAATAAAGGTCTTAAAAGTGAGTTAGTGAGTAGAAAATGGGTTTAATCAGGGGTTCTCAGTTTTGGAGGTATGTTCGCAGCCAGTACTCCTTCTCTCCACCACTGGTTTTCCCTCTGAAGTGTATGTATTTTCCGTACTGTCACATGCTTTTAGTTTGAAAAATTAATGAGCCTATTCTGAGAATGTAACTAGTATAAAGTACAGATATTTTTGCAAAAATGTAGGGAGTAAAAGTAAAAAGTTGCCAGAAAAATAAATACTCAAGTAAAGTACAGATACCTAAAAAATCTACTTAAGTACAGTAATGAAGTACTTCTACTTAGTTACTTGCCACCTCTGCACCACTATAAAATGTACTGTATCATAATCTATTGCTATCATAATGGTGAAGAAATGCAATAAACAAAGTCATTTATTACAGTTAGAAGTGCTGTTTATTAGTGAAAGTGTAAGTATTCCAAAAGTTTGGACCAGTTTTGTAACCCCTACGTCTACTACTTTTTGTGTTTCATCCTTTCGTGGCATGTCTGTGATATTTTACCTTGAGCATTGTTGGAGAGCAGTCGACTCGTCTTAAGAGGAAGCACTTTGATGAAACTGATGCCTGTCTTCTCTGTTATACTGACATCTAATGTTAGGTTCTTCACAGGCTGTCCCGGCCTCAGACCTAAGCTGAGTTCGTAGCGGCCGAGTCGACGGAGTAACAGCTCCTCATACGTCAGACAGAAGGACATCTGAGCTCCTGACGGCACACTGACTGCCACACGAAACTTCTCAATCTCCCGCTCTCTGGGGTTCGACAGTCACAATATGGAACATCTTAGAAAGTATTATAAAACTAGAGAACATTTCAAGATATTTCACAAATCTGTGAGATCATTTTGCTTGTGACTGACTTTGTGGCGACAAGTCCGGCTGTTTTTCCTTGCTTCTTTGCAGCATCGTAAATTTTCCTGGCAGTGGCTCTCTCTTTCACCTGGGCCACATACACCTTGCCATTGGAGGTGCTGATGGGATAGAGGAAAAAGGAAGAAGAAATACAGTAGCTCTCTGTGTGACTCACAGTAGTCAGATTATGTTACAGTTAGAAACACGCTGGCCTGCATTGAGCTGTTATGCATGATTTATTTTATTTTGCTTCTTGTATTTCCAGATCTGTCACAAAGCTGGGCTATGTGCTCCACAAACACGCATCATGTTTGTTTACAGATGGAGTTCACAGTACGAGAAGGGGAGGTGGGGGTCATAAAGAGGCTGAGTGGAAAAGAGTAATTTCCCTCTGAAAACAGGATTAATGAAGAGAGATCTTGCATGCCGATGACGCTCTGAGGGAGTGCCGCTGAGTGCTACACCCTGCAAAATCCTGACCAAAGCCAACGGTCAAAAGTGTGATCAAGTTCACACAGTAGATGTTAGTGACCACTGATGTCACGTGATGAGGTGTGAAATTAGGGTCAAGTCCTTTGAACAAATATATCCAAAGAGAGAAAAAAAACATTAACAAAACATTAAGGCTAGCTAAAATAAACCCACAGGTTTGAAGCGGCTCTTGTTTGAGACAGAATGGCATGAGAGAGCCGAGTGGAAAACGGAGGTGCTTGTATTTATATGTGTGGCTGAGGGGGTAAAGGAATGGCTGTACATCAGTGACTTTCACACAGAACACAGAGCTCTTAGTTTCAGAAACAGGAATGCCAAGGACCTAACGCAATAGGTTTGCCACAGCTCTTTTCCTCTGGGTATGTGGTGACGTGCTGACGACCATATGGGTTCTAAGTGTGTGCACGTATGTTTAGTTGTGTGGGTCTGAGACAGAGGAAGAGGGAGATGTGGAGGATTGTAGTCCCAGACTCACACATACTTAAAAAAAAAAAAAAAAATCCTTTGGGCACGCAAACACAGTGGATGAGGGAGAGTGTGTGCGCAGCATATCTAAACTGGCAGTGTGCCTGGGTAAACTGTGCAGGGGAGAAAAGGGGGACTGGGCAAACTCCTGTCATTTTCTCTATTAACTTTCTGACTTCCATTCACAAAGCCTGGTATTCATCTGCCCTCTGGTTTCCCCCCTCCTGACCTGCTTCCGCTTCCAAATCCAGCTCTAGGCTGCCTGTTTGGCTTGCAGTGTTGACTTATTTGTTTTGTTTATATTTAGCATTTTTAAAGCAGAGTGGTTTCCAACCCTCTTAGTAATCAAATTATGCACCTCCTCTGGACCGGATTTCTATTTCCTTACATAATCCTCTGAAGTTTTATTTCAGAATTTTACCCACCAACAACAACAGCATCGCTTTTATTTATTTCTATAAACTTAGATATTATCCACAGAGATTTCTGAATAAGAAGAGATGTGTTCTGAGTTTCTGTGAGAGCAAATTTTACTGAGATTAGAAAGCCAAAAAAAACCCAAAAAGGCAGACTGACAGTGGATAGATGGTAAATGTTATGATGACTTACATGGTGAAGTTGGAGATAAAAGCAGAGGAAGGCAGGTCCACCTCAAATGCTGCCTCTTTGGTGATAGGGAGCTGGTTCCAAACTGAACTCTGGACTGTAGTAACAGCATAGCGGGACATCACTGAACACTTCACATGGTAGTCTGTCACCTTCAGCTAGTGAATTTATAAATAAAAATACAATCACTGAAAGGGTCTGAGAAATATCAGCCAACATCTGAAATATGTCAAAGTCATTTAAGAGACAAATCTGAGGTACAAAGTGTGTTTGTGCCTCATTTGTTCACTGATATGACACCACTAGTACAGATACACTGTAAAAGACACCTGTAAATGCTTATATAAACTTAAGCTTCTACCAAGAAGCACACAAAAAGTAGACAAGTAAACCTTGCACATAAACGTCCTTCTTTTTTTTTTTTTTTTTTTCCATATCACAGTTTGCCCCGGATCACCCTGACAAGTCAACCACACAGCACAAAGCAGTTCCCTGCATGGTGTCTCTGCCCTCCTCTTGTTTACTTGGGTAACGCTGGCGCCTGCTGAGACCAATCTGGTCAACATAGGCCACATTACAGCAGGACGAGGCGACAGGCATGAGGAAAAGAGCCACATCATCCCCCTAGCTCGCTGCTAAATCGGAAAGCTGTGGTTTACGCTGTACAGACAGAATTACTGTATGCTCAGGTATTTGCTTCACGGTTAACACTGAAGCAAATAGAGTTCAAACCACAGTGGAGCTACTGATGATACCCCGAGAGGTGTCGGGGGTTTTCTCTGTCTGGGCAGTTTATTCTGAAGTTAAACATGGTGCAAAAACAGGAATTTATATATGCTGTTTTTGTCTGCTTATCTGGATCATTTAACATAACATGCAAAAACTAACACAGATAGAACAACAACAACAATTTCACAGTGAATGTGAGAAGTTTTATGATGTACTCAACTCCTCAATCTTATGTAAATATGTAATGCTTTTTTATCTTAGTAAGAGCACACACTTACCACTGGCTTTGCTGGTTTACTTTGTCGTCTTACTCTCTGGAAAAGACACAAGGCTGCAAGTCAAACAAGCACTTGGGTAGCTGAGTAAAATATGCACAGGCAGTTTTTAAGAAAGAGAACATTGTAAGTAAAAATGCCATTTCTGGGTTCTGTAATTAGTTCAGAAAAAAAGCTAGTTTTTATGTTATCTTCACATGAAGAGGTTTGGTGAAGATTTTATGTCAAAATACTGTGAATCAAAGCCATTCATGAATTGAGGGGAAGTGGAACTGGAAATAAATGCTTTCACTGTACACAGGGCCAGTGAGGGTGTACTGTTTGGTTTCAAATGTTAATTTTGCACACAAGTCATTCCTGTGTCAATATATTACCACATATCCTGGATATTGCTGGGAATTTAACATGAATAAATAACTTTAATAGTGGAAACCCTTTATAGGGTATCGTAAATATGTGTACATGCATATCAGACTGGAGTATGGGATACATTTTGTGCAGGCCCTTTTTTTTGCTCCATGACCCTTTAAACTCCTAAGATACTGTAGATTCAAGAAGATTTCACAGATCAATATTTTAACCCAGTGGTGTCTTCTGGGGGAAAGAGATTCTAGTTTCGTTATTTAAATGCATATTTGTGCATTAATTTTGCAACATAAATGCTCATTTTAAGCTGAACAGAGGCATGTATTTCTCAAGACTTTCAACCTAATGAAAAGGTAAAAGTCAAACACACACACGCACGCACACACACACACACACACCCTCACCTGTAAAAGTATTTTTCCTCCTAGGTGCACCTCATAATCTCCTGATAATCCCTCTTGCACATACAAAGTGACAAATACTAAAATGCACTGGATTCTTAAGTTTAACATGTCCATTATTAAACAGGTTTGAGGCTCCAAAAGAAGTTGAGTTGCTCAGGAATCTCACGTTGTCAGCAGGAGTCAACCAGCTCGTACACAGGACGCGGTGCACACCTCACATTTTACCCAGGTTATTTTTTTTGTCTGGGGCAGTCTTTCCCCTCCCTCTGATTTATGTAAAAAACAAAACAAAAACGTTCCTCTGAAGGGATAATGACGAAAGTGGAATTCTGATAAGAATTAAACATCCATCACGTGGGGGGAAAAGGCTTTATCACGAAGCGTAAACTTCCTCAAAAAGCTGCATGCGGTGAGTCCGTTTGACTGAAAGCGGCTTCCAGTTTGTGTTCATGCATACTGGAAATTTCGCGGACTGCTGCCACCGAAGTCCATGAGAAATGACGGATTATTAACCCCTGCTCGACTATCTGAGGAGACACGACGCTACCAAAACATCTCCTCCCCTTCCTCTCCTCCGCTCAGTGGGAGTGATCCGAAAAGTTCTCCACTCCCGAGTTATATTCCGCCATTTAAATGACTTCCAAATGCGTGTTTTCCTTTCCCCTTTACTCACAAAGACCCATTATTTAAACTAAAGTACTGAACATTGGTGTGCTGGGGAGTACATTTCCTGAATTGAGCCTCAGAGCTGCTAATCCATCATGAAAACAGCTGTAACGGAATGTGTTCTCTTGTAAAAGCCATGACAGAATTGAGGTATATCTCCTTAAATTATTTATTTACACCATCCCATTCAAAAGCTTCTTGAATTTGGAACATCTTATCTCCATTATAAGTATTAGATTCAATGATTTGTTTGTTTGGTTGCTGTCCATGGTGCTGATTCCTTCCTCAATAATTACATTATCAACAACATATTATTATCATCTGTACAGTTACATGTGTTTGGAGACTTAAGCCATTACAATGAGCAGCTTGCATCATTTTTTAACATGTTCCCTCTTATCTTCTATACATTTCATCATCTTCTTTATAAATTGTAAACAATATGACACATTCACAATGTAAAAAAAAAAAAACAGAAACAGACTGATAATATTTCATAGACACGTTGAACGCAGAGTTTCTTCACTGCAGGATGAGTCCATGTGCTTCTCTTTGGAGAGTTTTAATGTGTACCTCAAGCTCCACTTGCCTCTTTTAGAGTCCATATCTAATATTTAGTGAAGTTTATCGGCAGTGGTGGATCCAGTTTCTGTCCGTCTGTGCTTATATGTGGTCAGGAACAGTGTGTAGAGCTTCTTCAGGGTTTCTGTTGACATTGACGTTCTGCAAAAAGCACCACAAAAACTGACAGTATTATTATTATTTTTTAAAGCTGTTATTCCACATTATCCTCCCACTCACTGTAAATGTTCAAATACAAAAAAAATGCTTACACTTTAAATTTATAGGCCTCATATCTGTGTAAAAATTGCGGCCACAGACTAAATCTTGGCAAAACTAACTACCTATTATGACAACTGCACTGTATACTTGTGGAAACTTACCACCGGTCTATCTCTGTGTGTGTTGACTGCTTCAATATTGAGGAAAAATGACTCCACTTTGCAGCCTATATTTGTGAAGAAGGTCAAACTGTCAGGCAAAGAATTACATAGACTGGGCACTTGATGTGCTAACCACTTACCGTAAGCTATTGGTGTAAGTTTGAGCACCGTGTGCAGGGGGCATCTGAGGTAGGGCAGCTCATCTTCAGAGAAAGAGAACAAGGTTGAAAGTGTGTATTGCATAAAGACAGAATGTGAATGGATTTATCTTTAAATCTGTTTGAGGGATGTTGAAGAGAAGGAGGTGTGTGCAGAGGCTGAGTCAGTTATTCTATACCTGCAGGTTTGTCTAGAAAGTAGGCCAACAGGCAGCGCATCACAGCTTGGTGGCAGATAACCAGAACATTTTCCTGCCGTTCCAGCTCCATGATGACCGGCTCCAGACGATGTACAAGATCCTCATAGGACTGGGCAAGGGGGTAGAATAATTCAGGAGTTCATCAATTATTCATCCAGACTCATTTACCTTCACAGCAGCATGTATGATGTGCAACACCACTGATGCTCAGATCATATCAGATCTAACTAGAAAAGCACTCGGAGAGCGCAGACCTCCACCAAGGTAGTGTTTGTACTTTTTTTTTTTTTTTTTAAAGTAGTAAAGTAGTGCTTGTACTTTCTTCCAAAAGATGTTGCTGAATCACCTCATATGCAATTCTGTGCCACCATGCCCTATCTTGCAATGATTAAGAATTTAAAAAGTCACAATGCAGACCACTCACCTCACCCTTGGGGTAGCGGTAGCGATACTTGTCCTGGTCTCTAAGTGCAAACTCCTCTGGGAAATTCTCCTGGATCTCCTCGTAGGTCATCTCCTCACATACACCCTTAGTTAACAAACATTGACGTTACATTACATTACATTAAAGCATTTGGCAGACGCTTTTATCCAAAGCGACGAACAACAGCTAAATTCTCTCTCTCTCTCTCTCTCTCTCTCTCTCTCACTCTCACTCCATCTCAAAAATTAAAAGCACAATAACCTCCCCCCCAAAAAAATAGATTAAGGATACAAAAACAGCTATAAAATTAACACATAAAAAAAAAACAATAACAATGTTACAATGACTAAAACAGATGAGCTGTGGATTTACACGGCCTGTAATGCACTTGACCATGAACAGTCACTAAACCTGCCAACATTTTGACTGTTTATGCACATACTCACAGCGTCTATTTCATTCAGGGCCTTCCACTGTTCGTACTGGACTCCCAGAGCCTCTGCCGTCTGGATGGTCCTCTTCATGTGGCTGGTCCACACCTTTAAGTCTTTGATACTCTGCCCACGCATGAAGGTTGCCAAAGCATTGGCGTACTAGTGGGAGTAAGTGTGAATTTTAAGGTTTAACTCTTTTTTTTTTTTTTTTTACTTTGAATTTGTGAGAAGTTTAGTTTCTTTTTATACAAAAGCTAATGAACCCTTCAAGCTTTTTGCATGATGGAGTACCTTCTGGCCTCGCGGCGACAGGCCTACATCTCCACCGATTCGACCCACAAGATTGAGTTCACTCTCTCCGTGGCGGCTCAGGTAGATGGATCTGGGTGTGACGTGGATGTTCATGAGGTAGTAGACTATTCTGCTCTGGATGTGGTCCTGCACTCGGTTCACCAGGTACCGACTGCCCACATCGAATATCTTGATGTAAGAAAGTTTCCTGTTTGAGGGAGGGAAAAAAAACATCAGAAACTATTTATACTATAAGGTTTATAAGATTTCCTGTTTGATTCCATGTGAGGAAAAGCATCATGGGTAAGTACCTGTCTTTCTCATCATCTATAGACATGTAGCTCGCCCTGTAACACTCTATGCGCTGAATGAAGTCTTCCATTGCTTCATCTATGTCACGGTCCACATAGTCTGGACTCCCGAACTTCACTTGCTGGAAAGTAAAATGATCTGAGAACTTATGATAGAAAATCACATCAAAGCTTCCATAACCAGTGGATCTAAACCTGTGGTGTCATTTTGGACCCCCATATTGTTGATTCATCAAGTCATGACCTACTTATACAGATTTGAAAGCAAGCAAACGCATATTTAATGTTGTTGAGCTTTTTGTCTTTTAAAAAAATGTACACATATTTAATAGCTGCGTTTAGAACACATTATATTACTAATAAACTGAGTGAATATTACAGCTGCACAGACGCTTTTGATTTCATCTAATTTCATCTTCATTACTGCTGTTATTGCACATCTTTGATTCATTTCTGTCAAAATAAAAGTCTGAAATCAGGCAGCATTTAAAGCAATGAAAAGCAACTAAAGATTTTTTTTTCAACCTCACGCAAGAATTTCACTTTGGGATGAATCCACAACCCACATTTGAGCCATGACCCACCAGTCGAGAGAGCTCTATATTTTTGACGTTCTAGGATCAAAACAAAAATTCAAAATCTATCTGACGGGTCATTTTAGAGACAATATGACAGATCAGCGTTGATAAATGACCCACATTTTTGCTTTATTTGGACCATAAGAGATAAACCAAAACCAGGAGCTACTTTATATTAAAAATAATTCTGGAATGACAGTCAATTAAAGTTCACTCTCTGACAGGACATTACTGTGTTTTGACCCTGTAACAGGTCATTAATGGTATGAAGCTGCTTCTTACCTTGATATTCTCTGCAATTATTTCAGGATCTTCACAGATTGATTCCACAAAGAAAACCTTTGAGGTTAAAAAGGATAACTGATCAATTATCATCTTATAAAACATTGTTTTACAGTACATATATGTCTATTTTTTTATATGGATTAGATTTTTACTTGCCTTGTAACCCTTCTCCTTTGCAAAACTTAAAATGATGGCCCTTCTTTCCCTGGTGGTGTTTGTAGCATCAAATACCTGGAATTATGAAATATATCACATTAATTAAGAACATGTCAAATAGTTTCAATGCGTTAATATGACATCCCATTGAATTTAATACAGATGGAGGTACCAACTCTATCTTCATAGGGAGAATATAATTGTATCATATCGTACATTATTTAATATATTACATGTTACTATTACTTAAATTTTCTTTCTAATAATCGCATCTGCAACAATTTACTTTTTTGCCAGTAATTTCATATATTTATTATTATAATAAGCCAATGGCTGCACTTTATCATATTTAGTAATAATTTCACTGTCTTAAATGATTACACTGGTCTACAAGTAAAATGCTTCCAGAATAAAAGTTGTTCAACTTTACCAAATTTGAGTCATAAATAAAGAAAAATTCAGTCCAAAGTCCTAGTTGGTTGTAGTTTCTCAGAT
>JAQQZY010000027.1:8171705-8186344 GCA_030068375.1 Ostorhinchus rueppellii | reverse complement strand
TAAAGTAGTATGTCACAAGAAATGGAAGAGTGAGCAGGTACAAAACATCTGTAAGTCCAAGGTTGAGAACAAACACATTAACGTTTCCCAGTTTCTTCCAGTTTTGCAGCAAAGTCTTCAGTCCCCATCCGTTAGCCACCAGGCCAATGATGAACACTAAGATGTAAACAGGAGGCAGAAATCTGCTGGAGAAGTCAAAGCTAATACGAGGACAAGCTGTGGTATTCATTGTGTTGTCTGTACAGCAGTACGTACTGGAGCAGTAAGTCTGTTCTGGGGTCGAGATCACACCAAATTTGCAGACTTCCTGTTTTAGCCTCTACACTTCACTACTTTTATTCATGCACCTGCACATAAACAGGAAATATACCCCTACAAAAACATGATGTGATCTGAGAAAAGCAATTTTCATCTTACAAATAGAAATTAGAATATCAGCTCATCAGTTTCACACTGCAGGTATTCATTACAGTTTTGTGATAAACATACCTTTTCTTTTTGTGATTCATCTGACAATGTAAAATATTGTTAAAAAGTCTGTTTAATTTTATCTAATCATTTTTGATCATCATTGTGAGTTTCCTCTTATTTAGTAATACGATTTCTATGTATTAATAGTTTTCAGAATAAACAGTGTTCCAGTAAAGTGTTGTTTACCACATCCTCTTGTGCATCAACAGTGAGTTAATGACATTTATAGATACTATTTGAGTATAATGCTCCAGTTACTCTTTGAGCTGTAATTCTGCATATTCTCTGAAATCTAGGAGTATATGATCTTCACTCAGGACTTTATAAATGATAAATAAATAATACTGACAGTATGTCATAAACATGGGCCATATGTCCATCCTTCTTCCTTAGGACTTAGTTCTCTATGTATTTATTTCTTTTAAAATACTGTATTACTTAATTGTATTTTGTATTTCATTGCTTTTATGTATTTTATTAGCTTTCGTACAGAACTTTGGTTCATTTTATGTTTTTAAATGTGCTTTATAAATATATTTTGATCAGGTTTGACTTATCTATGAGGCAATAATAAATAGGTTATAATTAAAGACTTAAAATCTGGGCTCATTGCTGCATTACTGCTGTTGGCATATTGGAAAATGATTCTGTTAAAAGTCCATAGGCCATAATCATATAGTGGTGATTTTCCTCTGACATCACTGTCAGGGTGGGACAGTTAAATGCTGTTAATGAAAGGATAATGTCATAGTGTTATCTTCAGTGGCTTTACATACAAGGATCTGACAAATTGTTATGATACCACAGTTTACTGGTTAACCAGCAACTCAAAAGATAATGATGATATGATGACAATTTTACATTTTGTCCAAGTTTATATGACAGTAAAAGAACTAAATTAGGCAAGTCCATACCATGTACTAAATATTGAAAAGCTTTGTGCTGGTCATTATTTATTCTGGTATTTAAACACACTATGGTTTATAAATGGGAGAAGTATGCAGTTAGAGGTTAGTGTGGTCAGTGACATACTGTTTATTTACATGTGCCTGCTGATCTACACACTCACATACTGACATGGTGCAATCCTGTGTTACCACAGACTCCTCCCTCAAACTGATTGTTCCACCTGCTGGTACCACACCTGAATCAGATCTCATTAGGAGCTTATTTAAGCAGCTCCACTGCTCAGATGTGGTGCTGGAACGTTCTGCTACATCTACTAATGCCACTAGTCCACAGCCCACAGCCCACCACAGAATCACTACAGACTCTGACGGCTTTCACCCAGGTTTCTTTTTTTTAAATCATGTTCATGTTTATTTTCTGTTTAATAAATCACTTTACTCCTTCAGCACCATGTGGCTGAGTCCGTTCATTCTCTCCATTATGACACATACTTTCATTAACATCATCGTAATACTGAAAACAGCCACATGCTCCACACCAACAGTTCTCTTAGTTTCCATTCATTTCCTTAATTTTGTCAATTTTACTACATCAACCCCCCCCCAAAAAAAAACAGAGCCAGTACCCAGTACAGTAAATTGACTGTCTTTACATCAAACAATTATGGTGTATTTTAATTCACATAGTACTAGACTACATCTACACCATGCATATTTGAGTAGGTGTGGACGCTTGGTGCATCACAGCTTGACGCGCTTGCTGAAAGAATTTCCTGAGCCGAGCAGGAACGATTTCACCTCCATGAAGGTAAACCAGAGGGTTCAGAGCACTGTTCAGACTCACGAGGCCACGACTTATCTGACGAGCGATGTAGACTCCATTAAACCATCCATGACATGTCCCTCTTTTTGACAAAACTCTAGACCAGAGGTTGAGGTTCTTCAGTACGTGATAGGGAACGTAACAAACAGAGAAGAGAACAACCAAGATCAATAGTAACATCAAACTTTTCCTTTTCAATTCCTTGTCAATGTTTTCTTTCTGGCACAGAGTCACAATCACATGTCCATAACAGCCCAGTGTGATGAGGAGTGGGATACAAAACCCACTGAAAGTCCATCCAACACTGTATTTCAGATAATCCTCAACGTAGACCTTAGAGGTGGTGTCATAACATTTCCCAGCTTTGTTTCTATATGTTTTGGTGAAGAACATGTCTGGAAGACTTTGAACACTCACCAGCAGCCAAACCATGACTGAAATAACCACAGAGTGTGTGACAGTCAGTCGTCCCATCACCTTCATCGGATGGACGATGGCCAAGTACCTGTACACACTGATACAAGTAAGAAACCCGATGCTGCCGTATAAATTCAGGTTGAAGCAGAATCTTGTTATCTTGCAGAACGTGTCTCCAAAGATCCATGTACTCTCCATAAAGTAGTACACCACAATAAATGGAAGAGTGAGCAGGTACAAAACATCTGTAAGTCCAAGGTTGAGAACAAACACATTGACGTGTCCCAGTTTCTTCCAGTTTTGCAGCAAAGTCTTCAGTCCCCATCCATTAGCCACCAGGCCAATGATGAACACTAAGATGTAAACAGGAGGCAGAAATCTACCTGGAAAGTCCAAGTCAATATGAGGACAGGCTGTGTTATTCATTGTGTCTTCTGTAAAGCAGTACGTACTGGAGCATGCATTAGTATCTAGATCTAGAAGAGTGAGCGACTTCCTTTTTTAACCTCTATCCTCACTACTTTTATTTCTGCATCTGTGTATATACAGGAAATATATACCAAAGTAGCCACGATCTGATCTGGGGATGATTCTTATTTTGCAAGTAACTTTTTTGACTATCTGCTCATCAGTAGACATGCATAGAAGTTACATTTTTGTGACACCTCTGACATGGATGGATAGTTCAACAAACTAATACAAACCATGCTTTCTCTTAGATTGTCCGTTAAAATTGTATTTGGGAAGCATTGTTGAGGAAGGAAACATGTTAAATTAAACATCAGAAAAATGTGTTGATATTTCCGTAAGGCTTTCCTTACCACATCCTGTAGAAGTTTTTTTCTCTTACCACTCAACAGTAGGTTTATGGTATTTTTTTCATCAAGTGAAAGTATACTGCAGGAAGTCTAATGCTGCCCATGCTCATAACTTTAACCATATTATTTTACACAAGGATGAAAATAATTCTACAATATAGTAGGTAATAAAATGTAGATTCTTCCCCTTCAAAGGCTTATTTATATCTGTGTAATAATAATACTAGGTAAAAATAAATGAATAAGGACTAAACATACATAATTGAGACTCATCACACCATTGTTATTACCAAATAACTGTTGACATATTGGAAAATCACTCCTTAAAGCATAAACTTATATTTCAGAAGACAGTGATGATGGAGAAAACAGATATTTACAGTGTTTGTATATTGAAATATTGTGAACAAAAGAATTGACTCTGCAGCTTAGACACCAGGATCACCATGCGAAGTGAGCATATATGGATTAAGAGTTGCATTTATTCATTCATTCATCTTCTATACCCGCTTTATCCTCACTAGGGTTTTTTTTTTTTTTGTTACATTTATCAAAAAAAGAAAACAAAAAACTCCCCCATGGCCTAGATGTATAATGATGGAATTACCATATCAAATAGAAAGTCCAGAATAAATCCTTAATTAATATTAACACAGCTGGTGCATTAAAGTGACATAATTGTGAAGATGATGCTCCTCATTAAAAATATTTGGAATTTGAGCTTGAAATGTGGTGGTTTGACACTGGTTAAAAATCACTGTGACATTTCCATCGGACCTCAGCAGTCATCAACTACATGTGAAAAGGTTAAGTGTCAAGTTTTCATCATTGTAAAGTCATTTCCAGTTAGCGTCATTTGGTATTTGTCATCATTATATTTATCTCATTAATCTGACACTTCTTAGGTGTAATTTCCTACAGATTTCTCTTATGACGAATGAATTTCCACTTTAACAACATTTGAATGGTCGATGACAAATGTCAAAGAAAACAAAAAAAAACAAACAAAAAAAACCCCAAATACTGCTAAATGACAAATAAAGTAAAAAAAAAAAAAAAAGAAATACAACGTTACAGTATGTACCTACTGCACCAAATGCAAACACGAATAAAGCTGCAACACAAATATTTAATAAGATAAAAATAAAGGAGAAAAAAAACAGTTTATACATGGCAGATAATGTAATTTGAAAAACAATACATAAAATGTTTGGCCTGGAAACATATTTCACTATACATCAAGAATCTGACCAGAAGTATTTACAACAAAACATTGAGATTTAAGTGCAATGTCGTCTGGTTACATAAACATACAAACAAAAAAAAAAAAAAAACAAGAAAGAAAAACTGTACAATTTAAACTTTGTGACAACTCCGACAGAATATATCTGAACACAGTTTGTGATAAAATATACTTACATAACAGTAACGTAATTGTTTTTATAACAAAACTATCTTTATGACCAAACTGACACATGGTCAAGTGTCCTCAACGTATAGTTTATGATTTAATTGTATTTTTATTTCGATTCTTGGATGAAGCTGCTGAAGTGTTTATCTGTTGTGAAATAGTGCAGACTGTCGTTATCCTTATGTGAAAATCAAGGTTCATCCAACTCATTCACAGTTTTTATCTACAATGTTATTTTCTCCAGAAATGTCCATTTTTTCCCTGTCAGGGATCCTTCTGGAGCTACAGGTTCTTCTTCTAAAGAATCAGTCAAGTGTCTGCAGGTCAGTGACTCAGTGCTTCTCTCTTCGTGGCGTTCAGGGCCTGAAGCCCCACAGAGCGGGGTTACTGTACGGTGAGTAGGGGCAGTTGTTGTGACAGACGCATGAGTGGATCATCATCACCGCTCGCTGCAGCAGTCGGCCGGAGGGGCAGCGGAAGGTCAACTCGGCCGTGGAGGTTTGATAAGGTGTGCAGCAGCGCGAGTCAGTGCAATGTCCACAGTAACGCATCTGGTAAGCACGGGTGCTGTAGCAGCCCTGGTGAACGAGCCGGATGGGCCCCGGTGACAGGTAACTGGCCTTGCACTGGCCCTGCTGCCCCCACTGACAAAACAGAACACACAGGACAAAAGGTGAGATTAGAAGATGTCTGGAGGTGTTTGTCATGTTTTTTCAGGTCATAGTCAGTGATGAAAAATGAAGCAGCAGCGTTAGGAGAGTAAAGTTAAGCAGATATCCCAGTTTAGCAGAAAATATGACTTAGGCAATTATGCTCAGTCAAGGTTTATTTATTTATTTATTTATTTATTTATTTATTTATTTATTATCATTGTTGTTGTTATTTATAGCATATTTAAAAACAGACGCTACTGCCCCAAAGTGCTGTAAATAATTGTGTAACAGAGTATAAGTAAAAGATAATAAAAATATTAAAACAATACTGGCACATGGTTCATGCATTAAAATATAAAAACAAAAATAAACACTAAAGACAATAATTGAAAATTCTAAGATAACAGTAAAATGTCCTGCTCTGCTCATTAAATACCAGTGCAAAAAAGGGAATTTTACTCAGCTATCATCCCATAGGGGATAAAGCGGAGTAAGTAATTATGCCATGAGCCTAATGATATGTTAGTGTGATCACACAGTAGTAAATGATACCAAACTGATAATAAATTACTCAGGGTGTGACAGGGATTATATCCCCTGTGAGAAAAGCTGCCCCTTCGGAGCCCCACCAATCCAAGGCTGCAAACCATGCAACCTCAAAAAATAACATTGTGCAGGTATAGATCAATATTCTGCTTACAATGTACAATATTTAATGATATCATGCAAAATTAAACAGAGAGGTGCCAGCCATCTTTTATATTTTAATCCTATTTTTTGAATGATAACAGTATTCGATTTTTTGTATATTGATATACATAAATAAAATGTAGCTTTAATTTTTGGATTTATATACATTTTATTCACCTTGCTTTTTTCTCATCTGTCATATGCTTATTCCTCAAAACAAAACTAATGCAATGAAATACATATATTTAGATTAGATTAGGAGTTGTTGTTTTTTTGTTTTTTTTATAGCGACAGGTTAAGAATTTCTGCAAAAAACCCAAAAAGGCTGATGTGCTATTAATTTCTAAGGTCACTGTCAGTCATGGGCTCTTAAAATCTAAATCACTTTTCTCCCCCATACGGTGCCCCAGCATGATGTCAATACCTTTGATTTTAAACTCAGTGGGAAACAGATTTGTTTGGTGTAAATGGCTGAAAACTTAAGTTAAGAAAAAATGCTTTAAATCCTGATATCTTCATAGATTTGTAAACATGTAAAAAAAATTATTAATTTAATTTTCATTTAATTTCAACCTTGGATGTACCAATAGCATCTCTGTATTGCTTAAACCACCAGTTACAACAATCCCATGAAGCTCAGTTTTTGTGTAGGCGCACAAAACCAAACAGTTAAAACAAATTGGGAATATACTTAGAAGCAGGGTGCTGTTCAAACTCACCATAGGTTTCCTAGGTGCAGGCTGAACTGCGTGGCAAGGCCGAACCTTGCAAAGTCGAGTCTCCATTTGTAGTTTACAGGCCGGGTTCTGGTTCGAGACCCGTGTGGAGATCCCAGCCCCACAGCTCTGGGAACAGGCGCTCCACCTGGTGCTCTGCTCCACACACGTGGGCACAGGTGGGATGAGTTGGTTCAGAGGGTGAGACCTGGGAAGAGCAGGCCATAATCTGTCTGGTCTCATTGCTGAGGAACAAAAAACAGAGAAAAACATTAAGTAAGATGCACAGTTCACCTTATCACAGCACAGTTTATGTTGCTGAGCACACATGTTGTGAAAAAAGTGATTAACAGAAAAACATTAAAGGGCTCATATTTTGTTAAACTCACTTTTATTGGTCTTTGGTTCATTTATTTGTGTATTTGGACCCTAATAGTTCACCAAGTTTGAATTTGAACCCTCCAGGTGCTGCAAAGATATCTTTATATTCCTTCCGGCAAAAATCGAGTGGATTTCTACAACCCGTTTTAATGTTGAGTTCCAGGCCGGGTTTTGAGCCTGTGGTCATGACTTTAAACCACAACTCATGACTTTATAGCGCTCCAAGCAAATCACACCACACTGCCTGAGTGCAAGGAATTGTGGTAGCTAGATGTAAACAAACCAGCCTAGCGGACCGTATATTATGCTCATTTACAATAATTTCTACTGCCAAAGCTTCTAGTTTCTTGCTTATTTGAGGGAAACAGAGGCGTAAAAAAGGCACATAAGGCAAGAAAAGCTATTATACCTTTTATATTATATTATTTGCATATTTGGATACATATTTGGTATTGATTTATTCTTGCACTGAATGGACTGAAAACTAGCTAACGCTAGTGTAGCTGCTGATTATGGATAACATTTGCTGATAAATAATGTCAGAGCAATACCTTGTTTAAATAGACAATTTGCAAAAACACTGTATCCATGGGGGCCGCCATTGTTGTTTCATGGGCTACGTGACATCAGCTCAGAACTGGGAGTACATCGATCTACCACGAGTTCAGAGGTGGGAAGTCACAGGTTCTACTGCCATTCCAGTGCAGTTTCACTGGTACAAGTTTGGAAAAACATGAGTTACGGATTGCCTTGAATGCATCTTAATTCCTGTTTAATTTGTTACATCTTTAACTAGTTACATCATGACATTTGCACATTTAAGGTCAAGACTTCGGACGAACATTTCTCCACGTACGACATAATTGTTCACAAGCAGCAGCGGTTGGAGTAAAAACTGTAAATATGTCCAAACTTTGAGCAGATTACCTAAAATGTTCTGTTTTTGCTTGAACGGGACAGAGCAGCACATTCAACAACTTGGAGGGGGCGGGGCATGAAGTGGCTCATACATTTAAAGGGCCAGCGCTCAAAATGATCTTTCTGGTGTCATTACTCAGAAATAGTGTTGAAGATGGACCTGTGGAGTTGAATTAATGGAGAATTCAGACCCAAGCAGAGCATTTATAGTTTATGTAGACCACAGGGGAAAAAAAGCTAAATATCACTTGAACACACAGATACAGCACTACATGAAAACTTTGACTTATTTCAGCCTCATATCAAAAGACAGACCTCATTATTGTGCACTAAACTCAAACACTGACTGAATTCAATGACCTCAGTTTTCAGGAATGTCTCATCTGGTTTGTTTTATGTTCCCAAAAATATCAAATTCAGTCTATTCCATTTTTATTTTCACCAAAATCCAAAACAATTTTGTTAAAAGATCCTCCCAAAAGTAACAAGTAATCAGCTGATACTTAGCCATGACATAGCAGGTTTATAATCCAAGAACAAAATGTTCCACAGCTGTCCTCTTTGTGTAGTTTGACTCAGAGAGTGTTCCAGATGTTTTAAGAGTGGCTTCATTTCCCTTCATTTCACATCCACTCCCATTTTAATGAACAAATTCAGTCTGCACGACCTCTAAGTTTAATTGTTACGCAGTGAGACGTAACTAAGCTGTGTTGTTATGAAACTAGGAAAACTTAGTGACTGGAACCAAAAAAAATATGTTTTGACTTTCAGGGTTATAATTTTGGACTGTGGGAGTTTTCCTTTGGTCAGACACACCCCGGTTTAAAGCTGAAATGCTCCAGTAAAAACTTCCAGACGTGACCACCAGTGACAAAACTCAAATACACAAGGGAAGTATTATGTTACCATATGGATCTGTCATCAGCAGAGGGATCACATTAAAGATGTCTATTCTGCACATTTTAGACTGGTTTTAGCTCCATCAGAATAATCACACTTAAAGTCAGCTGATGTTTCATTTTGACACAATCACTGCTGTCATTGAAGATACGAACCCATGCCTAATTTTAGACCTCTGATAAATTACAAATACAATTAAAGTAGAAAAATGACATGTTCTTTTATTAACTGTGGAACTTAAATAACATCTAGACACTATGCTCATGGATCTCCTGATCTAACTCTCAAACAGTAGTGAAAGAATTATTCTAAAAAGTACTGATACCACACTAGGAAATGATTTTACTAAAAGCAAAAGTACTGCAAAAATTAAAAATAAATGAATAAAATAAATAAAACCACAGAATGTAAGTATTATTGTAGGAATGTAAAAGTAGTTCATGTGCAATAACATTCTCTCATTAATGTTTTATTAATGTACATATAACACTACTTTATCTACTGTTGTGTATTTTTACCAATGCATGGTATTCCGTAAGATCATCACTTATTTCTACTGTCGCCGTCCAGTGAGAAACACCTTTCTCTGAGAAAACAGTTCTGTTCTCAGCTTTGTAACAATCCATTTTCCAGTGAATCCAATGGGGCTTTTAAAGAGTTTATTTAACTTAAGAAAGAGGAGAGTTTCAAACTCAACCCATAAGGGAACACTTAATCCTTCAGTCCTTCAGTTTATGTAGTTTCACAGCAAAGGAAGGATATGAGAAATATATCTGAGAACTTACTAAAGCTGTATGAAGTATAGTATTTGTCTGTAAGATGTAGTGGAATAGATGTATGAGGTTGTACAAGATGGAAAGACTTATGTAAAGTAGTTGAGTTACTCTGCCTACAGTACATTCGACCAGTCAGTTTACCTGTGATTGCATCCTGAATGACGGTGTTCTCCAGATTTTCACACACCCAGTCTTTGCAGCATTTCCCCGGTAGCCGAACAAACTGCGGGTTGGGGCAGTCCGGAGTGGGAAGGCGATAAGTGAGGGGGCAAGCAGGCACACAGATGACCCCTCCCCCTTTGCAGTGGCAATAGGTGTCACAGGAAGGTTGAAAGGACTGGCCCTCATGGTAAGTGATGCCGTTCATCTCACAGCCAAGGTCCTCCTGACCTAAAGGAAACAGAATGCAGACCCTTACAGACACCTGCGGCTTGGACTGATGTAGGAAACCTAATCAGGAAATGGAGGAATTAGATTAGGAGAGAAGAGGTGGAGGTGGATGCAGGACGGCAGGGGGACACATGACAGGAAAATGAGAGCGAGGTGAGGACACAGGAGAGACTGTCCCTGCTGATGGTTATGTAGTTTTATAGGAAAACAGGCCTCCACTGAAAAACGGAGCACTCTGTTTTTCAATCCATGTGTGTTGTCTCTGCAATCTATCATACTCCGAGGGCAGTCATTAGAGGAAATGTGTCAACATCAGCTCTGGAAATAGAGGTTTTCAAGTTGAGCCAGAGGCTGACGCTCGGTGGGCCGTCCTGCTCGGCTGAGCAGGATCTAAACGTGAGCTGTCTGTTTGTCCAGCTCATGAAGCCTGGCTGCGGCGTTATCAACCCCTCCTTCCTTTCCCTACACTGTGCGTCCTCCGCTCTGTCTCAACCACACAGACATGAGCCAGGAGAGTCTGGCCGGTTGTTTGTCAGAAGAGACACTCACTGACACACTCCCCTGGGTCTCCGGGGAAGCTGGCGCTGTAGTCGCACTGCAGTTGTTTCTGACTGTCACAGGGAAGCATTTCAGTGCAGGGCTCCCCTCTCTGCCGGGCACACACCTGGCAACAGCGGCAGCCATCCAGAACAAGAGGGACTCCTGTGGGACACTGTGGGACAGTGGTGGGGCAGCGGCAGGGCCTGTCACACAGCTGACACAACACCTGCAACAACAACAACAACAACACACAAAGGAGCAGGTGAAAAAACTAGCATCAGCAGTGTAATCATCACAGTAAATGATTACACCATAACATTTGCAGACATGAGATAGTAGAGAAAATATTATTAGTATCCTCAGAAACCACATGGCACCATCCAGTACTTTGTTTCCAGTTATACTGAGGTGATGCAGCCAAAACAGAGGTGACTTGGATTAGCCCAGTCTCATTTAACAGAAGCTGAAGTCTACTCACTGCTCATGAGCAAAAACATTAAAAGTCCAGTGTTCATTTGAATATACTGTTAATCCTGCTGTATGGTAACGCTATCAAACTGAGAGAGTGATCCATTTTCTTCTATTCAGGTTCCAGTTTGTGCTTATTCAGTCATCAGCCGTAATACAGAAAATATAAACAGAGAGGCATCCAACTGAGAATAAGTCAAAAGTCAAAATCAGTTTTTGCTACCCATCAAAACAGCAAAAATCACTCCTCCTCCTTGAAAATATCTTTCCAATCCAATGTTTTGAAAACCATCAAGGAATTGTGCATCTTTACATTTATATTTACATCATTCCATAATTTAACCCCAATAACAGAAATGCATTTTTTTATACTTTTAACAGCTTTTTGTACAGTAAACATACAACACCTCTGAAATCACACCTGCTTTCCCATATCAAAAACAACTTTAAAGCCATTAAAATGAATTAAAACAAACAAAAAAAAACCCCAACACAATTTCATTTAAATGTTTGCATGCATGTCTGTAAGTCTGTAAGTGACCTTTTATTCTGTTAAAAGAAAAGTAGTGTTACCTGCAATATAACAAACATACAGGAAATGAACGAACATTTAAGTGACATTTCACATTCATTGTTCATCAGCAGTCAAAATTAGCCAAACCAATCTCATGTTTGAACTTCACCATCTTCAACACCTATGACAATCCTCTCATTGATAAGAGCGCTCTCACCTGTGTCGCCACACACAGCAGGACAGCCACAGCCACCACACAGTCATACAGCAGACGGTCCATGAGGGCTCGTGTTGGTGATGGAGCTCGGTCTGTCTTTCTAACCTGTACCAGTGAAGCTTTGTGCTAACTGTTCATTCTTGCGCCTGCTGACATTTATAAAGTCTGGACTCTGATGTCACGGGCTGACTACCGTGTAAACAGCCACTGGACCAGCATCAGAAATGTTTCACATTCCTCCTCCCTACTGCCTATTTCCACTTCCAGACACACACACCCACCCTTCCCTCCACCTACATCTCCACCCCAGACTCTCTCCCCCCTTTTTCCTCCCTCTCCCTCTCTTTCCAGTCTTGTGGCGCGCTACGTTTACACAGCTTAACACGAGCAGAGAGGAGAAAATACATTAACCCAGTTGTCTACAAATCTAACATCCTCCGGGGCTTTTGTGGTGACTATTCCGATTTAAGTCGATGAGATTTTATCTTGCTGGTGTTTTTACAGGCTGCCACTCGAGTGTACAGTCACTCAAATATAGCTGCTGATCTTTTGAGAGGACGGATATAGAGAAGACATTTCCACTATTTCATTTTTCATTCTGAAACCCTACCCTGTTGCTTCAGCCAGACTTAAAAGTGATTCTTGTCTTCCTGCTGTTTTCCATGATGTGTGGTGGGTGGCATGAAATTATCAGGATTTCTACTTATGTGAGAGAGGCCTACTCCTAAGCAAACAATATCAGAAGACTCCTCAGAGACTTTTGTATCAGATGGTTTCTAAAAATACTATGATGATGAAACAGATGACTGAATCCTTTAGCATGTGTCCGGCCCAGATAGCGCACATCTGACAAGACATTACATTTCACAGTCACAGTCATGCACATGGAGCATATTACAAAGATGCCGTCATAGCTCTAGTGTGCCTGAATCCAAACATTACACTAAATATATGTCTGTCACTGAAACAGAAAGTAAGCTATTTAGGGGGAAAAGGAATTCAGTTAAAAGTAACACTGGATTCCTGAATTTCAACATGAACCACTTCTCTCAGGGTGGGCAGGAAAGACAGTCAGTGACGAGTTATAAATAGAATGAGACGGACAGAAAGATAGAGAAGAGGAAAGTGTGTATGTTCAGGGCAGGTGGGCTCCAGGTGGTCAGCCACGAATAGACCAATCGCAAAGGTTCAAATTCAGCTTTCTTTGAAAACTATGCTTTCCTGGCCTCGTCGACGTGTGTTTTAACGCTCTCCAAGAATGACAGAACATGGAAAGATTGCACTAAAACAGACCTTTTCTCCACTGTAACACACACCGATTCACAAGAACATTTACATAAATCTTTTAGAGCATATTTTTAAATACATTTGTCATATATATGGTATATAAATGGCTACACTGTAAAAAGTAAAACATTGAATCAACTTAAAAAATTTTCGTCAATAGGTCACACATAAAAAAAATCAGTTGAGTGAACCAAAGTAAATTATATTGACTGCAATTTAATGTAATTTAATTTGGTTCACTTAACATTTTTTTTTTATGTGTGACCTATTGACGAAAACTTTTTAAGTTGATTCAATGTTTTACTTTTTACAGTGTAATACAGCCTGCTTTGTTAAATTTGCCACTTATTTTGCACAACCACATCAATGCTGCAACAAACATATTTTTTTTTTATAACTCCATCATCACTTCTAACATAATATTTGTAATAGATTTATATTCACTGATGAGTTTATGTGATCACCCCTGTCTGTCCATCCATAAAAACACGAAAACATACACGCATTCATAAAAAGATCTGCAAACTTGGAAAAGTCAGGCCATGGGCCATTAAAAGGCACAGATCCAGGAAGTGTTTTTCACTTTACTAAACACTAAAATTCACCCAGAAAACGTTGACGCTCAAGTGAAAAAAAAAAAAAAAAAGACACGCCCACCCCATAGACATGTATATGTGAAAACAACACTGGTTACTTCAGTCCATTGCAGTGATGCATCAACACATTGGCTGTTTCAGGTAAGTCCAAACTGAACTGTTAACACATACAAATAAATAGAGGTGCTGTACTTGTATATTTCTCAACAGCAGCAACAAATCTAGGACATTTTATACAGGGTGACAAAGACGGGTGGCAAGAAGTCTTTGCAAGATGGTCAATATATGAGACTCCCCATATACTGTATATGTATATAAGTAGATTCAGCAAAAGATCATCTAAAATGCATATTCAGTTGTTATTTTAACGTCATATCTGTATTAAAGAATTACAACAGTGTTCTTAATGCACAAAAATTAGAAGACTGGTGTTCACAAAACTGTGAGGCTTGTACAAAGATTAAGAGTATTAGCAGCAAAATGAAAATAAAACCTTTGCTCTATAAAGAAAAAAAAAGTTACAGTAATTTCCTGTAAGATACAGAGAAGCAGAGGTATGAGGCACTTTAATACTTTTGGGTCATAATTTGGGTCGATTCATTGTTTGCTTTATAGGCTTGAGGACATAGTGTTTTGTTTTATGTATATGTTTAAGAAAACAGATGTGAGGTGGGAAACTGTGTGTGTGTGTGTGTGGGGGGGGGGGGGGGGGGGTAAAAATTGTTTGGGGGGGAGGTACCCCCAT
>JAQQZY010000027.1:8129512-8140389 GCA_030068375.1 Ostorhinchus rueppellii | reverse complement strand
GTCACTACAGTGGACAGTTATTCTACAGCTGTTCTCTTGTATATTCATGGATTTTGTTGTTTTAGTTCCATATCAGCTGACATAGTGGACACTTACGCATCATCACATACACTGACATTCATACCATTACTGTAACTTTGCCGTTCTTCATAAACCTGATCTGCAGTGACATGTTTTAGTGTGAATCAGCTGTCAAATGTTAGATGGTAATTAACTTTTTTTTTTAATTTGCATATTATCTCCATGAAGTGAGTGATGACTAGTATTATAATGTGTTAAAATGAAAGTAAAACATCAGATTAGCAGCATTAAAAATGTTTTTATTTCACTGTTTGTTTGTTTGTTTATTTGTGTATTTTTTAATGCCGAAGGAGGAATAAAAACACTCAAGAAAAAACCTTGACTAAAGCTGTCATAAGTCATGCATGAAAGGGTTCATTTGTTGTCAATTTTAGTGCAAAAGAGCAAATCAGGTGTAATTGCAGAGAAATTGTCATTTCAGACATATTTGTTTTCTGCATTATGGATTTAAGTGAAACTTTATTTGTTTTAACATTGTTCTTTAACTGTGTCTTTTTCTGTCCCTCCTCTTTCCAGGAGACGTGGGATTTCTTTGCCCAGGGATACAGTGGAGGAGATGACGCAGCTTATTATTGTCGAACAGCCGGGTAGCCTCACAGAGTTCCTTGGCAAGTTCGCAGAGTACATGCACGTGATTGCGTAAGTGCTGAACTGTCATCATTACTGATTCAGTTTCATAATTACTACAGGTGTTTTCTCGCTTAGCTGGTGATTGTAGGTCCAAAGGGCCAGATTAGCGTGATTTACAAGTCAGGGTTCACCTCATTAGAGTTACAGGAATGCTAATCCTCAAGGTTAGCGATAAAGTCAAAGTTCAGACACTTTGACTTGATGAGAGTTGACAGTTTGTGTGTGAGATTTAAGGGATTATAAAATAAACGAACTGTAAATGAGCTGTTAATATACAGATGGAGCCGGTCTTGTTCACAGAGTTCACCATGTTTCTGCAGTCACACAGAGACATGTTAACTGTTTTATAGCGTTACTGTGCATTAGTCACCACAAATGAGCGTGAATAAGACTTATTATCCCCTTAATATAAAAACTCAGAGCAAATAAAAGAAACACGGACTGTAACAAGGGACTTGATTGACTCATCATGAAGGTTGTGGTGGAGGTTTTTATCTGTAACTTCACTGTAAGATGCCAATAATTATCACACACTGGGCCTTTGACCCTCAGAGACTTCAACCATCACTGGTGACCAAAAGCATCTGCTCATCTAATACGTTTAGTAACTTTGGAATCATTAATCCTATTATACATTTAAATAATTCAGGTACGCTTCAATTTCTAAGGCTTTTCACACTCCATAATGAACATGGAAACACTTTTGACATATTGTTTAACAAATGGCAGTCAAGTTTTTTTTTGGTTTCGATAAAACCTTTGACTTTCCTCTGAGCTTTTATCAACAGCTCTATCATCAGTGAGTTAACCCTTTCATGCATAGTGGTCACTACAGTGGACACTTATGCATCATCCCAACCACTGTAATTCATATCATTAGTGTAACTTTACTGTTCTTCATAAACCTGATTTGCAGAAACATGTTTGAGTGTAAATCAGTTGCTTGTCATTGTTATTAGTCTGTAATTAAAAGCTTTTTTTTTTTTAGACAAAAGGGTTTTTTTGTTTTGTTTTTTTGCATATTATCTTCATGAAGTGAGTAATGACTGATATCAGAGTACATTAAAATGTGAGAAAACATCAGATTAGCTGCATTAGAAATGTTTTTATTTCATAGTTTTCATACAATATATCGATAAACACATGTTTCTTTGCTTCAAAAATTAAACACATGGTGTCCAGCTTAGTGGACATTTTTGCAACTCCATGAAAAATAGGTTCATAAGAAAATTGTTAATGGCATTGCATGTTTTTCTCATGCCTAAACGGGAAAAAAATCTTGATTAAGGTTCTCATAATTTATGCATGAAAGGGTTAAATATGGGATAATACCTGTACAATACAAAATGCAGAGTTTAATATAATAAATAGTGATAAAGCTCATGGGTAACATTAAACAGTGGAAAATTCATTTGGAAGATGTTACAAAGTATTTCTCTGTCTTTAAAGATTAAGTTAATGCATTTACGTTGCATCTAATTCTTTGTAAAACAGTGACTCGTTTGTGTTTGTAATTTAAAGCACATGAACACTTTTCTTATTTTACTTAACATGCGCAACAGGAACACATCACTCTCAAGATCAAGTGTCGCCTTGGCAACGAGACCAAGATATGAGTGAAGTTACTCAAGTCGCTCAGAGATCTGTTCCGGTGGAACTGTGTCTTACGTTCAGTCTTTCAGTGGCAGATCTGAACTGTTAAGAAAACACCAAATAGACTCTTTCAGACACTCACTGACCATGAAATTGCACAACAATACCCGTGTGTTATGACTGGACTACAGCGGGCAGTCATGCTGAATGGACCCTTCTGTATCAAGGCTCTTGAAAGCCTCATGAGCAGCAGGGCCTTCATAACACAGGGAACTTGCCAGTTGAGTTTAGTTCATACAGAATTGTTGTACAAGCAGGGCAGCGATCTAGTGGTGTGTTTGGGTGTTTGTGATGTAGTGAGAGGGAGTTGGTGAACAACAGGCATTCAGGTCTGTGTGATGAGCATTCACATGCAGTGTAAATGCTGGAAGCGTAGCGGTTGTTCATCATGTGATTTGGAACAGAAAGTATCCCATTGAGTCCAAAGAAAAGAGGGCACTGAGGCTGTGAGTCCCTGTATATTTGTACAATAATATACTGTCTTATAGAAGTTAAGTTAAAGTGGTAAAACGCTTTTCTTTTTACTTCTTTAAAAGCCAATATACTTGTTTAAATTTGAATAAAATAAATCTAAAAGTTGTCCTTTTCTAATAAGATACTATATGCGGTGTGATTAAATCAGTGCTGCTGTGTAAGTTTTACTTTCATTATTATTGATTTGAGAGTCATTACAGTAATAATGATGGATAATCATCAACTAATGATTTTATTTGTACCTTTGAGATAAGATTATTACAGCCAAAGTGCATTCTATCTCACAATGTGTTTTTCTTTCTTTTGCAGTGGCGACAGAGAGGCCATAGAGAGGATAGCCTACGAGTTTGTTGAGGACAAAGCAAAGGAGGGAGTGATTTATGTTGAGGTCAGATACAGCCCACATTTCCTTGCTAACACTAAAGTTGATCCCATCCCATGGGAGCAGAACGAGTAAGTCATTATTTTTCTCATATCTGCAGAGTAAATAAGCTTTAAGGTTTATGTTGTGCTTTTAGGGAGGGATATGAATTTTTTTTTTCACTGTTTTCTTCACCCAGGGGTGATCTGAGCCCAGATGAAGTGGTGCACTTGGTGAACAAGGGTCTCCAGAAGGGGGAGAGGGCCTTCAATATTAAAGCCAGGTCCATTCTATGCTGCATGCGCCACATGCCAAGTAATGAACTGTTCATGCTCCCATTTGACCAACTTCCCAGCTCTTATTTTTACTAGTTAACACTGGGAAAATGGAAAAACACAATCTTTTTAACATTTTCTACACAAATTATAAACACCAAGTTATTTTAACTACATCTAAGCTATGGTTCTTATTAAACTCCATGCAGAGGTAGTTAGTATGTACTATATTTGCACCACAGGAACACACTTTCACTGGCTGGACCATTGACTTTGCGTAGACTCTGAGCTATAACAGTGAAAGTAAGTGTAGTAATACGAGCTGTCGCCGTTTCAGCAGTAATACATCATGTACTGCTCCATTCCTATCATGCAGCTGTTTCCTGTGCAACTGATATTGTAGACAGTTTAAATTTATATCTGATGTTTAGCAACTAACAAGTTATCTGTTGCAAAGCGCTACACAGATAAGAAGTCTGTTTTTGTCATTTAGGAAGAAAATATTGTTATTTTAGCACCAGTGATATGAGCAAGTTGTACATTAATGTTGCACTGGAATATCTTCATGCATGCACAAACTTCCTTATGAAACATGAATATAATCTGTGATTTGTGAATTTAGTTAACCTTTACTTAACTGAAAGTGCAAAGAAAAGAAATCCAATGTTGTCCCGAATTCTCTGTAAATGGGGTTTAGTCAATGAAAACTGTTTAAGTCCCATTCTTATATTTAACCCATAAAGAACCAAACATCCACCATCTACCAAAACCATCTACTGGTATAAACTGTTTAATACCTGTTGATCCACCAATCCTGTCAATCCATGTAAATAATTGGTGTAAAATGCAGTTCGTCATCTTTTCATGGCTCATCAGATATGAGCCATTTGAACATAAGTTACCATGGAAACACTGTCATCTTCTACAACATTGATCCACCAGTCAAACCCATGGAGTTAGATCAATGTCAGTGGATGGAAACACCAGGTTTAATTGTTCGGTTAATGATATATTTTGCTAATTAAGTCACTTTTTATTCAGTTTTCTCTGTTTTTATACAATAACCTTTGAATTTACTCTGAGTTTTTATGAGCGTCTTAATTAAATATAGGAAATAAAATATAAGAAAATACATGATTTAAAGCAAAAAAATGTAAAATACAGAGGATAATGGTGTATTAAATTATGATAAACAAATTAAATACAGAGAAAAATGTATCTTGTAGCACTGGGTCTTTATGGGTTAAAAGCTTTGCCATGAAGATCTGCACATGAGCACTGTCAGCTGTATCATCCTGTTTTTAATCTTCAAATGGCATTGGTTTGTACACAGTAATGTTTGAGAGCAAGGTCAAGCCAGTGAGATGAAAATAACATGCCAAGTTACTGCAGGCCACAGTTACCACATCTATGTCAACATATCAGTTAATGTCACTTTGTGCTTGTAATTAATGTAGACATTTGTAGAATAACAGATAATGTCACGCTTCATCTGTTTCTGTCGGTGCAATCCATCAGCGCATTGACTGCATGTGTGTGTGAGTGTGGCAGGACCCAACTGTTTTATAATGTACGGTGTTGTAAATCTCCAGGCTGGTCCATGGATGTTGTCGAGTTGTGTAAGAAGTATCGTCACGAGGGCGTTGTCGCCATTGACCTGGCAGGTGACGAGTCGCTCAACTGCGAAGCATATCCAGGACACAGGAGGGCCTATGAGGTGAGTAGACCGAGTTTTCAACATATTGGCAACAGACAGTCAGTGTAACATGAAGCATGAAGAATACAGGTGTGGCTGTTGGGTGTGTCCTTGTTTTGTATATTTTGTAACAGACAGTCATACTAATTAAAAATGATTAAAATAATAACCCACAAACACAGCCACACAGTACTGCTTTTACTGTTCCATCAAGATTTGACCATATCTAAACTCTTTCTTCTAAGTGTTGTGATTATTTACAAAAATTGCAACTGTAAATGGGTGCTTCTATGAAACTGGGCTCATTTTGGTACCATTTTGGCTTTTAAGACCCAATAAAGAGAGAAATTTAGACATATTTCCCCCTCGGATGGACCTAATAATGACCTCAGATAAATGCAAAAAAACCCAGAAAAGCACTCGGAGAGCGCAGACCTCCGCCAAGATAGTGTTTGTACTTTTTTTTTTTTTTAAGGTAGTGTTTGTACTTTTTTTTTTTCAGGTAGTGTTTGTACTTTCCTCTACTAGATGGTGCTGAATGACCTCATATCTCGCAATGATAAACAATCCTTTAAAAAAATTCCTGGATCCAGATGATGATCTGGATCACCTCTAAAATGTAATCATCTCATCCTTGACCCAGAGTGGATATATCCTGAAAATGTTATCAAAATCAGTCCATAACGTTCGAGTTATGTTGCTAATAAACAAACAAACAAACAAACAAACCCTGGCAAAAACATAACATAAGAGGTAACTAGAAAAGCACTTGAAGAGTGCAGACCTCCGCCAAGGTAGTGTTTGTACTTTCCTCCACTAGATGGCGCTGTATGACCTCATATGCAAATCTGTGCCACAATGCCCTATCTTGCAATGATAAAGAATCATTTAAAAAATTCCTGGATCTAGACGGTGATCCGGATCGCCTCCGAAATTTAATCATCTCTTCCTTGACCCAGAGCGGACATATCCTGAAAATTTCCTCAAACTCCATCCATAACCTTTTGACTTATGTTGCTAACAATCAAACAAACAAACCCTGGCAAAACATCACCTCCTTGGTGAAGGTAATTCTGCTCTTGCTCTGAGCCATCCCAAAATGCATGATTTTTCATCAAATATTGGGGCCAAACATGGGATCAAAATTGGGACATTAAAGCTACCAATAGGTGTCAGTGCCTTTGATCTGGAAAACATGACTGTAAATGGTCTTACATCCCGCTTTAAATAAAGACACTGTGTTTAATTTGTCGATCCTAGTGGTTTTTCTAAACCAGACAAGCAGGTTTTTCATGAAACTGCAGGCTCATTCCAGATTTCATGGATAACCCACTTTTTGTGAAACACTCCACCTTGCATAATTCGTTTGATTCCCAAAATGTACCTGTGAGAGAATAAAAAAAAAGATAGCAGCACATAATGTCCATGTCCTTTTTACTGTTACATGCGGATTCTTATATCAAAATAATATCAAAATGTGTTTTATCGGAAAAATAGTTTCTCTTTCATCTCTTTTATTTTTAAAATAGACCCAAAGTGCTTCCAAACTTGCTTCATAATCTGGCATCTGGTGTGAATTGTCCTGTTTTTAGGGACCATTTTCATAGAAGGACCCATATACATACAGTACTTTAATATTGTAACATTATCCTATTTGTCAGGAAAGAAGGGCGTTGTTGTTACTCATGTCTGTCTGGGTGTGAACTGAAGGAACAAACACAAATCAACCGTAACAATATGACACTGAGGCCAAAGTGGTATTAATTTTGATTATCTCATGACAATGGGAGCTGTCAGTGGGCGGGATATATTAGCCAGAAAGTGAGCATTTAGCCCTCGAAGGTTAAAAGTGGACAAGAATCGGGATCTGAGCAGCTTCGACAATGGAAAAAGTGCGATGGATGTTAATTCTTCTCCCTGTACAAGCTTCACCTCTCTTCCTGGTTGTATTTCAATATCACTGCAATGTCACTGCAGAATTTCGAAGCTGTAAATGTTTTCACGTCAAAGAGTTCAGCTCATGTTATGACAGAGCATAAGTGTGTGGTAATAATACTGAAACGGACCACACCCTGAGGGATCCTTTGCAAGAATTTAAAGCAGAAGCTCGGACATAGATATTTTTGGATTTGCTTTTTTGGGTTTTTTTTTTTGCAAAATATGTACATTGGAAAAGATCTAAACTCACAGTTTACAATTATGTAATACCATTTTCCACTTTTGCTTTTTCTTTACGGAAAAGAGACAGGAAAGACAAAAACAACAGAGAAAAGAAAAAAAAACAACACAATAAAAATGCACACTTATCAATGTTCACCCAACCTACCCTGGCTGAAATGGAAATCACACAAACACTATTTAACAAATCAGCACTTAGTCTGGCAGGATTTTCCGATTATTGATGATTTTTTTAATGTGGTGATAGAGTTTTCTTAGCACCGCCACCATATAAGGAGGAAGGCCTATTTGTGCTTAATCATGAACGCCCACACTTAGCATGGGTTGGCCCTGTAGGCATGGTAACGTGCTCGTCTGGATATGGGAGACGCATCAAATCCCAGATGTTATGTTTACAGTCTAATCCTAAAGACAGACAGTGTGTTTTTTAGCGGTGTAATTAAAAAAAAAAAAGAGTACTCTGCGATCAAACCAATCCTCTTCTGCTCCAAAGCTCCGAAAAAATCCAATTTATTTTAATCTAGCATTTATTGATTACTTCACAGAATACTTAAGTAATCAATTGTGCCATTCAGAGCACAATGAATGAGACAGATTAATCAGTTAAAACATAACGGCGCTGGACACGGATCGAGTCTTAGCATAAATGAATTGCTTGTACTGATATAGGCTGGGTGGAATCAACATATCAGCTAGCATAAGGCCTGTTTTTAGGCACTCTGGGTCTCAGAATTTGTTAATACAACGTGAAAATGAATAATGGAACGAGTTTATAATTGTACCAGTAGGAGAGGGCGGCTCTTTTTGTTTGACTTTTTCTCCTGTTTTTTTTTCCGTTTAGGGAGTTTAGATTAGAATATTGTATTTTTTTGTTTTAAGACAGAGTATTTAGTTGGAACTTTTGAAGAAGATCTTTTTTGTTGTTTTAGCTGAACCCTCTCCTACCCTTCTTTAGCTGTTTAAAAATAAATGCTGTGGAATTTAGTTTTCGGTTTTCGGTCTGCTCTTTGTAATTGGGAGTTGGGAGTGGACCAAAGTTGAGCACATTATGTACGTCCTGGTGAACACTAAAACTGCATACGCTTTGGGATTGTTTTCAAACCTATTGTTTCTATTTGCTAAATTACAGTATATTACCGACGCGTGTGCCAGCATAGACCTGGAAACTCACTTGTCTTGGTCACATTAAACACAACTCTTGAGGTTTTTCACCACAGCAGCACTCACAATAGAAACACACAACACACCAACACTGCATCTATGATATAAAGAACTGCTGCTTAAAGAACTGCAACTCCAAAAATGATATGTAGGGCTTTTTTTTTTCTCTTTCTTGTACTGGTGACTCACCTTAAGAAGTGAACATAAACCGCACTAAAAATTCTTCACATCCTGTCACACTTAAAACTTATCAGATAATTACGTTAAATTAAAACTCATCATGAGTCGTAATGGGTGGTTAATAACTGTAAATTAGGGCCATAAAGTTAATATGATTTTTATATGTGATTTACAGTGGGTTTATCTTGAAATAGACGTAATATCTGAACATTCTATGGTAGACGCCTTTATCCATGATTGTGCAGGTGTATTAGTCATTATGCTTTTATTGCCCAGATTGTAAACCAGTTCTGAAACTGTGGAAAATGTGAATCTGGACATGTATCAATCATGTTTCAATTATTAACAAAATGTAGAATCAAGAGAACAGAGTCCATGATAATATTGAGGGTTATCGTCATAACTGTATGACCTCAAGATAATTAGTGGAAGATTAGGCAAGTCATGTTTAGTGTGTCTAAGGGTGATGATATTTAATTAAATTCAATATGTGTATAGTGTTTAGCCTCTAGGAAGCTAATCTGATGCTAAGGGGGAATTGGAGAGGAGACCAGCGACTGTTTGGCGTTCATGTTTGAATTCATAGACAATGGAAATGTGCTGCTTTGTTTTGTAGTTTTACGTCATTAAAGCAACACTTTTATCCTATTAAAAAAAAAAAAACTGTTCTGCATGATGAAAAGTGCCAGTGATATTTCAGATGCATAAGCCAAATGCAAGCTTAGAGTGTGTATTCACTTTGGGCTGCTTTATTATGGAAAAAATCAATATCACGATTATTTTGGTCAATATTGAAATCACGATTATTCAAACTATTAATTTTGAGTTTCACAGTGGATTTATTCAGAATTTCTCTCTCGCTCAAAAACACTTTGTTATTGATTCTTTATGCAAAACATTCAGATTAAAAATAAATTTCGGCTACAAATATGTACTTTACAGCTGTTTCGCAATGGAATGGAATGTATTGCGCATGCGTGTCTCTCAGAAACTGTATAAAGAAAAACAGAAAATAAATCATTTCAACTCCATTCGATGAGTTTTGAGATCCTTTGACAACAAAATCGAAATCGTGATCAAAGTCCGATTAATTGCACAGCCCTATGTTCACTTATGCCTTTATATTGTCGACAGGAAGCTGTGCGTTGCGGGATCCACAGAACGGTTCATGCAGGAGAGGTGGGCCCGCCGAGCGTGGTGAAAGAGGTAAACCATTCGACAGTCTCAAGCAACATTTCTGACAGGGGTGGAAAAGTCATCTGAGAAGTAATTGTCGTCAGTGTGTAACCCAGGACCAGTTCTATGTCTAAACAAAACAATGAAGTCACGTACAGACAATAACGTAGACACAGGGGCAGAGATCCAATAAAAACAAATAGAGGAAAGTTTTTGTGATGTATTGTTAGACTGGTTAAAGCTTCAGTAGAGGAAGGAACAGAGCACACAGGTGTTGTACCATGAGGAGGTTTATATCAGGACTAACAAACAAAACAAATGCATTTACTTGAATTATCCTTCAGTTTCTTCCACTGAAATACTATACTACTATATAAGGTAAAATGGTAAATGGACTGCACTTATATAGAGCATTTTCTACACCTTCATGGTGCCCAAAGCGCTATACAAAGCCTCACATTCACACACACACACTCATACACCAGTAGGCAGCTATATATGTAAATTATCTACACTGTATATTTAACAACTGGTGTAACTGAGAACCCTCTGTCTGCAGTTTAACCTCCCCATTTTATCACCAGTTTCTACAATAAAAATGCTGTCATGAAAAAATCCTATATCAAAATCTTACCAAGTGTATTTTTCTCATTTCTAGTCAAAATATCTCATCATCACACTTAAAATCAAACAAAGTCACCTAAAGAGTAACTTTTCAGTGAGATATAAGCATTTATTTTTAGATAATAGATCTTGAAAATCTAATTTAAAGAAATCTTACCAAGATTATTTGCACTCATTCCATTGGCAAAAGCAAAAATATATTGTATTACTTTTTCTTTTTTTTTAGAGGCATTTTTCCAGTGTATAGAAAGTGTAGATACCCCACAACTGAGTCGCTGGGTTTATTTTACAGTATCAGTAAGCATGAAAACATATCACTGCTCTACAATTTCTTAGAAAATCTCTGCTTCAGACATTAAATGTGCTAAATCTTACATAGTTTAATAAG
>JAQQZY010000027.1:8081488-8124724 GCA_030068375.1 Ostorhinchus rueppellii | reverse complement strand
GTGTGTGTGTGTGTGTGTGTGTGTGTGTGTGTGTGTGTGTGTGTGTGTGTGTGTGTGTGTGTGTGTGTGTGGATGAGCCTGTATTTAAGCAGATTTATGCACCTTTTCATGATTGTTTTGTTTTCTTTAATCTCTCGCCGCAGGTTCATGAAGGACAAGGCCAACTACTCCCTGAACACAGATGACCCTCTGATCTTCAACTCAAGCCTGCACCACGACTACAACACCGCACACAAATACATGGGATTCACTGAGGACGAATTCAAAAGACTGGTGAGATCAAATGCATGCATAATGACTGCAGCAGTTCACACGATAGAGGCATTTGAATATTATTTGAAATGATACCCTGGGGTGTAAATGCTGTTTGTAATGCAATGCCTCTCTCAGTAGCAGAAAAGAGCCCACGGACTCTTGGGATTACATTTTTTAACACAGTATTTCACATCCAGGTTTCAAAGCATTTTCACTGTGGGCAGTAGATCAGCCCCCAGTTTACATTAACATGAGCTTGTAAAATAAATCTGACTAAAATAGACCTCTTGTGTCTTGTAGAATATCTGTTCAGCAAAGTCATGCTTCCTGCCTGATGACGAGAAGAAAGAGCTCCTCCACAAACTGTATGAGGCCTATGAGATGACGCAGACCACTGCCTTTTAAACCCAGCGCTAAAAAGACACGTTTTGGGAAAAACAATACAGCCTAACCCAGGGGGGGGAAAAAAAAAAAAAAAAAAAAAAAATCGCTCTGAACCTTCTCTTTCCACCTGACACAATGGAATGTCTTTTTCCTCAGATGTGATTAGATATGAAACTGTGAAACAGAACCTTGCAGAAACATTCACCTCTAGTCTTCATGTTTTACGTTTTTGTTGCACTGCAGTCTGAAATTAAAACAGTATTTGGGGAAGGTTTGTACCATTTGATTAGCATGTGCTTCTGCCCCGTCGCCCCCTCCAAAGTCAGGAGTTTCTACAGCCACGACTACAGTCTCTTAGGATATGTCTCATGTCGCCCACATAGATCTGTTCCAGCTCTGTTAACGCAGACATCTGTCTACAGTCTTCAATCTATGAACTCTGAAAAATGTTTGTCTCAAGATTTGGTCTATATTTAGCATCTCCCATGAAGGACAATAAGGGTAATTTTAGTCTCATCAGGTTAAAGTGTTTCAAGTCTAAACATTTATTTGCTTCTGGCCATACTACCTCTGTTTCCAACACTCCTTGCTAGATCTTTAGTGGTACCCTGCTCTTGTCAGGTACAGACGATGCCGCATTCTTTCTGTTTTGGATTTAACTTTCGCTTATTGTGTCTCTAACCTGTTCGGGTCGCTCCAGTCTTAATGTTGCATGTTTAATGGCGTTCTAGATTATTTCAAGCCATTCAACTTGATCATTTTCACCTATTTGTTAGATCCAGTAAGTAGTCCAAAGAAAAATCCAATTGATTCGAGACTGCATTGCAACAAATTAAAACTCCAAAAGTGGTGAATACTTTTGCAAGTCACTGTACATCACAGGCTTAAGGGCTTATTTGTATTTTATATTGCCTACTTTTGTACTAGTTTACAGTGCATTTTTGGAGGTATATCTAAGTGCTAAGAACTATAACAAGCAAAGATTAAGTTTATGAAGCGGATTTCATGATGTTTTTAAAATTTCTTTCACTTTGTTTACAGCCTGTTGTAACAGAAAGGTATCAGGGAAACTTAACCTCATAAGCATACAGCGCACAATTCTGTAAGCCTCGTTAACGCGTTTCAGTTATCAAAAGTTCTGCGAGGTTGTTTGTTTTTCATCAGTCATATCTGACACAGTATTTGAACTAGAAATAGCAGTATAGATTTCATGGCTTGTGGTTAATGAGGGTAACTTATAGTGTGGTAAATGATAAATGAAAAAGACCTTTGGGTAAAAATGTGAATGTTTAATTTCAGGACGAACTGAGGGAATCTAGCGTAAGAAACATAAACCTCACAATGCATCAGGTTGAAACAGCTGGATACCAAATGTTTAGTCTTAAGTATGAACACTAGGTGGCATGGTGCCGTCACCTGGATAAACCAACCACTAGTCAATATGGTTCTGCATTTTCTCATGTTTGTAAGATGCATGTAATTCTTTTTGCCATTTCATTAAATGATAGCACTTCCATTTATATCTGCTAGAGCTCAGAATCATAATAAATGCTATTCGAGTATTTGTGGAAGTTGGCATTTTCTTTGATTATTTCCTCATATGTAGGTACATCTTCATTATTATCCATCTTCACTTCAGAAAGGAGCTTTTAAAGTAATTATGTCTAAGGACAAGCCTGGCACTCACAGGGATTCCTTTAACTCCACACAGCTGTGCCGATCTACTCTTCTGTCATCCTGCGAGATAAATGGGAACACTGGGGCCATGCTAGGTGGAAATGTAAACACCTGCTTCCTGTGGCCATCCTAATGTACACAAAAGCTGAATTCAATAATATTTATGGCTCTGGAAGTACTCGGCACTGTATTCATTTATCCTAGTTAACGTGAACTGTCCACCTTTACTGAATGTGTTCAGTGCAGCGGTGCAAAGTGTTCATTATTCTTAAAAGCATAGAATACAAAGTTACAGTGGGTTCATAAGTATTTTATTACACAAAGAAAATTGCTATCACAAAGTTATCACTGAACATTTAGCAATAAATATGAAGTCCGTACACGACATTATAATGGTGACTATGTTTGTTACTCAAAAAGAAAAAGACTGGACAATGAAATCGAACAAGAGGTTCACAAACACACACACACACACATGTACACGGACAGAAAATGACAAACAATAATGAATACGCCCTCCATGACACAGCTCCGTATTAGGCTGGAACAATGTTGTTTTGAGTGTTAGAAATGTATCTGTTCAGCTCAGTCCATCTCCACAGACATTAATCCAAAGTCAGGCTTTCTGGACTTGTCAGGAATATGAATGACTAACAGAGTAAAGAGCACAACAGCAGCATCTCCATTGTCATTTCTACTCTGTTCCCCATGTTACAATCGAATCCGATAAAAAGGCGTACATTTGCGCCGATGAGGTTCCAAACAAAGGCCGGCAGTGAGCGAAGGTGTCCTCTTGTCCAGTTAGGACAAACAATAAACACTTTCTCTTTGCTGTCTCCATGTCTCTCCACTTTTACTTGCCTCCTCTCTACTTTTCACTCCTCATCTCTTCCCCCCTCCCATCTCTGGATGAGTTTAAGATGGGCCTCCGTTCCCCTGGGCGTCTTGGCTGGTGGAGCCCTCTGCCTCAGGGGCTGGTGAGGCCCCTGGGTCTCCTTCTGAGAAAAACATGAGGACAGAAATCAGTTCACATGCACAACCATAGTGTATACAATCAAGCTCCGAGTGGTTTGGCATTAATTACAGCAGGCAATAAATCTGCTTCAGGCTTCACAATGAAAGAAATATGAGAATCCTGAGGAAGGAACAACTACTTCCTTTAGGGAAGCAACAATATTATAATATTGAGATCCACAATTGTGAAGCTTCCCACCAGACCAGCCTGAAATTCACAGTGGTCAAATCAGTCGTCACTTCACGGGAAACTCGTCTTTGCCTGAAAAGGAACAAGGATCTAACGCACAATTGTCAGACAGAGATCATTTGCGTCACATTCAGACATGTTCCTCATAACAACTTGACACACTGTTGAGAGTAGAGGAAGCCAGAGCTGCCAGTCATTGTGGTGCTGTTGCAACTCATTTAGCAACGAGTCAACAAAGCACAACACTTTGATTTCAGTGAGATCAAAAACTGAGCAAGGCCACCTGTTTGGGGTGTATTATTCTGGTGCATTCAGATCTCATTGCAGGTGTTCAGATCAGAGTTATTACACTAAATGACAACTAGGACTAGAACTAAAATGATCACTGAAATAAAAGCCAAAAAAAAAAAAACAAACTAAAAACTATACAGCACTGCAATAAACAATGCGACAGACTAACAGAAGTGTTGGTAAAATCAGCAAATGTTAACGGTATAATAGAGTATAACAGACAAAAAATATTTTTGCACATTAATTAACTTCAAGCAACTAAAACATTAAAACTAAATAAAAATTTAACCAAAAACCAAACTGTATGAAGACACAAAAATAAAACCTGAGAACGTCCGCTCCTTTAGTTCAGATATAACTTTACTGACCTGCAGCCTTCAGGTCCATCTCTGCCAGGTCTTTGGTGAGTTCACTGGTGGTAGCCCCTACTGTCCCTTCCCCTGAGATGTCGGGCACTGCGTTCCTACGGCCTGTGCGATCACAGTTGATGAAGTCTGAGTACGACGCCTCCACGTCCATCATCTGTCCATGACCAGCGCTCTCATTACACCTGCCAAAGGGAGGAGGGAATGTCAGACGACTGCGGGGGTGTCGGAAAGAAGCAAATAAATCAAGCTGCTGTCTTCCTTCAATAGTCTGCGGGAACTGTGGGAGGATGCGCCACTGTGTCCTGAGCATTTCTACTTGAGTAGAAAAGATGTGACTCAATTTTAGACAGCCAAAAATACTGACTAGAGGAAAAATCACTCAATGCCGAGCTTTTTAAGAGGAGGATGGCCAACACAGAGAATGAGAGTGGGCACTTCTGGAACACTTTTGCGGCCAGTAGCTCCGACTAAATTAATAAAAAGGAGAGTGAAGGTGTTAATAATTGCCATTTCTATTTCTGCACAGCGATTAATGGCACTACTGACATGTGTGCTAATTGGTCGCCCTAATTACGCCAGGAAAAACAAAAGGCTGCTCTAAATCTCTGCTTGCAGTCACTTGCATAGCCATACCCCTCTACTAGAGTCCATCTGAGTTAAGGATACTAATACAGCCAGGATTAAAGGAAAAAAAAGGAGTCACAGTGGTGGGGTGGGAGTGCTGCAAAAAAGCACTGATCAATATGGAAAGCCAGAGTATAAGAGCTTGAAACTATTCAAAGGGCAAGCAGAGGCGGGGCCACAAAGAGCCCCAGCAAAAAGCGAATCACACTCCCATTAGCCATTCATTCCTCTTCTGTTTCCTGTTCTCAGTCCATATTTAACTAGGTCATGGATCTTGCCAACCACTAAAGCACTATACAGCTGGTAATTCCTCAGAGAAAACATGACAAAATCTAAAATTGCTCCAGAAAAGACACAAAAAGAATAGAAGATGTAAGAAAGTAGTTGTGGGAAGCAGTGCAGTAATGCAAAGGGATGCAAGCTTAAATGGGTGCAAAACACAGAGGCACAGTCTGAGTGTAAATGTCGTCACTGCTCTTTTCCTACAGCTTCAGTTCCCCACAGGCAGACACAGATAGTTCAGACTTCAGCGGCTGCTCCACAGTTGTGTATGCGCAAAATTACTGCTCATTTACCAGTGCCAGATCTACACTTTAATAAAAGTATGAAACATTTTAGCCATGACATAGCAGCTGAGGAAACATGAGGGGGTTGGAATCTCAAATGGAAACAAGTGAAAGAATGAGAGGAATAAAAACGAGCTGGCAAACACGAGCTATGACACGCTGACCCGGGGCCAGTTTGTTCCCAAGCACTTTCACTCACATTTTTTCAGTATCATTCAGAAGGTCCCAGAATTGTTTTCCCTTCTCTTATTTACAGTATGCACACATCGTGCCAAAAAGGAAGCACCCAGGGTCATTCCTCTGAGAGGTCACGAGCCGTACAGACGTAGGCAGTGCTGTTTAGGATTATAAAATCCACAGTGAAGGGCAATCTTTAAGCCCCTGTAGGTGCGTCAGGAAATGTCACTGAGTTCTGGTCTGCTAGCATTTCCCTGAGTGCTCCTTCCAAACACAAGAGCCACTCTGTGCTCCCCGCTCCAGATGGTGGTGTGATCCTCCGTTAGATTGTCATCTAGATAGCCAGACTGTGCAGTCATTAGTGGGGCCGATCACCGTGGGAGGTCAGGGTCTCACAGTTTCATAATTACACCTACTACCTTTCCTACCACCTTACGTTTAACTAACTGAAGCCTTCACCGAGTGCCAGTCAGTGTGATTTCTTCATGAAAGCTAAACATCTCTGACAATAAAATACAGAGCACTACAGCACTTACTGTGAGCATTGCATTATATTTGGTTCTTCTGCTCAATTGCCACAGTTGTTATGTGGCCTATGGGAGCCCTGCCTAATTGCCATTTGTTTGTTTAATCACTCGGCTTGCCTGCACATGTAGCCCAAGTCCTACCATGAGATCATTAGCAGGTTTCCATGGAGGGATGATGATGATGATGGTGATGGTGTTCTGCCTCCTGCTCTTCAACAACGTGTTTATACTCTTGTGTCCTTGTCTGCCTGGTCTCAGCTGTGGAGGATGTACTTTATGGGTACTGCGTGTAAAAATCACTTTATCCTTGTGATGTGCTTTGTTTCTGTTGCACTCGATGGCTGACATAGTCATCGTTATTTGCCTGCTCCGGTTTGTATAATGCAAAAGAAATGTAAAATGCCATGGAAGCATGAGATTGGGACACACACTTATTTTTTTTTTTTTATTTAGTGAAACACTAATTCCAGAATATATCAGAAAATCTGAGAAGTCCAAAATCAAATATAAAGAGGAACCACAAATCACAGAGAGATGTAGTCCTAAAAACCAGAAATATTTAGTTAAAGATTGACAGTTTAATCACATTTGGAACAGCAGCTTCAAAGTATGTTAATTTACTTCTCTTATCTCAGTCTCTTGGTAAATGTATATGCATAAATGTATAAAGTACAGTAAATCAGATACAATGTCAGCCTTTCAAAGTCACAGTTTTCAGTATCCCATGACTTCCGTTCTGAAATTATTAGTTATAGTGCTGTTAAAGTGCATGTCCCAGTTAAATATAAAAGGTGCCTTTATGTGAAAGGCCAGTATGTGTATACAGGGGGAAACTCGACACAGCTGCAGCTGGAAACACTACCACAAGACAAATGTCACAGGTGTGTATTTTCACTCGAGACAATAACAGCTCAATCCTCAAAGGGAAATCACTGCCGCTCAGGTCATGAGCTGAACTCTGCTTGGCCTCACTCTTATTCGCCTTTTCCCGGCTGCTTCCTGTGCTGTAAACGTAGATCATTTCCAGTGTGGGGATTCTCTCTAGTGTCGATGAAGTCATTTTAGGGACACATCCCATTTCTTCAAAGAAAGGAGTGGCATTAGTGTGTCTTTACAAACAGCCGTCTGGTGTGAATGACAGCAAAGTGTCCAACAGTGAAGCATGCGGACAGGCTTTAACACATAGGGCCACCATTCTGGGAGAGGTGGCGTATACAAAAGGAGAATAAGAACTGAGGCGTTTGAGATCATTAAGGGAATATGAGTCAGCACAGCCACTTACACCAGGCCCATTAGAGATCCAGGCTCACTAGTATCCCACTGGATCCTTTTAAGCTTGATTTGTGTGTAATAAACACACATTATCTGCAATAACCCGGACAAAGACTGCCTTCTTTGATGATTTTGACATCCATTAGGGACGTTTACCTATCCAGTTTCAAGTCTGTCAACTAATTTTGCTGCATTTATTGACGAGGTAAAAAGCTTCCACGTGGTCACCTCCCTCTGCCGCACGTAGCAACTGAACTTTTCCACTAGCTTTTTCCATCTTAGATAACTATCAAATCGCTGTAAGACTGAAAAACAAAAAACAAAAGAACTGGAAACTTGGAAAAAGAGTTTTAAATGTCAAATCATAAGTTCAGTTGTTGATCAAACTTTTGATCGAACACGGGATCAAAAAAACAACAGTAGAGCATTGAAAGCAGAGGTGGCAGCAGTTCACAGAGGAGCACATAATAAAGCGTCGTTCTTACCATTAAAAATCAGAGTTGCTTCATGTGCTGTCGGCTGCCTGCGAGTAGACCCAAACTGCCTCAGACAAGTTCATCTAATCCCAGTCAGCCTTCAGTGGTACGTACTGAGGGAGCACCATAACACGAGTGTGCCTCAGCTCTTTGCCCTGCTGCTTACTGCCTCTCAGCTCCCGTTAAATGTGGTCTGGGCACTGTCTATTCACATGATGTCAGCAGCTGCTTGGTTGACAACAAGCCCACTTCAAACACAAGGGTGCTGTATTTCCTTGTCTGGATTAGCAGTGCTGTTCCTCCCTGGCCCTCCTCTCATAAACAAATAAAAGACTTTATCCATTCAGCTTTGGTGTAAATATTCGCCCTATATCCTTCCTCTTTTCAACAGAGCAAGGCAGTGTGTGAAGGCCTAATTTCCCCTGGTGATGTGAATATTGCAACTTGCTAAACAGCTAGATTGGCCTTCAGCAGCAGTCAGCCATTTCCACAGGCCGTGAAAACTTGTCCCTCCTGAGAAGAGCACACATAAAGCTCAGCTACTCAAAGAGGTTTTCACCACCTCACTCTCACGCTTTAAGCTTCAGACTTGCTATTACTTTGCACTAGAAGTCTCCATCTTCCCTGTCAGACATGCAGAATAATCAGCGATAACACTGGATACTCAATGCAATTTTCTATCTCCTTTTCACTGAGCGTAGATACAGAGAATGATCAGTGCTACTCTCGCATAATTGCCATCCTAAATGAGCGTACTGAGCTCCTACGCCTGAAGGCATTATGAATCAGCCAAGGAACAGGAGATAAGAAGCCTGACTGAGGCCATTAGCATCAGCTACTGTGGAAAAATCTTGAGTGAACTAATGAATAAAACAAAAGGGTCCGGGCAAGGCCACTTCTTCAGAAAGCTACAGCGAAATCAAAAATCAATCGTGCTTGGACAGATTATCTCAGCAGGCTTACGCAGGAGCAGCTGAGTTGTGGTTCCCCACATCAGTGATCAATTCTCAGCAATTTTCCCCTCATGAGAGATCTGTGCTGCACAAATGCATGCATAGGAATGGATGTGCTCCAAAATGAGAGATTACATTTACATACACCTGATACTCAAAAATTTACATCCACGTACCTTTATGAGTGGCATATATGAGAGTATATGAGCATAAATTGTAACAATGGCAAAACATTCATTTCATTCTTTTGTAAATATGCTCATTATTTGTTGTCATTTAGATGACACTTTGAGTCCTTCCACATAGCACGACTCCATCTCCAAGAGATGCGTGACAGTAACACAAATTAACATGAACAAGACTGAATGTGAGAATGTCAGTCAAATTTCAGATTGAATATTCAGCATTTTACGCTTCTGTATTTTTTTTAAAGACTAATACGTAGTAAATAAATGTAAAACCGAGTTATTTTGGCTCTAATGCACACACCTCTCAGTCTGTAGTCACCATTCAGTGGTTTGAGAAATGTCCCACTCACAGCTGTATGTGATTAGTTACATGCCACAACTAATGGCCTGTAAACACTGAAATGAGAAAAGAACATTTACTTGTTTACTGGGGTATTATTTTTTAATCCCTCCAAGTTCATGTGCCAATAAATAAAGTTGTAATACTACTGAATAGTGTTTTTGGTATTTCACTTGTCAGTCTATTTAAAGGCACTTCAATCAAGTTTTGTGATGAGTTATGGTAAAATTTTCATGTTTTTTTGCAAATGTATGTATGCATCTCAAATGTCTATTATTGGTCTCCTTGAATGCTAATATTCAGTATCAGTATCAGCCTAAAAAGTAAAACATAAACAGGCAATAATGTCTAATATTGCAATTATGACTGCAGATATATTAATTGTACAGCAAGTTTCTCTTATTAAAATATAACAGAACCAAACCAGGAGATGATAACCATGGCTGCACAAATCTGAATTAAAACTCAGAAACTGATAAAAGGTTGTATAAAGAGTTGATTACTCATGTTGACCAAAAGCACCTTGCCTAAGAAACCTCAGGGTGCTTTTGGTTTGTCCAGAACTACAAGGTCAGTGGTGTAGTGACGTGCTACTGAAACATGAGCCTTGACGGTAAGAAAAAGATCAATTATAAACTTTAATGGAAAAGTGTGTAGTCAGACGTGTCTGTCACTCTCTTCTTGACTTTGCTCTTCCGTTTACCCAGGACCAGTGTGGGATGTCGGCTGCTGTAAAAAGTAATTAACCATTTTCTACTCTCAACAAGGATACTGGCATTAGCTGAGGTCAGACAAAGTCAATGTCTCCAAAGTTATATCACCATATTCACCACCAGTCACCCTACATAACACCACTGTGTTGACTTAATCCTATTATTAGATAACCTCCACTCTCAAAGTCATTGATTCATTTGTTGAATTCAGCACAGCAGACACTTTAATATTAAGGTGAAATTTGTTTTTTTATATCTGCGGTACACACTCAGCAATTCAATGATTTGATTTGTCTGAATGATGTGACCTCGAGGAAACCTTCAGACAGACAGTAGCAGTAATGCTGTAGGAAGCATGAAGATGATGAACATTAGATAAAGCCATCTTGGTCCTTCAGAGAGGAATCATTTTAAAATATTTAAAGTCTGTGTGAAGGAGAAATAAATGTGCTCTGACTTTTTCACACCACATAAAAATGGGTTATTAACCAACCAAACATTTAAATATTTAAAAAAAAAAAAAAAAAAGGCTCAGGACCAAGGTTATAAAATTATGTTTCAAAACAATGGAAAAAATAAGTAGGGGTATGGGAAGAATGTCCATGGGGCATGGTAGGTAAGCCATTTTCGAACTTTTTAGGCATACGTTTAAAACTCCAAAGCCATGATCCAAACTGATGCAGGTTTACCCAAACTACCCCAACTACCCTGAGGGGGATTTGAACACTCATCATTTTGCACTACTTTATGTTTCAGCAAAAAAACACTTAATCATTAAAATCAATTGGCAGACCAATCATAGTAATTGATAATAATAATTGGATGCAGTCAGGGTTTTTTTTAAAAGGCAACCTGATAGCATGATTTTTTAAAAAGGTCGCTGCAAATTGTGTTTTTATTCAAAGACAGATTATTGCAAAACAGTGATACACCAAAAGACAAGTTTCCACAAAAGTCAAATGAAATGAAAGCAAGGTTTTAAGAAGTCTCAAAATGTGAAATGCGAATCTGTTACCCATATAAACTAGGCTACATAATAGCATACGGTGATGTCACAAGGTACATTACACTAGCGCTGCAACAACAAATCGATTAAATTGAGCCAAATCCATTCTTAAGAGTTGGCAACAAATTCAGCAGTCGATCTATTGGGTCTTCAGCATGTTAGAATTGAAGCATGCCCACATGCTGTGCAGTGTAACAGGAAAACATGGAGCAGCATGGCTGAAGCTTTGGATCCCAGGCCAGATTATTAAAACTAGGCTTCCATTATGCTCTGGTGCCACGGCAGCCCCATTTGGCCAAAACATAGTGTGCCATTTATGTAACAAAACTTGAATATTGAGTAAAACATATGGCCAAAATCCCACAGCACGCTACGTTTCGGGCAAACGGGGCTGCCGCGGTCACTAAAAACATACAGTAAAGCTAGCTTAAGATAGCCTACATGTCGCAATTACTTCGCCTGCTAGGTAATTAGGCACTACCACCATAATTGTAATGTTTTCATCCATCTCCATTTATCAGGGCACCAGGCTGCTGTTACCTATCGCTGACTAGAACTAATATATACAACGTTAGTTTGATAGTCCATAACCAGAGCTGGTTGAAGACTACATCTTCCTAGTCTCTAGCCATAACTAGTCTAGGTAGTGCTCGCTAACAATACCCAAAGCCATTTCGGGGATGTAATCAGTAGTGACTTGTCTGCAGTCTATATTGCTTTGGGTGAAATACCGATCTTTGAGAATTGAGTCTTTTGAGTTTATCCAATAAATCGATTCGTTATTAAAATAATCTACAGATAAATCGATTGTCAAAATTATCATTATTTGCAGCTCTACACTCATGATTGTAATAAACTGAGTAGAAGAGGGACAGAATTCCATTGCTATTTTTCCATCTAAAATAGTTGTGACAAAACAACGTTGAGTTATTTCCTCCACATAATCAGTTCACTTTACTTGTTGTGTCTGCTACTATCTGCCATTTTAGTATGATGGGACTATCAGAATATCCATGATGTTGGGGATGTTAGCTGATCAGTCACACATGTTAAATGTTCGCTACATCAGAACCTATTTGAAAAAAGTTGATCCCATTGTACGTTATGCATTGATAGCAAACCTTCAGTGGATTTCTGGTTGATAGGCAGGATTATAGCACAATTGTCACCCAACTTTGTCAGTAGTTTCTGCAAATAATGAGGCTCCAAGACCAAGAGAGGAGTAATGTGACTAAAGCCATGGATCTTATAATCTATACTAAAATGTTACCATTGAATGACAACCCCTAAATAAGAACATTTCATTCTTATGGCCAAACACTATAAGGTAAACTAAAAAAAGAAACAAAATTAAACTAACATTTTTTTCCCCCTCAATGTGTAATTAAAGCACAAATCTTCAGTCAGTAACACTAATTGAACACAAACTAGAAATGCAAAACATCAGTACACTGACGACCACTGAAATTGATTTTGCTTTAATCTACTAAGCTGTCTGATCTGTTAAACAGATGGCAGAGAAGTGTGGGAAACTAGACCAAAAAAAAAAACAAAACAGAATACTTTTACCACAGACTGTGCTCCCTTTTCTTAGCACAGCTCACTTGGTAACAGCTAGGTCAATCAATACCCATTGTCGAGGTGTAAGAACCCCTCTGTTGTAATATCGGTATATATTCACACACACATCTGATCGCATTCAAGTAACAAGATCAAATATACAATACAGAATCAAATAACCATGTGTGGAGGTACGTAAAGATTACATTACCAGGGGTGGTAAGAATACAGCAGTGTCCTGTGGTCCAAACCTGAAAATAAGCTATGATCGATCAGCGCTTTGAATTAGAGACAACTGGCCAGACAGACATCTGAGACTGCGTCTACTGTAGCTGCATGCCCAGCCTTAGGCTACAGGGAATCCCCTGGTCTGTTTGCCTGTGTCAGTGTGGGAATAGAATGGGTGTGACTGACTCTCATCGACAACCCATGATTCACAGCTGAGTCATGAGCAGGTGTTAGACTCCAAAAATCAGATGGTGATTAAACTCTTCCCCCCAAAAATATGCCAGGGGAAGCCAGTACACCATGACTAATTAGGAACTAACACAGATGGGAACTTTAACAAAACCGCTAACTGGCACACTTTTAACAAGTATAACAGATCCACATTTCTTGAGATTAATATCTCTGAACAGACATTCTCATGTTTACTTTAAAAATTCTAAGTGAGTTATGACAGTGTTAGCGACTGCAGAAGACATTGTAGGTCACGACACAGCATAGCTATAACTCTAAACGTGCTGCGCTCAAGGTGAAAATGTTTAGATCTGGTCGACTCTGCTGTATGTCTGTGTTACGAAAGCTGAAAGGACACATAAAAAGCACCATTTCAGAAATGTTACAATAAAAGTTGTAGCCTAGTCATTTTCTCTCCAATTTATTTGCACTCATCTCTCTATAGAAAAGTAATTTGCAACTTTCTGTCTGGAATAGATTCATTATAATAAATGTTATTCCTGTCATTATACAGGCTAAATATTACCAAAGGGAACTAAACCTTTGAACGTTCTTTTCATAAATCAATGAATCTAGCGTCTTCTAAATTAAATGTGCTCATAATTTATTCTATACCAAACACAGAAAATCAGGATTTCTTCCACATAAAACCTTGGGCGTAAACAAGTTGCGTCTTATATACACAGTAATGTACTTTAGATAAATGTGCTGAATGTTGATTTTCGTCCCACTGCCCATTCTATCTATTCTAATTCTACTGCAAGGTTGCCTGGTTCTATTTCTGTCCACACATTTAACAACACGAGACCTCGGCAGGAAGCAGGTGGTTTGTTTGCCTGTGTTGTTTATGCCCTATCTTTTCCCAGGCTCTCTGTGCACACATTGGAAGCAGAAAAAGACCCTTTGGTTGACAGGGAGGAGGAGGAGGAGAAGGAGGAGGTGCAAAGAAGTGAGGACAAGAGGGAGAGGAGAGGACATAAGACAAGACGGTGAGAGACAGTATGGAGAAAAATGAGGAGAGGATGAGGAAAGAAAAAGTGAACGGAAAATATGAGGATGAAAGCTGCAGAGAAGGAATGTATGCATGTTTACTATCCTCGCTAAATAAGGAAATATCCCTCCGGTGTTTTTTGTGGCTTTTTTGAGAACTATAGAATCCTACTGAAGGTGATGCTGCAACACAAACCCATATAGTTAATCTGTAAACAGAATATAAGTCTTATTTTTCAGCCACCTCTTCTTACACCACCTGTTAGAGGGATTCTCTCAATCCACAACTCTCCCATCGTCCCCAAAGAAAATAACAACAGCAACTGCATTCAGCTAAAGCTTCAACGCTCAATAAAGCACCAACTTGATTACTCTAACCACAACTAATGCTGCATTTAGAATGATTCAAAATGCTCTTCTCACCTGTACTGATAGCCTTCTTCTGTTTCTGATGTGCCAAGTAATTCCACTCAGATGCATCATCGCACTTTTCTCCCACAAGTGAGGATGTGGGCGACATGTGATTCGATTTGCTTAGTTGAAGGGGATAAAAAAGCGAGTATGTAACCCGCCCCGTGAGCAAACGAAAAAAAGAGAAGAGCCAATCTTTGCACTTTCCCCTAGCCCCAGATAATGAAGCCATCATTCATGTTGGTATACAGGACAAATGCCTTCCGTATTTCTAAAGCACAGAACACAGGAGCTATAGAGATACTATTATGTCTGTAACAAGATACAAAATAAGCAGCCTGAGTAAACACTTTTTTGTTACAATACAAGTCGTCATGTCGTGCGGGTAAGCAATTAAAAATTATAGCTTGTCTTTAGGGGCTAATTAACAATATCATTAATTATTTTTAGTAGTGGGACAGAAAATGCCATACCTTTAATTTGTCACTGTCAAAACCATTTTAACAAAACTCAATAATTTGCTCTCCTCCTCTCAACCCAGCTCAGCGTTTCTTCTCCTCTGGGACTCGGCTGAAAACCTTTTTTAGTGCACCGGGAAGAAAAAAATTAAAGCAAACTGAGGCGGAGGACTCCTAAGGTAAAACAAATCAAAGCATAAAGCAGATCACAGGTCTATGATTTTCTTTCAAACAGTGGCTGTCATATTGGTTCCCTTTTTCACTTTACAAGTCAAATGATTTTAGCACTTTATCCACATTGAATTTGAGACGAGCCACTCCATCTAAAATAATTAAACCTCATTTATATTTTTTCCCCTGAGGGAGAGGCATTCTCATCAAATCATCTTTCGCTGACCTCCAAGGCCAAAACAGGACATGACTATTTTACTTCCACACCAATTCACTTGGATGAAAATCCATTTACATGATTAGGCTTGATTTAAAATTCTCCTGGCAAATAGTTATAAAACAGTGTTTATTCATCACCTCACCCTGTCTGGGAAATGTTTGCTGAGGTAAGAGGGAATAACCCAGCCAGGGTGCATTAAATCTAAGGGCTTAATGCTGAAAAACATATGCACTGCAATTATGAGGAGCACATGCAAAACCAATCCCTCTGTTTACATGCACTGATGTATTCCTCTGCCATTACTGAAACTGAAAATATTCCAAATGTGATACAGGTCACATAAACAACATATTCCTTTTTCTTTTCTGATTAAGATGTGAGATTTTCTTGTATTATTATGGTTTCAGGAGGATTCTTTGGATATGTATACAGCCCAACCACACTGTGTCTCATTTGTTTTTGTTTTTAAACCACAGTTCGTGACAGTCTTTAGCCTGTTTACGATCAGTTCTTTGTTATGCCAGGGTTTACTCATTAAATGGCTAAGATGCTGCACCCAGGATAAATTAATTTAAAAAGTAGAGCACATGAAAACTTAATGTGACTTTCATATTTAAAACTTACCCAATAAAATATCTTTGTTTTTAAACTTTTCGAAAGTTTAGCATCTGCTAGGGCTACAGCTGGTCAATCTGACTAAAACATCACAATTTTCTAATCTCTTGTAAAATAGGCCTGTTAAAACTCAAACTATAACCATTTTTCCTCTAGTTTTCTCTGTTACCTGCATGATTAAGCTGTATGTAAAGCTTTTTGTTGTGCTTACCTGCCTAGAAACCCTGCATTTTTGACTGATACTATTACAATATTGACAATATCCAAAAGTCAAAACTAGACAACATTTTCATCTACATACTGCCGTAGTGTTGCATAACTATCTAGAGTGCAGCAGCCTAATTTCTCAATAGCATTTTCTAATGAATCAAACACTCCCATAACTCTTCTGTGTATATCAAACTCACTGCACACTGGAATTCAGAAGCTGGACCCAGAGCTGATAATTCGTCATCGTTATTTCTTCAGCAGAAGCAAAATTATTTGTTACACATCTCTGCAATTTAGTGTCAGTTAAACCCAAACACTTTCTAAAGAGACACCAAAACATCACTGTGAAACCACGGAAATAGGCTAGCAACCTACGCTAAAGACATTAATGTTACAGACTCAAAAGTTAGTTCAGTGTTGTCTGTAAAATATTGTAATTATCCTGATAAATAAGACCGCTAAAATTAATGTTAGCCAAGTAGAGAAGTTTTAACATAATCATCATTTGGAAAATAAATGACAGTTAGGCCTGCACAATTAATTGATTTTAAATTGAAATCAAATTATTTAATTAGGACAATGTTTTTAAAAAAGGGTAATCATCAAATTGGATTTCATCTCTCTTGGGTCTCTGGGCCGCACACCTCCAAGCTACTGTAGGCTCCTCCTCTTAACTGTGAGAGTGGCTTCCACAGTCTTTAGTCTCCACACACCAGTACAAAAAGGCTGTTTGCTAAGGAAAGTGAGATGTTTGTGGCTAAAAATCGCAAGAACAAGTTGGTTGTGTGGAATTGGTATGACTTCAAAGTTTCTGATTAAGCCCAAACCATTCCTCACTGCAAACTCTGCCAGAAGGTGGTATCTGTCAAAGACAGCTGCACAACCAACTTAGTTCAGCTCCTCAAACCTCATTACATGCCAGAGTGGGAGCAGTGCGTAGCATTGCAGGCTGTACATGAAACTGACATGCCAGATAAAATTTTTGTAGTTTTACCCAAAAATCAAAATCGACAACTGAATTTTTAAAAGGAAAAAAAAAAAAAAAAAATCAGGATTTTATTTTTGGTCAAAATCATGCAATCCTAATAACAATCCATGCAATCCCTCTGAAAAGGTATGGCAAATTCAGAATGATTGCAATCTAAGATCACAAAATTGCGCAGTCCTAGCACTAGACTTTCCAAAGCTTTCCGCATAAGAATGGCAAAAATTATTCACCATCCACAAACTTAGTGAAAACACTTGAACACAGACCAGTTACACCCTCTGACAATCTAAGGAAACCAACTATTCAAAGGGTTGTGAGGCATTCCCATAAGAAAAACACCCACTTTTCATATTACTGAAATCTTGGATATCAACAGGTTTTGGAAATATTGTTGAAGCCAAAAAAAAAAACCAACATATTTTCCACAAGTAAACATTACTGATGTCAAGATCAGCTGAGCAAAGATTTGGTCCCAGGAACAAATTACCTCTTAGATGTCTTCCAAAACTGAGCTGCAGCCAATCCACAGTGTACTCCCCGGAATAGTTGCCAGTCTATGACATGGTTATGACCATATACCTATACATAACCCTACAACACATTAAAATGACACTCCACCCTACATCTATCTTTTTTGAGTATGACGCACTCACTGGTTGTGGGCGTAATAAGTTTATAGCCAGTTCCCTCAGAGTATAGAGGCTGTGGTCCGCTCACATTCATGGTGGTTAGAATGGATTCCCATGGTCAACCATGTAAACGAACATCTTTAACCCTGTGTTTTTTGAACTGGTCTGTAATATCTTTGTGTACCAGTCAAAAAGCCTTTTCTATCTATCATAAGAGACACTTGGAATTTGTGTGATGGCACTCATTTTCTCTTCATGGGGAAGTCAGGGAGCTAAAAACAGAGGAGCTTAAGTCCTCTGCGCACAGGGCAAAGAATGTGGTTCGAGGTCAAAGCAGTTGAACTGACAAATCCCTGCCCACAAAATATGTACACATTAAACCCATGATTACACAGAGGGAGGCATGCAAAAATAGATGCTGGGCAGTTTGTTCACATGGCAAAAAAAATTCCACTCAGCTCCAGTATGTTGTCTTCTGGTGCTTGTTATCTTAAACATGGCGAGTGTCTCACAGCAGCTCAGTGATTGTGAACATAATCTCAAAGAAATCTAGATGGCACTTGAACCAAATCTGAGAATAGATTGCTATTTTTACCCCAAGCATGTAATGACCTGTCCTTATTCAGGAAAAGCCTTGAATCATGCTGCCTCAGATTAACCACTAAAGGGCAGAAATGAAATTATGAATACTCCATCATGTAGAAGGAAGCTCATTTAAGCAATAGCTGGTAGAATAGTGAGCTACAGAAAAGCATGTCTAGCAAAAGAAAAAAAATCTGATGACCACTAAGAGAAAAACAACTGACAGTAAGAGCCACACAGTAACCATCCCACCCCTGCTGTGTACTTAATACATGCTCTCAACGGAGGGATATAGGGGTCCAAATGTTCTCAGGGTAATCATGTTATTGTTGGCAACCCTCAGCAGGAGCAGACATGACTTCCATTTACTGAAGGAGTTGAAGGAGGAGAACAGTGATGGTAAGAGTGTTTGTCCATGCAGCACTGCAAATAATCAGAACTGTTCAAACCTGAACTGATTACTCATGATCTAGCAGCTTTTTAATAACCAGTGTCAGAGATTAGACTGCACATAATGCAAGCCCTCAAGTAAAACACCTCCATTGGCCAGTCTATACAGCCAGAATGTAAGTACATACAGCAATCTTGTTGGCAGGTGGTGTATCTGCTTCTGGATGTGCTGTGTTATGAGTAGGTAAATATGATTGCAACATAGGAGGGAAGGTTTAACAGGACTCAGTCCAAGGTCAGCAGGGCACATCTCTCTAGTACCAGGGGTTTTCTAGCATCACTGCGTTCTCTGTCCTGGCTGCTCTCCATCCCCCTTGGCCATTTTGAAGGATGTAACAGGCCATGTTTGGTAAGCTTGTACAAAGAGAGAAGAGGCAGTAGAGAGCTATTTTAAAAGAGTAGAGCTCTGGTGGTGGAACCTACAGCATTCACGACGTCAGCCTGTACAGACTGCACAGAATCCATCGAGTGGCTTAATCTGCTGTACCACACAAAGAGTGATTATATGCTTATATGCTTGTATGTTTTTCAGGAATTTTACCGGACAGTTTTATATTTAGAATAGCTGAGGCCGATGTAACAAGATTTGCAATTGTCTTCTGTGGCAGTGGTTTTGTCTAGATGTTGCAGACATTGTCCCAGACATAGAGGCAAATATGTGGTTTTGGTCTAAATAAATTGCACAGTGAGGTGCAGAAAAACGTCACCAGTGATGTGACATTTACCCACAGCTGTAAAACACCAAACCACTACACTCCACTGTTCCACCCTGTTTTAAGAGTTCATTAAGCTGTACACTATCAAGACATACCACAATGTAATTCTCTTTGCTAACACTTGTCTGTCAGATGCAGACAAGCTATTTTAACTTAATTGAAACGTTGCTTCATTTTTAAGACAATATTATATGGCAACTGTGCTATGAGACTGAGAAAAACACTGTTTTGATTACAACCACCCTCTTGACAGTGAAGCAAACCACCACAGGCAGGCAAGAAGCCAGTATTTATTTTCACCAGTGCCCATGCCCAGTAACGCTGGCACTTGCCCAGCAACACTCATGCAAAGTGGGGGGTCCCAGACTGCTCCCCACCAGCCTCCATCCATCCATATCGTTTTATGCAAGATTCACCTCCAGAACCACCTGATATATTCCTTCACTCAGCAGTCTGGTTATTGCATGAAAACCTCTGTCATCATATTAGGGCAGGGGATAAAAGATGAAGTTGATTTGTGTTTAGAGGAGGGAAGCTGTGTGCACTGACAGAACGATGAAAGGAGATGAGAGCCTTCAAAAGCCCATCCAGCCTGTCATTAGCTCCACTGGATCCAGCAGCTAATGTGTGGGAAGGACACGCATGCCAGTCCCCACACTGTACACGCACAATGCACACGGACGACTAGCATAATGATCCTACTAACTCGAGGGGAGGGGGTGAAATGTGAATATCATTACCGTTAAGTATTATAATTTCAGCCACCGTACACAGGGAGTCCGTTCAGATAAACCGTATAGTTAAGACACAAACGGCTGCGCGAGGACAGATGCATTGTCTAACGTTAGTCGCGGTGCTGGCTGTAAAAATGCCTCCTAAAAGACGTAGAAACCCTTCGCTTCGTGACTGTGGAGCTCCCTGCGGATGGTCACTTCAAACATGAACAGCCGGAGCTTTTTTATACACCCGTAGAGAGCCTCTCTGAACCGTGTACGAAGCATTAAAATCGCCGATTAAAAAAAAAAAAAAAAAAGAAGCGCCACTAACCTTGATCCCGTCGCCTCCTGCTATCCACTTGTTACAATGGAAATTTAACACCATGGGTCGTTGGTTAAGTTTCCTGGAACACGGACAAAAAAACCGAAGCTGCACCCAGAGCTGAAGTGGAAAACTGAAGCAGGTTGGTGTAAAAACCCTGTAGTCTAGAAGTGAGAGTCGGAGCCTGTGTTGTTTCTCTCCGGGTACCGTCGGCAAACAACGGGAAAAGGTTGTGTCTTCAAACAGCTGTTTTCCAAAATGGAGTTAGCCGTGTCTGAGCCAATCAGAGCGGGTCTGTGGAGGCTCCCACTCCTCCGTGGGCTGGAGCCAACACCACAGCGCACACATCACCACATACTTATACATAGCGCATCTTTTTACACAACGATTCGATATTGTTTTCATGTGATGGGGCTCATATAAACCCCACTCGTGGGCTGTTTGTTTAACTGTAACTGACACTGCATATGGAAGCATTAACACTGATGTACTGACAGAAGGGAAAGCCATACACTAACACATTTTCACCCCCAATTTCTGGAATTATTTTTCAGTTATAATCTCTTACTTTAAAAAGAAAAAAAATTCTTATTTGCAGAAAGAGTATTATGAAAACGACACATTAACAGTATCCAACAGTGTAGGGAACTGAGTTTAAATGCAGTTAAAGTCTCATTATACAGAGAACAAATTGGTTCTGTTTAAGCTTCTAGGTAGCTTGGGTCTAAAATCACACCAGCACTTTACATGCCAAGCCTATTTTATTCCTCCCTGTATAAAGGCTTTTCATTGTTGGAGATAAATATGTGTTCTCAATTTAACCCAGAGGCGTCAAACTCATTTTAGTTCAAAGGTCACATATAGCTCAAAATTACTTCATATGGGCCAGTCCAGTAAAATAACATAATGATTAGGGATGTACCGGGCCAATACTGAGTACTTGTACTAATAAAAATACTCTGATACAATGCACCATGGCAGTGTGACATTTGCAGTTAAGTGCATCCGGTATGGAGGAGTAATGTCAGCAGTGTGGAGATTTTTCAAAATAAATGATGGTGACAAAAGTAAAGCTGACTGCAAGTAATGCTAAAGACACAGATGGATGTGGATGGAGGGTTCTGTCCTCTGCCTACGCAGTTCTGTCTGTTTTCCAGGTGCTGGCAGATGCGTACCCAGATGAAGAATACCACCTGAACCCTGGAGGTAGAGGATCTGTTCAAAGAGCGACTGTGTGAGTTAGAGAAAAACTACCAACATATTTCAGACCACTACCCAGGGCCGGGTCGGTTTACGTCTGACATTTAATGTATTGGAATAAGCGTTATAATACTTTGGAGGTAAGGAGCGGTGCAGACCACCACCCACAAAACTGAAAAAGAAACTTAAAACTCATTTGCCTTTTCCCTACCTCCTGAAGCTTCACTTTTAAACCTTACCAGTGGAAACGCTGCGACATTAGTGTCCACATTAGTGTTAGCTCTGTCATCTCCATGTTTTTTTATTACTGACTTTCTTCTTCTTCTGAAAAACTTTACTTTTCTTTGTGGTATTTGTCCAGTATAGTTAATTAAGAGCAGCACCCCCTGGTGGATTGATTTAAAAACGCTTATTCCAATACATTAAATGTCAGTAGCAGCACTTTGTTCCAGTCAGACTAATGACAATAAAGCTCGTTTTTAAAAGGAACAAAGAACTGTAATGGTATCAGTACTCAGTATCGACAAGTACTCAAATGAAAGTACTTGTACTCAATCTGGAAAAAGGGCCGCATCCCTAATAATAACAACCTATAAATAAAGCCAACTCTGCACTTTTCTCTATGTTTTAAAGTGATAAAAGGAAAAGTACATTATAAAAATGTTGACATCTTCAAACAATAGGCTACTTCTTTTTTTTTTTTTAAATGTGCTAATACCATATTATGCCTCATTTTATCATTAACACATGTGGATTACAACTTACAAATCAGAGTGGATCTACACAGACAGAACACATTTAGTAACGGGTATAATGTTAAAATTGCACGTACTTCTCTTAAGATATTTCAGATTGTTCATATTTGTTCAGGTTATTTACTTTATTTGTGAAAGAATAGTTTGTAAATGTAAACCTTTTCATGCAAATCTATTTTTTACACTAAAACAAAACAGAAAAATTTGGAGTTGTCAGTGTTTTACTAGTCGGATCCACTTGAGATTGAATTGGGTTGTATGTAGCCCCTGAACAAAAGTGTTTTTGACATCTTTGATTGTTAGCATCTTCAGAATAGTTTTTGCATTTCACAGTTTCCTCCCATGGGCTGGATCAGACCCTTTGGTGAGCCATGTTTAAAACCCCCGATATATTAGCACATTTATTTGCACCTGCTTGTTATTTTCAACTTGGATAACAAAGTCTCATTTGCAGAAGGAACATTATGAAAATGACATACCAACAGAATCCAACAGTGTAGGTTGCTGAGTTAAAATAAAGTTAAAATCTCATTAAAGAGAGAACAAATTGAGTTCTGTGTAAGCTTCCAGATGGCTGGGGTCCAACATCAGACCAGCACTTTGCATGCCAAACCTATTTTATTCTTCCCTGTATGTAAAGGCTTTTCATTGTTTGGGATAAATATGTTTTCTATTTAACCCCTTCACAAAACACAGAGCCATGTCATTTATACTGGTCAGATTATATCTTCTCACGGTTATATGATCTTTAAAATTCAGGTTACAGACTTCATGAAAGTTTAAAGGGATATATCAAATGTTTAGTACACACAACTGTAATATATAGGCATAGGCTTACTGCACCTTTGTTCACAGACAAGTGTGGTTTCACATCCTTTACAGATAGTATATATTATTGCTTCAGGGAAGAAAATGGCAGAGAAAAATAAAATGATAGCATCTATCTTTCTGAATTAAAATACAATTAATGCCTGTCATGTCACCAGTTTGAGAAACTTGGTTCTGGTCTGTTGCAAAAATATCACAAGAGAACCCACAGCTATCCAACTATTCACCATTTCATGCCACAAGCAAGAAAAAAAACTGGGTTCACCACTTGAGTTTTAATCTACTATCTTTACTAACAATAATTAATATCCTGCAATACAATAGAGCTCACATAGTAACAGACATGCCTAAAATAAAAATATAAAACACAGCTTCAGGCTACTGCAAGAAAACAGTTCCAACATTATTGCACACTTTTGTACATGGCCTGTTGTACAATTTGGCAAAACAGATGTCTATAAAGTCAGTACTTAATGTTCTGTGACAGCAGATCCCTGTGTGACTCCTGTGATCAGTAATGGCCCTATATATTAAGACTGCGTGATGAGACACAGACAAACAGGTCAAGAAGGGCAGAAATGAAAAAAATAACATAAGGCAGATTATTCTGATTAAAAAAACTAATCCTCTTGGAAGTTTCATGCTAGAGAAAACTAAAGTATATGCTAAACAAAAAAAAGCTCTGAAATACTGAATCTCAGTGAAAATATTTAGATCTAGGACAGTTTCTCAGCAATAAAAATCATCCATTTCCTTGCTAATGATGAAGTAAATCTACGCTTGCGCAAGACAAGCCCTCATAAAAACACGCACAAATATTGCTTTGGTACACATGACTGAACATACACCCCGAGGAAAACCTACTGATTAATAACAGTTTAAGGCAATGTATTATACAGTTACATACACAAAAACTGTCTCAGTATTTTCCTAGTAATGGGCTGATGAAACCATGCAGACCAGTAAGCAGATACTGAAACTGAGGAAATGTGTGTATGTTTAAGTTGCTGTTTTTAGAATATTCCCTAAGTGGAAAATACCAAATACCAAGAATAATTCAGAGAGGCCACCAATGAGGACTACACGTCAAAAACCTCTTTGCCAGAGCCTGCAGCTGCCATGGAATCATGAGTGAATGCTGGGCTATATGTAAACTAGAGATCTGCCTATAGTAGTGATGCTTTGTTATTTAAAATAAATCATGTTTAATATTGGCAACTTGCCTATTAAAAGTCTACACGCATGTTTCAAATGAAACAGAACAAGTCCTCTCAGTGATGGGAGTGTATCTACAATATGCATCAGTAACAGTAGTAGAGCTGAGAGCGTAGCCCCCTGAAGGTGTCTTCCTCTTGCCCACTGGCCTGGTCTCCTTCAAACAACATGGAGTCTGGGAGCACCACACCCTCTAGTGGATCTGGCTGGCAGAACTCCACTATAAATTCTTCCTCTGAGTCCAGCAGTAGTCTCGACCACGCACACATGTCCAATTGGCCCGCTGTGCCGCCATACTCCTCCGGCAGGACTGAACGGGGGATGTTCCGGTGTAGGGAGCGCAGGTCAGAGCCGTGAAGGACATACTGCACAAGAAGACACAAACAGCATCAGTGTTGCCCACAGGTTTCTTATTTAAATGAATTACAAAGCAAATAAGGTTTAAAACATTGGCTCGTGTTTAGTTATGCTTGGCCTTCAGTTTTCTTTTCAACAGATGGAAATAGACTACTATTCTGAAAGCACATGCTGTAGATTAAAGGAAGGCGAACAACGCAAAGTAGCCCTTTGTTGAAAACAAAAGAGTCAGGAGACTATTCAAGGACAATAGTTACCCTCTCTGCCATCTTCTCCTTCAGAAAAGGTTTAATTATAGCAAAGATGCCTTTGAAAATCCTGGGCTCATTAATTATGTTAACAGCTTTGATTCGGATTGGAAACCCATCCTGTGAAACAGAAGAGAAAAGGTGTTCAGAGGATGATCCATGTCAAATGTTGTTCATGTAATAGGCATGCTTATGTAAATGTTACACACTCTGTGGTCACGACAAACTCAACAGGCAGTGCTAGACAGATCCTTTTTCTAACTGAGTTTCCCCATCACCTATAGTCATATGACACTGACATTTATGAAATCATGCTTTTACATAATGATTCATGAAAATTTACCATAAATTTCATTGAAAATATTGTTCAAGTATCATCAGTAGTGAGTCATTTTATCTTCCGATTCTCACCTGGAGGATGCTCACTACTTTTTTGGCAAGGAATGGGCCTGGATTGGAAGCTTGTGACATTCCCACTCCACTGTAGTCAGCAAGGATCACAATACCATTCACCTGTGTTTCCTCTGGCTGGATCAGCTTTTCTAGAGTCAGATAAATGGCCCTCACGTTGTCAACAAATGGATAATCATTTGGCTTCCACTTTCCTGTAAAAGGAGATGGAGTTCATAAGTAACTGCACATCATGAGCAAAGCCTGTCCTGGCAGACTAATCAGTAACTGGCTCTTACTCATACAGTTATACAGTGTGCACTTAATGGTTGGGAAAGCTCCATTAGTTTGAGCATGGCTGAATGTGAGAGGGCTGTTGCATAATCACTCTAACTGAAAATCTATTAACGCTGATTCATATACAATGATCAAGTAAAGCCAGTTGTTTAAGCTGACACCAACCAGGACGGAGGCACAGGATGTATCGTCCACTGGGGTCTGGTTGTGGCAGGACAGTGAGAAAACCCAAGTCCAAGACATGTTTCACTGTGGAGGGCTTCAGGTCCTGGAAAACCTCTGGCCAAGCCTTACGGCCAGCGTGGTAGTTTAGCAGCAGCTGCAGGGCACGGTCATAGTCAAACTTCCTGGCCCGCAGGAAGCGCAAGAGGAAGGCGTCATCCAGCCTCGTCCTGAGATTGGGCTGTTCCTTTAAGAAGGAAAAAAAAAAAAAAAATAATGAAAACAACAGCATAGTAGGTATATTTCATAGTTGTAGTCACAGCAAAATAATGGACAACAAACTGCAAAGATACAATGAACATGAAAAGAAAATGAAAAAGGAGCAATTAATTATTCATGATTCTTTGTTGGTTCTGATAGTTCTAGGTGCTGAAGTTGGTAATACAGAGTTAAAACAAAAAATGTAAAACAATTTAACCTGTGCCAAAAACAGTAGAAAAGCTTGGTCCCTTTTTGTGAAGTGTGGGCATTTGTGAAACAGTTTGCTTATCTTTGTCAGCCATGAATCTAATGTAATTTAAGTAATTGCTTTACCTCACATAACCCAAGACAAGAAAGCACTACACATTTGTTACAGACTCTCTGTGGAAGCTGCAGGAACTGAAATCAGAGGAAAAATGCATACTTTGAAAACACACTCTGAATATTAAAACAGATGACCTGATATTATTTCATACCATTTTGGAAAAGTGAAGCCACTTTTCCAAGCTTATGTCCAGCAAAGGAGCCAAACAGTAAAACTGTGAACATCAATCAGTAACTACAGCTATCAATCATGTATCTAATCCCACTATCTAGCTGGAAACACCTGTGACAAACCAGTCACACTCTGTCACTAGATAGATTTTCTACAGCAGGAAAAAAAAAAGCTGAGAAAAAGGGGTAGATTTTTTTCCTGTGAGACTACTTGATTTACAATATGTTCAAAGAAATTTTGTAACGTTTGCCCAATGATGCCAAAAACTATCAAGTACTGTAGCTATTAAGTGTACATGTAGCCCCATTTCGAGCTGATCGCCATGCACTGCCTGATTTTGAAAAGTAATACAAAGTCAGAAAGAGGCTGAGAAGGGGTGAAGACGACCTGAATGGGTAAGTGTGGATGTATCAGACAGTAGTTCAGGGTCACGGGCAGAACAGAATAGCAACAACATGCCTATGAAGAATCATCTGAGGGTTTGGGAGCATCATTTTGGGTTTTTATACCAATTTATAATCTAAAATGTAGTCTACCTAAGTGAACATTACAATTGGATTTTTTTTTCCACCACTGTTACCTTACTACTGGATTGTCTTTTTTTCAGATCCAGACCCGTGACAGATAGAATAGTAGAAATTCTGCAGCTAACTTGATCAGTCTGCCCATTTGTATTACAATATGACTTAAGTGTTTAATGCATCAATGTAGATAAAACTGATATTCGAGCTGTACCGTTTTGTTTTGTTATTTTTGTTTGTTTTATGTGGGCCACATACCTCTCATTAGAAGATGTTAATATTGTTTTATAATAGAAAAAAAAATGTAACTCTAATAATATAATATAAAATATGGTCAACTCTACATCAGCACCAAGGTGAGTAGACTCAAGATGATTTTTAGGCAGCTGAGTAATTTTCCTCTATAAAACTCTCCCCCAGAAATTTGCTGTTTTTATACATTATCACCAGAAATGGTACGCAAGTATCATGATTAAGTTTCCCTTTCAAAATCCATGTTTAATATTTACTATCACTGCAGTTCAAAGGATGATATTTTCTGAATGCTGTGACTATTTGCCACCACTAATCTTAATGGTTAATGTTATATCCTCTTGAGACCCAGAAAAGCTACATTTTTACATAAAATATTTGCCTTGATTGGAAACGGCATGATGCCACAGATTTTCAAATACTTTTAAAACATATATTCTTTGCAGTTGACTTTTTTTTAAGTAAAGCTGTGACACTCTATAGAGGACAAAAATACATTGCTGGGTCTCAGGATGATATAGTAAAGACAGTGACTAATCATGACTGTTATCAGCACTATGCCAAACCTTCAAGATCATGTCTCTGAGAGCTTGGACGTCCCGGAGACGCCACTCTGGTTTCTCCTGGAGCTCTTCTCGTGCCTTGGCCACCAGCTCCGGTGTCAGAGTGCAGGAGTACATGGGTGGAGGGGGTCCAGGGAACCAGCTCCCTGCAGCCGCTGATGGGTCCACTGGAGGAGACTGGAGATCAATTGACTCATGCTGATCAGCCATGGACTGACTGGTTGCTGCTGTTTAGAAAGAAACACAAGAGGCACTTATATAAACATATGCTCTATAGACACATTTACCTATAGAGATTGTCATGTGTCAAGTTTACATTTGCTGCGACTTACAAATACTACACTTGATTTATATCCCTCTCTATCTATCTATCTATCTATCTATCTATCTATCTAGAGAGTTCTTTTAAATGGCTTTTAATTGTGTAGACGTGTACTTTAACATGCATACCTACAGTATCTGCTTAGCAATGACACACACTTGCTAATACTGTATGTATTGTGTCTGACCGTGAAAAGATGCGATGCGTCAAACCTTAAGTCAAAATGCTAACTGAATACCAACCCGAAATGCGTTCAACAATAGCGGCCTAGGACAGACATAGAAGGCTTTTGTAGGTATCCATTAAAACTTGACCAAATGGCTTTAAAATCTGCACGACAGCCCAAAACCTCCTCTTAGAAAAATCACAACCGACCTGTCAGGAAAATATTTTAACGACTTCCGTGTACAGGAATGGCGCTCTCTAATTGGTCCCTGATCGTCACATGACGTGTCACAGACAGGCGCGCCACAGTAGCAGATCCTCTGGTGTTGTGGTGGCTGTGCTGCCTTCACTGACCTCGGAAACTACTGTGCTGCCTTCAATGCAATCCCAAAACGAAAATAAATTGCTTAATGAAAGTTCGATGAATGATATTCTCCTCGGAACCAGCAAAAATACTCAGGGAGTTTAGCATCGTAGAGCTTAACATTAGTTATATGTCAAAAACTTTTTAAAAAGATGAAAACAAATTGCTATTACTAATTCCTTTGTAAGTGCTCGGGTAACTATAAAGTGCGTTGAAGTTCATGCATCCTGTGGGTAGTTTATGTCAGGGGTGTCCAATCCTGGTCCTCAAGGGCCAGTATCCTGCATCTTTTAGACATTTCCCTTTTCTAACACGCCTTATTCAAATGATGAGCCTATCATCAAGCTCTACAGAGGCCTGATAATGTCCGTCAGGTGTGCTGGAAGAGGGAAACATCTAAAACATGCAGGATACTGGACCTCAAGGACCAAGATTGGACACCCCTGGTTTATGAACTCCCTTCACATGTTAGATGTATTGATTTAATTTAATACATTGGTCGTTGTTGTGCTGCTGATGTTTGTTTGTTTTTTTCATTGCACTTTAGAGCAACAGATGGCAGTATTGTCTTTATATTCCTCAGCCTACATCTCTTTCAAATCATGCTTGTCAAGATCTCACAGGTAAGTATTTTTGTTCGTCAAAATGAACATTTGCAATTTTCTAGTCAAAATAATATTTTCATATGTTGGTGGGTGCTTCATTTATTAGAGCCCAAAAGAAATAAAACAATTCTCCAACATGATAAGCTTTAACTTCATGACTTTAGCTTTCTTAAGTCTTTCATTTGTCACTTAATAACACTGTGTCGAAGTGCATCAGATTGGCACTGCGTTCATGTTTTTCCATCAAATGAAATCCCCAGTGTCTTTTTTTTTTTTTTTTTTAATCAATGCTATACCTATAATGACTTTATGACATTTTATCAGTCTGAGGCAACATACTGGAGTATGATATCAGTGTCCAAGCAGCACTGCCACGTTGGACTACAACCCCCCCCCAATCTCCAGAGTCTTACAACATACCTGATTAATATTTAAATGTATGTCATTTTTATTTTATTTTATTTTTTAAATGTTGCTAACAAACAACTGTGTCTTAAAATCATAATTATAAACAACTTATATAAAATACAATCTGGGAAATAAGACAATGTAAAAATAGACCTTGGGATTTATTATTTCATCTTCACATTGTAAGGCGAAACATTCCTGTTTTTGTAAGGCAGTACAGGTACAAGGCACAATTTATTCCATCAGTTACACCATGACAAAGTACTAAACAAAAAATATAATCTATTTTTAAAAACCATTATAACATGTCATTGGGAAACATCCACAGTAAAAGTGGCAAGACAGTGTCCACCACAATTTTTTTTTTTTTTTTGTAAATGTTTCTCTTAACATGTCTCATTGTACATAACTATTGTAAATATGCATTTTCAGAACATTTAACACACTGTAGATATTTGAGTCTTGTTACACACTGTATTCAAAGTTTGACATATCCTTTAGTTTGTTTTTTTTTCTGGTCCAATATTGCCACTTCCTGACTTTATTACTAATGAACATATAACAAAATACTGTGCAACACTAAATATGTGACAATGTAAGGCCTGTTGTAACATTTATAAAATACTGACATGAACACGTCACCATGTCTAACATAAACCTTACTACACACACTGAGCTCATGCTAAGGGATGAATGATACCCAATTATAAAACTATATACAACAGTGTATTTCTTTCCAAATAGTATTTTTACAGAATGAACAGTTTGTGTGGTTAATTTTGATGTTCTTAGTTTTAATATTTGCACCAAGATTTTACTGCAGCTGCATGTGTGAACAACATAGATCCCTGAAATCTGCAGGGAACGTAATGTCAATTACAGTTTAGATATTATTAGATGATTTATTTTTCAGTCCTGTTAACAGCTTAAATGCTGATTACCTATAAGCTTACAATAAAGACCCTGGTTTAAGACAATAAAAAAAGTGAAAGGAGCAGGATTCAGCGGGTTGCTAGATGGCTTCTTGCTTCGTAATAGTAGGCTGAGGGATGGAGGTTGGCTGCTTGGGCACCGTGGCTATGACCCCCTGAGCCATTTTATAATGTTCTGAGCTGGATGCAGTAGGCGGAGATGGTATTGGGGTTTCAGGAGTGGCTGAAAAGTAGAACACACGGACATAGTGAAGGGTTATGAGGGGAAAGTGCAGCATAAGCAGATATATATTTACCCTTCTGCAGTATAACATGCTTTACAGCAACAAAATTTTTCAGATAAGGAATAAGCACTTTTGTGAAATTGCTCAGAGCATTAACATGTTAAGAAAGAATAACAGAAGTTCTCTTTGACAAAATAAGCCAGATTAGTTTTCATGAAGAACTGAGAGGATTATTTGTGGAGCTTGTTTGTTCTTCCAGCTACCTGACTGGGCTGCACATGGAGCTGGATGAGGAAATTTGATAGTCCTTCCATTTAAATATCACTAATTCCATTTATTTACACTTGTTTTAACACAAGCTTTTTCTGAAAATAAACCACAAAGTTTTGAACACTTAACCCCAGGAAGAATTAGAGGTAAACAATACATAATATTAATCATACATTGATATGAAATACAACTAATTTAATAGAAATGTTTAAAAATAAATACAATTAATCCTAAAGTATATGTTAGAGGTTAAAATTGTGTGCATGCAATCTTCTAAAATGTTTTTGGCAGACGACATCTTTGTTTTATTTTGAGATGTTTTTTGTTGTTGTTGTTGTTGTAATGGTATTAATACTTACAAATTTGACCATTGTGGATGGGGGTTGGTATGTTGCTGGTAACTATAACATTGGTGCTCAGGTGCTCTGAAACCAGGTGAGGGTGCAGAGAGTGAGGTGCATGTGGGGCTTCATTAGCAGAACCTGAAACAGAAAAACCGATACAAGGTTAATTTAATAGCAGAGCAAATGCCTTCATTCTTCCTGTTTCTTTTATAAATTGACCTGGATTGGTTATATGGAGTTGAATTCCATCCAGAAACTATGTGTGTTATTAATATGAGCCAGGATCAGCTCAAGAGCTCACCTCCAAGAAGCATCTCCTGTAGCAGATTATCAATCTTGGCCATGCCAAAAAGTTTGACAAATTGAATCTGTTCAATCATTTGCCAGGTGATGCTCTGTAGCGTGGGCAGTAGCAGGAGCAGCTCTCCAAATCGACCCCGGGAGTCGTACTGCCTGTCGTTGATGTAGTCCTCCAGACTGACCTGGACCTGGTATCGCATGCGTTTGATCTTCGCAGGGTCACTAAGACCTTTAGCGTCTGTGGGTAAATAAAAACAGACTGTTTACCAAAGGATGTGGTCCAATGAGATGTGGTGTTTGTCTACATATAATATAAACAGACAGAAAATCCTTGTGTCATGTCATATTTGTGCCTTTAGTACCTGGATCAAAGAACACTATGGCTTTCAAGCAGGCGTATTCATTGTCGTCTATTTGAAGCTCCTGGAAGGGAAGCACCAGTTCATCCAGGATTCTCACTGCTACCCTGCCAACTTCCAACTCTGGACAGTTTCTGGGAATGATGTGGTCATTTCCTGCAGGAGAATTACATTTCAGCCCTTAATTAGATCCTACTGTTTCTATAGAACATGTTATAGGTGTCAGATATTCTCTTGTGTTTTACCTAATAAGAGGATGTCTTTGTAAAGCATAGATCTCTTTGCAGCACCGAGCAGGAGATGCTCTCCAGCATGAGCTCGCAGCAACGCCACCTGAAATGTAGCAAATGTTTTATTAACTAGATGCACAGTAAAATTTTCAACTATAGCTCTGAAAAAGTGGAAGATACTGGCTCCTTCACAATATAACATCAGCAAATGAGTTACTAAGGCCTGGTGATCACACTGTTAATGATTCAGCTTTTTTTTTTTTTTTCTTTAGAGGGGAATATGACTTTAAAACCAACTCATCATATTCTAACTCAGGATTAAACTTTTTGTTTTTTTTAATTGTTAATCTGATAGAAGAATAAAATGTTTTATGGTGTTATTATTTAGATGAGGTATCCTCCTGACTACTCTGTACCCACATGCACCTGCACTCTTCACCAGCGCTATAGTCTGAGGTGGATTTTGGTGGTGGAAGTTGGTTGATGAGTGACCAAAGTGTCTATACAACTATGTACACTGTGTCTGTGTATGGGTCTTACCTGGTCATCCAGCGGCAGGTCACAGAAGGCTGGGATGTACTTGGCCCACTCTACCAAGACCAACAGCTGCTGTTTCATGGACTCACACACGTCTGTGATGGCAGCGATCTTTTTGGTCCTTATGTCACCATTAAGTATGGGAGCAGGTGAGGTGATCTGGATGAAGAATGTACAACATTAGTTGATGAGTTGTCCAGATATTCATTAGACTAGATAGATGTGATTACCAAAGGTGTTTTAGTACCTGTCTGGACAGGACATCTGCCTGAATGAGTGCATTAATGGATGGTAAACTGCTGTCTTCATAGCTGGATCTTCTGGTGCTGATTCTGTCTCTTTCATTCTGTACAGCTGAAAACACATCAGAAGTCATGGTTTTATAGATATTTAATGATAATTATTTGGTGTTTGTAGAAAGTTAAAGAGTTAGAGAGGAATATGCCATTTTCTGTGTGAACAAAAAACACACAAACAATAGATATGTTTCATTTTTGTTCCCTCTTTGCTAAACAAAGGCAGGCCGCAGAGTAATTTAAAAGAAAAATAAGCTTTCCAAGGTTGTCGTGTTTATCAGTATATGGCTATTATTGCTCAGAAATGTTTGCTCAGCATGAGCCGGTCAGAGACTTCAGTGCTTCACAGAGTGAACATTAACAAAGTACTACTCTTCTGGGTATTGCAACACACTCAGATGAGCGGTGTCAATTCAGTGGGGACAGAACACACTGTGGCAGTGATTTCCTGATCAAATGGGAGAGTCTACTTTTTCCACAAAAAACAAACATTGATTTAAAAGCTGCTACCTTCTTTTTTCATGCCAGCTCTGAAGCATTTCTTCAATCGGCAGTATCTGCATTGATTCCTCTTGTCTTTGTCCACAATACACTGTCTATTGAACCTAGAAAGGAAAAAAGTTTGCAACATGATTTACCAAGATTTTCACTGACTGCTGTGCTTTGCTCAGTTGCATAACCACTGCTTAAGTTATCCTCGTGATATTTATCAGAAATCATTTTGTTTCTCATCCTCATCAGTCTTTGCATATCGACCCTCACCTGCAGGAGTACATGTGGTTTTTGCGGACACTGCGTCTGAAGAAGCCTTTGCAGCCGTCACAGCTGGAGGCCCCGTAGTGTTTGCCAGTGGCTCTGTCTCCACATATGGCACACAGGCTGCCCGCCGCCAGGTGGCCGGACGCATTCATATTGGTGCTCTCAGTCGGTGAGGAATCTGATGTACAGAGATGAGAGACACATGTCTTATTGGGTCAAAAGGCTTTTACAGGAGTATAGATGGACCAAAAACTAGAGAAAACATGCTTAAACAAAGTTAAACAGTTAGTGATCATCAAAAAAAATTTGCTCCATCAGTGTCTCCTGACTGAAAGTCGTCCATTCTTAATTTTTTAACAAGGTGTTAATAGCTATAATGACTGCAGTGATCAAAACCTGCCTGCATGCAAATCTGTCAGGATCCATTAACTGCCTGAGTAACTCAGACAAAGTCAACAGACCACAATTGATGTAGTTTTGATTGACCTCTGAAAAGGCAATCACTGGAGACAGTTTTCTTTTACAGCCGGTCTCATAGTCACCAGACCAAATCAATCACTCTGTGTCATGACACATGCTATAGATTGAAAATGACACAATGACTCCTGAGTCAAAAAAAAAGTTAAACGTTGAGGTTGTTTAATAAGTCACTGTCTTTATTTTACATGGGAATCCTTTCATTTTGAATCAGGATTAGAGCCAGAAGTCATGGGAGACTGCATAAATAAATAAGTCGGTGTCATCATTACATCTAAAAAAGCACTTTCCAAAAACCTCTACCCCTTTTCTTAACTTTATCCTCTGTGGGAACAGACCGTTGGTAAGAAGAGAAGGATATTAATGATTCCCAAACTACAGCTTCATTAGGGATGAACATCCATCCACTGCTGTCAATCATATCTGAACAAGCTGAAACAAGTAAAAATGCTGCGTGCCCAACTTCAACCAAATGATCTGTGAGCATTAGGAATTGTCTCGTAAATGAAGATCTCTTAATGTTTTACTTCTTCAACCAGAGGTGATAAAAGAGGAGTTCCAGACCACTGCACTAAATAGGATCATCATGCTGTATGCAGCACATGGACAAATGACCCCTTTTTATCACTTTGTGCAAGAACACCCTGTGTCCTCTCCTGACCAAAGTTTTAAATCAGTAAAAGTTTCAAAGTTCAACACCAGAGCTGGATATATTTGACTCACCTGTGCCCATGGTGAGCACTTGCATGTTTTCAAACTCCAGAGTGGTGTAGGCTGGGTCCAGAGCCTCGCTGTAGTCTGCCATGTCCATGTCTGCGAGCGCTTTGGACAAACAAATTCTCAACTACCTGACAGTGAGGCAGAAAGACTTGTCCAAGAAGCTAATGTGCCCCCCTCCTCCTCCTCTTCTTCACCCACACACACCTCCACTGAGCCCCCACCTCCTCTTTTTGAGCCTAGCTCCGCCCAGTAAAAGGTAGCTCCTGGCCCAGTTGACTCTGATGGAGACCTTTAGGAGGCCGCTGACTGACAGCAGAAATCACCTTCATCCCCTCCTTCCCCCATGTCGCTAACCACAGGAGAGGTGGAGAGTCTTTCTGGTTGATCTTTAACCAGCCTCTTCAATGGTAAATCACTGTGTGTGTGTGTGTGTGTGTGTGTGTGTGTGTGTGTGCGTGCGTGCGTGTGTGTGTGTGTGTGTGTGTGTGTGTGTGTGTTTTAACATAACTTGATATCTGCTCTTTCAGATAGCTCTCTGCCAGATATCCAGAAACATTTCCATCTACATCAGGTCATGATATTGCCATATAACTGCATCACAAAACTTCCTTAATCCAGTTGTCCACTTTTATAACACGCTCATATCACATGCACACAAAAGACAGCATCCACATAGCTGTTATAAAGAATCCAGGGGCTTTTTAAGTGCAAACTCTCCTCAGTAGTTAGATTATTCATATTCAGACCACGTGTATAATGCGTCTCTGGTAAATCTTAGTTAATTCTAGCATAATTAACACAGGAAATAAATAACTCTTGCTAAAGCAAAGTGATGCCTTTAAGTAAAAGACTTCATTGTTTCCCTAAATGCACGGTGCACATGGGGCAGCTTTCTGACCCAAAAGCCCAGTGCTCATTGTTGGAAAAGCAGCTGTTACTCAAAGAGACATGATTCAGAGGAAGTTCAAATTATTTAAGAGAAAAAAGAAAAAAAAAAAGATTAAAGGGCCTTTAAAGGAACCAGAACACAGAGGGTTAATTAACAACAACAAAAAGTCTAGATATATTGTTATTAGAAAAGTCTATTTGATGCCTGTTCCATTTTGTGGGGAGTTTTATAATGTAAATATTATATTTGCTACTATTTTTTTGCTCAAATATTAAAAATCCTCCTTTAATGACCTGAAAAATATAAAGTTTTTTGTTACAAAACACAAAAAACTCCATAACTTACTTGGAATATGACGATGAAAGGGCAGTTTACTGAAATATTTTCTTATTGCTGCAATGAATGTGCAATTAGTATCAGCTTTAATTATATGTCTACATTGAATTTATTACAAATTAATTTACATTGAAAATATTCCCTTACTTTCCCATTTTAACTACAAATCAAGCAGTTTATATATGAGGGAACAGTCAAAAAGTTCTCAGACATGTGTCATCAAAAGTTCAAAATACAATTATTTTCTACATAAGCTCTATTAGAGTCTAAACACTTTTGCAAATAAATCTGTCAATCCATACATTCCTTCTTTGTGGAGTTGCTGGGGCTGTCTTTGACACAATTTTTGTCTTGATACGAGGACTTTTAGACTCCCTTGTACAAATAAACACTCATCATTTGTCATATTTTTGTGTCAAATGTCATGCCTTCACTTTCTGAGCTTTCACGTGATTTCTGGAAGCATTGTCCTAAATTTGAGGGTTTTCACAAATAAATACTCTGCTTGCACAAAGTGTCCACCTCTTGCATGTCACACAGCAAACAGTCATCCTGTATTTGAAGAGAAAGTGCCAGTACATAGCAATAGGTCAACGATCTTGAGTTCAGCCAGACCTCAGAAGCTGTAAACCCCATGTACTTGTTAACCATATACTTTAATTATACAGAAAGTCCCATAAAACTCTTCAAATTATTTTCTCCTATCCAGCGAACAAACACTGTAGCATTCCTGAAAGCTCATCGACATGACGCCGAGATCACCAGCTCAATCCTTTGATCTAATTTGTCTCTTTTAATCCAATCAGAAATTAAAATGTAAATGATCAGCATGTGATTAAAACCTATCATTCAATCTCTCCTCATCAGAGTCCCATCTGCGCACACGGAGAGAGATTCATTGATTTTGTTTTGTTTTTTGTTTTTTACTGTGTAAATAACGCTAACCTTTTATTCTAAACTGATTAACTCAGGGACAACAACGCCCACAATCAAAATCAAGTTTTTCATGCGCCTAAATACTGTTTGCAGAGAAAGATGCTTCATGAAATGCAGCTGTAGGAGAGCATGTTATTTCGTTTGTGTGTACAGAGGTCACACATTACAACATTTCTCCATGTTCGATCTGTTCTGCTCTTCTGCAATGCCCATATTTGCTCAAGAAGTTAGCTCATTATTTCAGAGCAGAAGGCAGAGGGAAAGGGGGGATGTGAGAATCAGAGTTGAGCTACGAATGAGTCACTCTGCAAATCTTATCTTCCCTGTCATTAAAGTGCTTTTATCACTGCTCCCATCTTAAATTTCTGCGAACTCCTCAAGGAACAGTCATATACAGGACTATAAAGTATAATCTGCACGATTATAGCTGTCTTAATCATGAGGCGACAAACTGTTCTGAAGTGTAAGATAGGGCAGGTTCGATCAAAAATACTGCAATACATATCTGCATTTTGGGGTTGGGGGGGTTAGCTTTAACATGCTAGGCTGCATTCCCACCGTACACAGCCTGGACTGACACGTGCAGGCCTTACAAACACAGTGAATCAGTAAAAACCTGTGCTTGTTGAGGTGATCATTTATAACACCGTCACCAAATTCTTATGCATATTTATATTTTTACTCAAGACCAAACTTTAGCTCCTGTAGAAATTTTCAGACGTGAACTGGTACTGAGTGATTTTCCCATGTGGATAATAGATGCAGCTGAAAAGCATTATGAGCTGAATACACACTACATGCAGCAGGAGTTTGCCATGTTGTTAATGTGATGGACCAGAGCGTATTGTCTTATAATCAGTCACCCAAACTCCTGCCCCGGGGCTAAAAGTCAAAGGATCACTGAGACCTGATGTAACACTTGTGTGATTCTCCCCTTTGAAACTTCAAACTCCAGTTTGTGAACAAAGTCCTGTCTATCTTCTGAATAGGAATCTCCGACCACTGACCAAACTCCATTTGCAACCACTGCCTATTTGTACCTTCTCCTCAATGACTACATTTCATTTCCCCATGTCCGAACTCAAAGACAAGCAGCAGGCAAGCAGCATATTGAAATGAAAACACAGGAAGCAGCAGTTGGGAGGAAAGAAGACAATCATCACGGCCTGGAAGAGTCACTGAAATGTGGAATACGATGTCTGCCTGAGGACTTATTTTGTTCTTTCAAAGCGAGCCTCATCAGCGCAGGGGGGAAATGTGTTTGTACGAAACCTTCAGGAGTATACTGACGTTGATAAGAGTAAAAAAGAAGGAGACAATGTGCTGGCTGCAGCAGAAAAAGGCGGCTGCTCTGCTCCGCTTCAGTAGATGGAGGAGATAGGTGAGTAGAGTGTCATGGCAAAGACCTTGTCAACAGATAACTATCTGCAAATAACACAGCTTATGCAAGCCTCCGCGCTTGGCCCAGGGAATATCATATTTTCAGTACCTCTGGAATATTGTTACTCATTTTCAGTTATAATAAGACTGATTAAGCTCTTATAACGATCTAATTCCCTTTTTTATCATTATATATGAATATAATGTTTGTTTCTGACATCTGTGAATTTCTCTTAAATCCTTCTACTGCCTTTATATTACACCTCTACACAGCTAAACCAACCACATCTGATGTATATTTTACCACATAATAGCCCACTATACCTCCTGTGATGCTGGTGAGTCTCCAGAGGCCTACAAACCTGTTCACAAAAGCCGCTTCATCTCTTGACGCAGGTTTAGTTACATAGTTTTATGCTTGAATTGTGCCAATATGTCAGATGTAATCGTGGACGTGGTCAGATTTGCCAAACTGAGGCTTAGGAAGAATATCCATCTTTAGTAGTGAGGGAAAAAAAAGATTCTGTATAATTGAAAGGGAATGATGATAAATGTTTGGTTTTTAAGTTTTGTGCAGTTTTAAATCACGCTTAGCTGTTAATTAAAAAAAAATACACAGGAATTGTTATGAAATACATATTTTCTTATGATGAACCATAAGTGTGAATACTATTAATGATACAGTCCTTTTGGTTTGTATTGTGTCTCCAAATACTCCAAAATATCTTTATAGCACTGAATATGTAGTCATACAAACAGCTTTTGTATAAAAATTGCAACTGTTCTGACACAAAATAATTTTTTCCCTTATATCACACATTTACTCTTTTGCTATTATTTTATGAAATTTGCAGATAAAACAAGTAAAGCCAAAATTGTGATTCATTTTTACTTCAAACCCTGTCTAACTGAAAAACTCAAGTAGCCTCTGTCCACCAAATAAGTAAACAATTGCATCAATAAACATGAAGACCCATGCAAGACGTAAATCAATCACAGTGTGTGATAAGACTCTGTAATCATTAACTCTGTTTTGCTGAGAATTCATTTTGACTGTTGGCCCAATCACCCCTGTCAGCAGCTCTGCTCTGACCGCCTTTATCTCTGTGACTACTTATTGGTCCTTCAGTCATCAGCTGCTCGATAGACATTTAACCTCCACTGCTTTGAAAACAACGTGTTAAATTAGCCTCGTGATAAATCCTACAGAACTGTCATTTCTTTGACAAACATGATAAATAATCATCTTCACCTTCTTCCAGCATCATTTCTCCTTGTGAGTGCACCTTCAACGGTTCGTGTCTCGTTTGTGTTCATCCACCGCTCTCTTTTCTATCTGCAGAGGCCACATGAAGCTCTTATTCTATTTACTGTCTTTTAATAAACCAGTGCTTTCATTTTTTATTTCAATGTCACATACCAAGCTCTTTCTACAGCCACAGGTCTGACTGTCAGGTGGAACTCACTGCTCAATGCTGCCACCATGTGGACATATAGAACCAATGCAAACTCACAGAAACAGCTCAGAAAAGTTGTATAATGGAAGTATTCTGCAGCAAAAATAGAGTCAAAACCATATATAGGTCAATAGAGTTTAGTCTATATATTCTTAACTAATAGTCACTTTTTATAATTTGAGTATTAAGTAGACACTTTCCCAAAAAAAAAAAAAAAAAACACCTGTTGGATAAAAATTCAAGTGGATCTCAGTCACAAACACATGGAATTCTGTGCGTATTCATCTATTAATGTCCACTGAAAGCACAAATCGTATAATAATCCAAAAAATTCAGCTTTCTCCTGTTGATTCCAGAGGTGAACTATGTCACCCCCGTTTAGAGTCCTGTTTGCTGCAGCTTTACCTGCGTTGGTGAACTGCATCGTCCCATCCTGTCCGTACATCCCTGTAAAGGCCGAGCCCTGACAGTGAGCCGGCCAGCTGAGTGCCGGCCCATCAGCCCCGGCAGCTCTCCCAGGCCCAGCCAGGCTGAGGCAGGCAGCGAAGAGAAGCAGGGCCACTGTTACTGGAAGTGCTTCTTGCCGGGGGCCGCCTGGCCGACTGTAAGGGCCCAAAGGGATAATCCTCTAATGCCTGTCACAATGAGATTTGATGGGAGACTTGAACACCAGGATTAATGGTGTCAAGTGAACAGTGTGTAATGCCTACCCTCCAAACAGGCTGCTAATTGAAACTTTCTGCCTCTGTTTAACAGCACAATAAAGCATGCAGTAAGATTGTGAATATCATATTTTATAGTGGAAAAGATTAGGTTTCTGTTCATTAGCTGAGTGGTTTGTTTGGATAGAGACAACTTTAACACAGTGATTATACAGTCCCGCTATAACACTGTCGGTTATTTTTTAATGATACCAAGTCTTTTAGAGATTCATCAATGGATCAATGGATAAATATTGAACATGATTGACATGGATTCATCAGTCTCTGTGAACTAAAAGATGGATCCAAATATAATAAAAATCACTTATCCCAAGTCACAAGGAAAGGAAAGGATTACACTGATTTAATGTGGTTTTGGTTTGTATTGACAGGTCACAAAATTCACATTTTTCAAGCCAAATTTTTAGGTTTTTATAACTTTATTAGAGGTTTATTAGGGGTTTGTGTTTGTCCCAGTATTAACTGATAATTCAATGGTTTATGCAAATTTTGAGACAGAGAATAGCAACAACATTGACATTGGTGCACATTTTCACTAACAGACATTGTGAAAACACTGACTGTGATTTTTGTTGCTTTATATTGATTCAGTGAGTACATGTAGTGAAAGAGGACATGAAGGTAGTGAGTGTGAGAGAAGAGGATGCAGAAGATAGGGTGAGATGGAGGCAACTGATTCACTGTAAACCCCAGAAGGGAAAAGCCGAAAGGAAAGAAGAAGATGTTGAGGAAATGAGGAAACTAAAAAAGAATACATCCACTGCCAGTGTTCTGAAAATAAACAAAGTGGGAAAACAACAACCAGCAGAGTAGAATTTTGTCTCTGCTACTAAGGACACAGCGTTTTCATCGTGGCATAAAATAAAACAACTTATTCTCATTTTTAAAACCTCAATGCCTCATGGGATGTAAATCATGTGACACCAAAAGATGGTCACTGAGTAGGACTGAAAGGATGAAATGAACAAAAGGCAAACAATCAGTTTGTTTTGTTCTGAGAGCCAGAGCCAAAATGAGGCCAGAGTCTTAAAGTGTGATACCAGTGATAGCCACTAGATGGTGTCTCCAAAAAACCTTATATAGACTGGCATTAAACTTCTCTGCAAAAATAATACTCACTCCAAATAATTGTATTTCCACAAATCTTTTTATTCTTTTATTTTTGCTTTTATTTGGCCCTCTAGGATATGCTCTGGTGGTCCATCATTAAATTAACACTCCATTTATAAGTCCCATGGGAACTTCTGAAAGAATATAAATGGGAGTAAATGGTTTGCTAAATAATTTTTTTTTTTTTTTAATGTCATTTGGTCCCAGTTGCACTACAATTTTATGAGTTCAGAATACTGCAGTTTGTGGTAGTATCAAGAGGGTAAAAAAGTGAAAAAAGTAATAATAGAGGTGAAATGAGTACAAATCTGTATATGATGACACTGCAGACTAATGTTCCTGACTGAACAGACTAAAGGAAGGAGAGATTTACAATGATTAACCTTTTATCTACCCATTTTCAATCTAATTCTTACTTTACTTCAAACTGAGACTTTCTTGACACAACCAGAGGGGGCGGGGCTTCACCTCCCCATTAAAAGGCTTTGACTCCTACCTTGTTGAATGAAAGGTGTGATTGACAGCTCATTTATTTATAAAATCTGACTTTCAGATGTTGTGTTTAATGATTTAAACATATTTATTCTTAACAGAGAGTTTTGCTGTAATTGCAGTTAACAGGTTATACTAACAAACCATCTAATGATTTTTGATGAACTAGTAGTTAGCTTTAGCTCACTGTCAGGGGTGGACTTTCCCAGCTCCATAAAGTAAAAATCCTGCCATGTATTTGTTCCAACCCTTCACTAAAGCAGCCCATTTTGATCACACAGATAAATAAACACTAGAGGGGGCGTTTATCGTGGGAGCGTCTTGCCGCCATCTTGGTCCAGAAAAGGTTGTCAGTACTGCATAATATAGAAAAGAAACAACTGTCACTAGAAACTAAGCTTACAAAGAGAAATCTGCTAAGGACACTGGTAAAAAAAAAAAAAAAAATCAATAGGCCATAGTATCAACATTTGATCATATAGCTATTATGGAAAGTGTCTGGATAAATGCTAGAGTATATACTAGTATTTTATATTCTG
>JAQQZY010000027.1:8045573-8055717 GCA_030068375.1 Ostorhinchus rueppellii | reverse complement strand
AAAATCCGTCCATAACTTTTTGAGTTATGTTACTAACAAACAAAGTCGGATGGTAACAAACAAACAAACAAACAAACAAACAAATGCAGAGTAAAACATAACCTCCTTGGCAGAGGTAATAAGCTAAATGTGAGTTTATTATGTTTCTATTATGTTCAGGCATTGCCTCATAAAAATCACCAGATTAATAATATGCAGGTGTCATTATATAATCAAGTGTCACATTTTGTCGAGTTGTTCCATAGTATTGTTCTGCATCTATATAATAGTAAATCTATTTATTTATTTATGAAAAGGAGGAACAATGCATAATAATTATATATAATTAATGAATTGTCTTTAAAATATACATATGTCAGATTAAAGGTAATTTCTATCTGTAAACCTCATGGCAGTTTGATGTTACACAAAAACACACAAAATACATACAAGGTCAAATACAGATAATATCAAATGCAACACGGACAATGTTAGCTCAGACATTTAGTACAAAATCATTTCAAATTCATCTGTATTGTACGCACTATTAGCCTATACATAATGTTGAGCAGAAACACCTTAGTGGTTTATTTTAAGGACACAATAAATCTAAACAATCGCTACACACAAATTTAAATATTTTCCACAAGGCTCATCCTATTTCATGATCACATGCTTACTTGTCTCTCAACCACCATTTCAAATGTTTTTTTAAAAGTGGAACAACGTATTCAGAGGATGTTTTTTGTCGCAGATATTTGCTGGAGTCTTATACTGATGCATTCATTTAATAAAATCAGATTCTTTTTTTCCCCGTGTAATTTTCTTCATTCTCTTTCTATGATATTACATGTACAGATAAGTTTTGCAACACTTATGCAGCTACACTTTAACACCACAAGACAGCAAATATTGGAATAAAAGGTACAGTTTATTGTCAGTTACACAGTGAAATAGCAAAACATTTCCTGTGTCTGAATAATTTCAAAGCCAAGTCAAAGAACTTTTCTTTTAATAATTCACAGCTACATTTTCCATTCCTTGGTTGCTGATCAACCCTGCCATGTCTGCAGGAGAGTTTCTAATGTTTCAACACTTTTCTCATATTTGCTTGAGATTTTCATCCTGCACAAACCTTAACAGTGTTTCCATTTAATATTTCCATAGTGGAATACAGTATCTGCAGCACAGCAGTAACAGAGGCAAAACGTCTAAGGAGTGTTAATAGTTTTTTGTTTTTTGTTTTTTAATGTGTGAAATGTGCTCATATTTATCCTCATGAAATAAAACAGTAAATTTGGTGAAAGGTGTGTCTTATCATGTAAAAACATACATTTCAATGCTTTTTGAGTTTACATTCTGACCTAAGTAGTCAGCGAAACACCAGACATTCCACGAAAATCAGTGCAACAAGGATGTATTCTACATTCAAGATGCAACTGCAGGACATTTATTTTTCCTCAAGTCCAACAATAATGTAATAATTTACCTCCAAGAACGTTAATGCTACTACAGTTGCTGCTTTGGATTTCTTTTACTTGCAGCATCACAGGCAGTGGGTCTTCATGTGTCCAACGTGTACATGATGTTTGTGTGTGTGTGTCTGGTCTCTTGTATCGAGGTCAGCCATGAAACTGGACACTGTGACTGCTGCTTTACATACAGAAGCCTCATGGTTTGGCTCTGCCTAAGCAAACACGACAGGGAGTAAAAAGGGAACTGTTGTCTGGAGGAGGAGCCTCGATTCACCACAGTCTATAAAAAGAAAAGAATTAATGTGTGAGCAGAACAATGGGTTCTCTCTGACTGAAAATGTCAGCTCCTCGCTTCTGAGCAGAGCTACAACCAACTGATCATTTATTTTCCTAAGTATTAACTTTGTCTTTTGATCAATAAAATTACAGAAACTGGTGAAAAGCTGCTGTCGATGTCCATGAATATCTTGTTTCATCCACAAGCCAAAGAGAATCAGTCTAGTCTCAAAGAGGATGAAAAAAAAAAGTAAAATATTCAAATTTATGAAAATCACAGAATTTAATTAGTCAGTTGGTTAGCCTTTGTAATGCTGATTCTTTACACTAATTTTAGCAAAATCTTCCTTTTTGAAGTACTTGTGTTTAGTCAGAATGGTTGTAGTTATTATATTGTGTTATATTTATGTTGCAGCCATAGGTATTTGTTTACAGATAATAAAGTTTAATATATAACAGATGTATATAAAGAACTCCATTGTCTGTACCAGTTCCCACCTGTCTCTATAACCCGCCATTCCTCCTACACAAACACAACAATAAACAACAAATGGACTGGATTTTTTGTTTTATATTTCTGAGCACACCCCCACAGTATTCATCAGATTACCTGGAAAAAAGCACATACCTGTTTCAGTCCTTAGCGGCAAATATTTCACAAGACCAAACACATCAGAGTATATATGAAAGCAAACTCACTTCTTTTTTTCTTTCTATTAATTTGTGTGTGCTGCAAATATATATTTATAAGACTGGAAATAATGATTTTCATTCGAGTAATTTTTTTAGCTACTATTTTAGTTTAAAGGTACTAAGTGATTTAAATAATTACTTAATCAACGTAATATAATTTGCTATTGCTTGATTATGTGATTTTTGGGGGGTTGATTTAATGTTTGTTTGTTTTTTGTTTTTTTAAGTAAAGTATTTCAGTAGTTCTGTTAGTTTTTTTATTGTTTATTAGTTTACTTTTTGTGTATTTTGATTATTTTGGGCTTTTTCACCTATTTCAGTGTATTTCAATTTAATGTTGACATTATATCAAAGCAAATGAAAAATGAAATCTAAATTCTCATTTATTCATATTGTTTTTATTTCCAGCAGCAGCAGGACAACATTCTATTCAAACACTGATGTAGCACTGAGGAGCCAAAATGTTTAGGACAAATGATATCTTATTGTTAGAATTTTTATTATATACTTTTCACCATATTAATATATTAACATACATAAATTAAAAGTTATTTTGTTGTTGTTGCTGTTGTTGTTATTTGGCCTTGTTACAAACGAATAAACACTCTATTTTATTTTATTGCAATCCATAACTGAATAAGGAAATTAAATTGTTTATAGCAGGTGGGTATCTACAGTACACAGTACATACAGTAGGAGTCGCAATGTCTCATAATTCAATGATTTAAAAAAAGAGGCGAAGAAGACTCTCAAGGTCCTCACGTCTCATTGGTTGGATGGTACTGACGTCAGAGGGGCTCCTACCGGTCACTCTGTGTCAACATGGCGACGGTAGATGTCATTGTGGATAATTTGGTGTCTTTGTGGAGAATACCACCCATCCGAAGATACTTCCCGTGGACATTTATCATTATTTCAGTCGTGGGGTCGTGTATGAAGGAGCTGGAACTCGTCCCACAAACATATTTTAGCAGCAGCAGGAACGTGTTAAATGTGTAAGTAAAGCTCGAAATGTTCTTAGCTTTGCTAGAAGCGCAGTTTAATAACAAAAGTAGGTTTAACGTTTAGTGTTCTGATTTGTGTTGTATTAAATAAAAACTGGTTAGATTAAAGGTTTGGTTATTGCATTGAAAGACTGTTTTCTTCCTTCCACGTCTTAATACTGTTAAAGCATCACTGACATTTCATGTGACACCTCAGTGTTTTTTGAAACTGACTTTGAAATGAATTCTATTAATCTATTGTGAAAACCCAGAAAAGGGACAATCCACTGGTTTTTCAGATTCTAGCCTCCAATAGATCGGATCTACATGAAAAACCTCTGTACTTGACGTTATCCATTCTGACATTGATTATTTCAATCAGAGAATCAAATTTATGAAACCGTAATTTATTTGTAAATGTAAATTGTAAAATGTATTTTTCACGTTCTTCTTTTTACCCCATCTAGGAACATAAGATTCGGTCGAGATATCAAATTTACGAGAGATTTCACAACAGAATATCTGAACCAAGGATACCCTTTGCATAAGCTTCTCTTTTCCCATAGTGTGTTTGTATGGTTTTTGTAAATGAACTGAACCATTGTTCAGTTCAGTCTTGCCTGCAACCATCTTTCTTGGGTTGACAAATGACTTTCTGTTTGGTAAGAACCAAACCATGTCTGGAAGGAGGAATAAGACCTGCAAATTTGCTTTGCAGATCTAAAATGTCGAGACCAGAGAAGCTAAAAAACTAATATTAAGCTTTCAACTTATTTGTCAGCTTGCAAAATGGTAAATGTTGTGTGTTTTTTCCGTATCTAGATGATATCAGATAAGGTTCAGATGATTGTCAGAATTATTTTACCTTAAATGTCATGAAGAAGTGGATAGAAAAAAAAACAGGCAGTTCATCATTCCTTCAAATAGCAAGTCAGAAGTTACAATTTAGAGGCAAGTTCAATGTCATTACGAAAAAGTGCTCGCAGAATTGCAGCTGACTGCTTTGTTCCTCTTGCAGGTATTTTGTCAAAGTGTCCTGGGGCTGGACCTTGCTGTTGCTGACCCCTTTCCTCCTCCTCTCCAACTCGTCCTTCAGCAGGAGCGTGTCCTTTCTGGCCCAACGGCTGCTGTCTCTAGTGGTTGCCACAGCCATCTGGTACATCTGCACTGAGACCTTCTTCTACATAGAGGATGCAACAGGTTCATGTTTTCAAACTAACACCATGGATGTTGTTAAGGAGTTCTCCTCCAAAGCCAGCTGCAGGCGGGCTGGCTTCCACTGGATTGGCTACGACATCTCTGGACACTCCTTCATCCTGGCCTACTCTGCTCTCTTCATCGTGGAGGAGACGGCACCCATGGGTTCCCTGAAGATGGCCAGCCTGTCTGCTCTACCCAGGATGGTTCTCAATCTGCTGTATGTGGCACTGAATTTTATCGTAATCCTGTGGGTGTGGATGTTTGCATGTACCTCTGTTTACTTCCATACCCTCTTTGATAAGTTGTTTGGGACTTTGTGTGGCCTGTTAGGGTGGTACCTGACATATCGAGTGTGGTATCTAAAGCCTTTGTCACCTGGACTCCCCCCTCAGCGCCAGCCAAAAGAACAGAAACAACATGCATAAGCTGCTTTAATTTTTTTTTAAATAACAACACCATTGCCATTATTACATCTGTTCTGTTCACCTCAGCTCTTTACAGTTGGATGTTCTCATTTCCTGGGTCCAAGTGATTCGTGCTATTTAAAGTTATTCCCTCGGTTCACATAGGTCATTTGTTCAGGATGACTGGCTTGCATTTTTTTTCTGCAGTGGCTGGCAGCTGTTCCGGGAATGACTCCTGGCAATCTGCGATAAAAGCAAAGCACTAATTCACCATCCAGCTTCAGCCTCTGTGTTACACTATTACTTGTCACCCAGATTGTTGCCTTGTTATGCCTTTACTCATAAATGAAAGTGAGTAATTGCTGTTTTTAGATTTCTGAGTGGGAACACTTGAGAATGTTTACAGCTCTTGTTAAGTAGTACTGATCTGAAAATGTACTGTAGATATTGACTGATTTTTATAAGACACTACCTTAAGATCAAGGGTCAGCCACTGTAACAACAGCGGAGCTATATTTGTCCTATTTTAAAAGGATTTTAAGAGATTTTCATTTATGTCATATGGTTTGGTGTCTTGGGACTGTGTGTCAACACAATATGTATAGTTTGGACTTAGAGCTTGATTAATATAAACAATGCAGGAACAATTAATCAGACCTGTAAGTGCAAATTATTATTAAAATGTTTTAAAGACCAAGCATGGTGATGTGTTCTGTATTCTTACCAAGGTTTCACATGGAGGTAACACTTATTTTTATAGTTCTTTGACTATTAAATATTTTGTTAGTAAATATGGCGAACTGTAGTATATTTGGGGGGTAATTATAGCTGGGGAATATGTAGATAAAACAAAGAAACTATAGCTGCAGAGCCTCAGTAAGTACAGTGTAGTTGTGATCAATTTGGTAATAATTCAGTCATGATCCTTCCTTCTGGGAAAGTAAGCAACCAGTTCTTAGAAACGCCTCCTATATGACCCATCGTCAAGCTACAATTTCAGTTATCCAAGCTGCATGTGTAATAATGGAGGTTTTTCAGCTGTAGTTTCCTTCAATACTGAGTAAACACATGGTAATTAAGACATTCCAGTGTTATGCCATACACCAAATATTGTCTAAAAAAATCATAAAACCAAATGTATAGTTAATATCATACTACTGTCCCCCTTTACATAACCATGAAAATGTTCATCTGCCACCAAAAAAATCTGTAGCAGATGCATCATGTACCCATTTGAGTAACATTTGGCACTAGACTCCAGTACTCATCTCTTATTTGTGACCTAGTGTTAAATATTTACCAGAGGAAAGACATTACCAACATGTTACCAACCTATCCCACTGCTATTCATAGTATTTTAGGTGGATTTGTTCTCATTTGACACGCCAGGCCTGCGAAAGATTAGAAGTCAGTATCTGTATGTTGCATTTTCATTATTTATTTTCATTGATGGCAACTGAATAAATTAAGGCTTATGAACAAACATCATAAAAAGCACCATAAATAAATGCATATATAGAAATATAAAAAATAAAAAATAAAAAATACCATTGTGAAATATAATGGCCACAAATCACAACTAGGATTTCTCAGTTTGATTTCTCTGTGTGATCCAAGAAGGACAGATCCAACCCCTCGAGTAGCGTGACGTACGTCAGTCAGAAGAAGCAGTGGAGTCGTAACAGGTGGGCTCGCAGCAATCAAAATGTACAAGCGTTCACAATGATCGGCTGGTTATTACATTTCTTGACACTTCTGCTGCCAGCGTCATCTGCTGTTTGTCAATTATTAAAATGAAACGGTGAGTAAGCATCTACAAGTTAACATAAACAACAGCTTTGAGAATAACGGCACTATACATTTATGTTATTTCTATGATTAAATGTGCCCCTTTTATTAAGACTAGTGTTAAGAAATGCAAATGCATTTTATAAATCTTCTATTTTGTGCTGTTAACATCAGTGCTGCTAATGCAAGGACAGTCTAAAGAAATCAAAAGAATCATCCTCCATCTAGCATTCAGTACGGATGCCTTCTCCAAATCAAATATGAAACTTAAGGAGCTACAGCGTCTACACACAGACTGAAATATCAGATATGACACAGCAAGGAGACGCTGATATTAAAGGAGCATTGATCATCGTCTTTGGTTCAGTGTTTCTCTACCACAACTACAGCGTGCTACTCTTCGCCTGCAGCAGGAAACAGGGAGGATCCTGTCTCTAACTCTTTATCCAAGGCTCTGTTTCGGTTGTATCACCTCTAACAACCCCTTCCTAACATAATACATGCTTAGTGTTTATATGTGCAGACAGAGAGAAACACTGTCTGTGAGTCCTTGTATGGTGTGCTGCACAAATGCCTGTATAACCAGCCTTGAAACCAAAAGAAGCTTACAACTCCAGCACGCATAATGAGTATAAACCTAAAGAGCACAAGGTTCAGGAGCAGAATTAGAACATATTCAACCCTGAAGGTTTGATAAAGAAAAGCAGAAAGGCTCCCATTAGGGGTTGAGCGAGTAAAGTACAATGCATCAACAAAGAAGAAGACAGCTGGCAAGGCTAACCGGAGGGGAAAAGGGTTTTTTGTTTTGTTTTTTGTTTTTTGTTTTGTTTTTTCTTCCCCATCATTCTCCCTTCAAATGAGTCAGCTTCTCCTGCCCCGTTCCCCTTATTTAACCTCTTGAGCTCATTAAAAATTCAGCACGGAAAAATAAACGAGACAATGTATAATTAAAAATATCTATCTGTAAAAACAATCTTGCATCTGTCAGGAGGAGTCAGCGACAAACAAACGAACAGCAGTAAAATCCAGCGAGTATCTTTGCTCAGTATTGCTGAGGGATAAATCTCCAACGCTCTGTACAGTGCAGGTGCTTCAAAGGTTACATTTAGGAACGTAACATGTAGAAAGTTGGGATTCCATGTGTGGTAGGGATCATAAATTCTGCCTCTGGGCGTGTCCACCCGTCACAAAACGCTTACACATTAAGAAAAACCCCATGCAATGATATATACATCCTAAACCTAAAGCAACACTACTGTGCCATAGATGCAGAATTTACAATGTTACTACCTGTTCGACCTTTTCTAACACAGTCTGTATAACATCTGAAGTCCCGCTCAGTAACAGAGAGAGTGACAGTGGACCACCGTGTGCTGTGTGATTTCTGGTGCTCTAAATAAACAGACTTTGAGCGCACGTGTGTGTGTATTTGTGTATATGTGTACATGTGTATACTGTATGTGTACAGGTACTTATAAAGTTGCCTCCATCCTTCAAGTTTCATCTGGCAGTTTCTGGCAGCACAGCAATTATCAGAAAGTGTTTAACGTGTGAAACATCCTGCGGTTTTACTGGAGAAACCTCAGGCTAATGGAGCAGATATGAATGATGATCATAACAGTGGCATGCAAAGGCCAGTGAACCCTTGTTAGTGTTACTGTGATTAACATTTCGTCTGGGTTTTTAGGTGAATATCAGTGGACCTGATGCATGCCTCCAACACAATTCAGATGAGGACTTACAGGCACAAGAGCTGCAAGTTGCCAGAAATTAAACTCGATGAAGGCTTCGATTACCAGAAAATGTGCTGTCGAGAATTTCTTAATATGGAATGTTTTAATATTCTTTGTTCACCCAGGTAAGTAATAGTGTTCTCTATATATAGATTCATTATGTTTTCCTGCAGTCATAAAACATTACAGAAAAGTTGAAACATCACACAAATACACAGACATTTAACACAATAAGAGGGCATTCACTACATGTATTTCTTTTTTAAAAACCAGTAGGCAAAGTAGCCCATGCCTCCCAGCGAGCCCATGAGAAAAGACGCCCCGAAGAAGGACGGCGGCTTCTTTTTTACCATCCGGAAAGCGTTGGGTAGGACTGCGGACAGGAGGGTCGTGTGGATGTCGCCCAAGACCTTGCGGAAAGCGTAGCGTTTTTGCACACGCACAAAAAAGGACTGCAGGTTGGGTCGGCTGCCATCCTCCCAGTATTTCTTAGAAAGTCCCAAGAACTTGAGCCTGTGCAACAAGGCTCCGAGGCAGATATCAGCTAGTGTAAATTCAGGTCCACATAGCCACAACTCACATTTCTGACCTACAAAAGAAAAAAAAAAAAAAAGAAGAAACAATCATTTATAATAATAATAATAATAATAATTAAAAAATAATAATAAAATAATAATAATAATAATAATAATAATAATAATAATAATAATAATAATTGAAGCCAAATTTGTGGATGTTTGATGGAATTTAAACAAACCTTGATACTCTAATTTCCTTTTCTCCAGTTCAGCCTCCACTTGATCTAAAACCATGGCCAACTCTCCCAGAATTTTCTTCAGGTAGTTCACATTATCATGGTCCAAAATCTTTGCCTGCAAACCAACAACAAAGTCATCTTATCAACCATCATTTCTGTTTCACGTGTTAAAAACTTGATGTTCTGTAGCTCAACTCGTTTTCCATTTTCCACCTGTCAGACCCTCCTGCTTCTTTAACCCTAGAGCACTATCGCCAGGTGAGCAGATGTATTACTGTTTATTTGTTTGTATGATTTTCAGTGTGTTGCCTTTGTCTGAGTATAAGGAGTCTGTGCCTTCACCAGGGACGTCCCAGGAATGGATGGACCAAAGATCAAGTTCCCGGTATCATTATTATCATTATTATTCTAGGAAGTGTTTGGTCTCGATTTCATAATGTTTCAGTAATTTTGGAGCATTTTTTAAGGTCCTCCCATGACTTTTTTTTTTCCATTTTATTAGATATACTGCAGTTGAAAACAAAAGAAAACCACTCTAATTTGTCATGTGTTGTCATATTTTGATCTACTTTTATGACAAGTACTTTTTTGGGAGTATATTATATCAGGTAAAAATCACCCGGCGATAGTGATGGTGTTACTTTTTATAGTGAAACTGTTCTAGGGTTAAACCATAAAGACCCAAACAGTCCCTGGCAACCAAAACCATCTACTAAACTAAAATGTTTAATATCTATTGATCCACTCATCCTGTCAATAACTGGTGTAAATAACTGGTGCAGTTCATCATCTTTTCATGCTCATCAGATATGACCCATTTGGACGTTCAGAGGCTCTGTAGTTACCATGGAAACAC
>JAQQZY010000027.1:8004112-8018215 GCA_030068375.1 Ostorhinchus rueppellii | reverse complement strand
CCTGTGGAGTTGAATGAATGAAGAATTCAGACCCAAGCAGAGCATTTACAGTTGATGTAGAGCACAGGGAAATGTTTCAAAATGCATAAATCCATTTTAAAAAAAAGCAAAATATCCCCCCTTTAATAATTAATTGCTAGCCCTGTTCTGACCTGGGTGTTCAGTTGAAAAAACTCAAGCAAAATGTCATCTGTCCAGCGTATTGTTCATACATTCACTTTGTGTATGACCGTAGAAGGCAGTGTGTGTGTTTGCCAGCAGTCATCTTCTGCACCTGAAGAAGCCGTGTGTTTACAGCAGTGAGCTTTGTGCTTGATGTTCTACAGACTTCTGTCCCTGCAGTCTGAAATCTAAATAATTTACTCCGAGGATAAGCAGCATAATGAGAGTTATTGGTTGGCATTCACTGTATTAGTACTTCTAACTCACCTACTGCGCATGCACAGTGGAACAACAATGGAAGCAAACATTCAGTATTTATGCAGAGCAGCTTTCAACAGAACCTCACTGACCTTTATTTTGTTCCAATCAAATGTACATCCCTAACAAATACTTTAATATAGTGGATAAAACCCCTAACAGCTGGAAGTCAAGTTAAACAACAGCCACTCTGAGCGGCCTGTGCTCTAAATTATCATCAGTTATTATATAAGCACGCTGCAGAGACATGACACATCTGTTCCTGGCTGCGGTTTCCTCACTCTATGATCCTTTGGCAATGAAGTGGAGGGTTAAAAATACATGGACAACCTGTGTGCTCGGAGGCCAGGCCCAGCCACTTCACGTCCAGTTAGGTAAGCGTTCACTGGCATTCAGACTCTATGCGGACATTGTTCTGTTGCGTGGGTCGGTCGGCAGGCGTCTGGAAGAGGTTCTGTACGGCAGAACAGGGTGTAAATGACGCACAGACAGGGGCCCAGTGGTCAAAGAGGAGCCCTGACTAAATATGGACAGGCGCACTCTTGCTGTATCACAATCACTGGGGAATGCAACAGCTGATTATCCCTCCACCCCCTGCCTCCAAACCCTATTTTTCCTGCCTAGTCACAGACACACTGTTTTCTCATGCAGGATCCTAGTGTCTCTTTGTTTTTCTATTTATACATTATTGTGCTGCAACATTACCCCATTTTTCTCTATGTAGAACACACACTAATCAAAGTTAGACCTATCGACGCTGTAAAACACACCTGTCTGCTCACGTTACACATCTACCTGATTTGTCTGTTTCTGTTGTACTCTCAGCCGCCGTGTGCTTTAGTTTCACAGAGATCACAGGCCTCAGTCCACCTTGCGTCAGCAGCGGTGTCGAATGGTCCCACGGTTATAAATATGACACAGCTCATAAGCAAATGCTTGGGTATAAAGGGTTAGCGTATATATGTACCACACCTAGCTTTAGTTGTGCGGGTTGGCTTACATACTGTATTGCTGATGCTGGACATTTGGTATTGGCAAATGATCAGCAGGTCGTAACATTTGTAAACAAAGTTGAGTTCTGACCTCAGCATCAGACTATTTCTAGATTGCTTTATTATTTTATTTGGTGAGAAATTACATCATTATTACTTTACCAAATCATAAAATCTCTATTTCTTATGTGACCTGATAGCCATGTTGCTATAATAGACGTGTTTCCACTATCGGAACTTTTTTAAAAAAATATTATTATAGAACTTTTCAACATTAATAGAACTTTTCATGTAACAAATACGACATTTATAATTTCAAATAATGTATTCATGATACAGAGATTGACACTGGACATGATAAACAATAGAACCCCACACTGAGAACACACACACACACACACACATACACACACACACACACACAAAGGGCAATACAAACAAGACACACATAAAGACAATCAAGACAGGGCATTCTGGTACCATTAAAAGCAGAAAGAACATTAGAAAATAAATAAATAAATAAACAAAGCAGATCAATGACAATATAAACATCTAAAATGTTTTTAAAGTTCCAGGCCAGGCAACATATTCACACAGTGTAAAAGAGGCTGCCATATTTTGAGTTATTAAAGGTGCACCTAATTTTGTCTAACTTTATGTTAAGCATGATGTCTTTGATCCATTGATCATGTGTTGGAGGAAATGAATCCTTCCATTTGAAGAGAATGGTACGCCTAGCTAGCAAAGATCCAAAGGCCACAGCTTTTTGTAGGTTAGCTGAAGGAACTGAATCGTTGGTACGTGAAATTAAACCAAAAATAGCATTGAGGGGAGATGGCTGAATAGGGTACCCATATGCACTATCGGAACTTTTTACAGGAACTTCACGGAATGCGTGTGTCTCCACTGACTGGGCCGTTCCAACAGGGCCGCTTTCAGGAACCAGGGTAGGTACTCGAGAACAGCCCGGTAGAGTCGCTGGGCGGGACTAGTGGCTAACTCATACAGATTTGTTGTCGCAGATGACATCAGCAGATCGCGACAAACAAAAGAGTACAGGAATTTCACAACCCGACGAAGCAGAAAACGACTACTCTTACTCGATGAAAGAACAGCGAAGAAGATAAGACGCAAACATCCCAACTTCGTCCGTGTCCATGTCCAGTCTTGTTGTGATTTCCTCCTCTGCTGCTGCTTTGTTTTGGCGCTTTCTGTTAGTGGCGTTACTACAGAAACGGACGCGATATGATGATGTCGTCGTGAGGTTCTTACAGGGCCGTTATCGTAACGGAGACATGACGCCTAAGAGGACCAGGCCAACTCGCGGCCCAGTCTAAAGTACATTCCGGGAGCAGTGTAGTGAGAACACGCCTATTGAAGATGTGTATTTTTTTAGCACCGTAGCCTGTGTGTATTTTGGCAGAGTGTTTTAATTATGTTCTGAAATATTTAGTCATCTTTTAATAGAAGCTAAATCACGCTTTCACACTGTCTACACACACATAGGCACACATAGTTGAATAGGACCCTCCACAAAGATCCAGTGGCACATGCCAGAATGACAGAGTACATCTCACCATCAGCAGGCTCCAGGACAGCTGTAGCAATGACAAAAAACAGATGGTTATAGAACAGCTTTGAGGGTAAAAACAGAGCAGTAGGATCTATTTCTAGATCAACTTTGACATTAAAACAGACCCTACATTATGATACTCGCTGGGCTTGAATCTGTAATCTCGTAGCTGCAGGTGTTGAAGACTGCTTCTTCACAATTGAATGTCTTTCTACACTTGACATCTCATCTCTCCTCACAGTACAACCAGTGTCTCCTTAAGGGAGCCCTAAAGCCACAAGGGGTATTTAGGTCGTAGTGTCAAATGTCGTGTTTTGTTGAAGAGAAATATTCACACAGAGACTTCAGCAGAACACAGCTTAAAGGACCTCTGTGATACTTTTTTAATGAATCCTATTGTTGCACACTTATGCAATGTATGTAAGAATATGAGGACTCACATCACATAAGAAAAAAAAAACATCATCTATTGCCTGAATTAGATATTATTTTACTTAATTTTATTGGTGTATTTATTAGTTTACATCCAAAATGTAAAAGTAAAAGCAGAAAATTAAGTTTTAAAATGTAAATGGGTGATTTATGTTGGTAAAAAAAAATATTCATGATACCATGATACTAATAAACAACTATATTCTTATTAGATCATGTTAAGAAGCACCTAAATGCTGGTCTTTTCCTCCTATTGGAATTGTTTTAGTCTTTTATTTTGCAGCACAAGTCACAATGACGTCCTTTTCTGAGCTAACATGACTTCCTGAGACCTTATGTGTTTGCATGTTGGGATTTCTGTACCTCATCTTTAATCCTGCTCAACTTGAATCTGCCATGTATATAAGTCAACACTTTATTCTGTCTTCTCGTGATAATAAAACCACAATAGTTGGAAGGCTTTTGTTTTCAGATCCAGTCCTCTTGTTATTCCTATTAATACATATTAGTAATCACTTTTGACCAGGTGCAATGATTACACTTCATTTGTCAAAAATAAATCATGTGATCACTGACATTTCATACCAAAAAGGTGTCAATATTTTTATCCCTGCTTTGTCAACAACAGCATATATTTATACTGATTAGTATAAATCAGTTTTAATCATGATTAGTGTAAAAACCTTTGGACAAAAAGTACTGTCCTTGTTTGGAGAATAGTGGAAAGAGTGTGTATTGAGTTCCAAATTAAAGTTTTGAGCTTTGTTGGGTTGTTTATGCATCATCAAACATGGAGGCACACTGGTGTTACACAATTAAAAAAACTTAGTGTTCCCCAATGCCGACATTATTTTTTTTCTTATTTGTTAATACTAATTATCTAAGTGCGTCTGTAAAATACAAATGCAGAGCTGAGGTCTGAGAAGGTTAGGAGTGGAATCCATTATTGGGTGCTCCACATTCAACGGTGTGATTTCATCATATTTATAGTACTTACAGAGAGCGGTGTTGGTGGAAATATAAGGCATCTATATACCGCATTACACTGTGTTTTTAAAGTTGACGTAGGAGATATTTATAGCACAACCAGCCATCAGTCCTCCACCTTTCTCCCTCTGAGTGTTGCGTTTGATTCTGCTTTACTTGGCTCATAGTTGGTAGTCTGCTGAATGCTGAGCTCCTCTCAGATCACAGGATTTCCATGGTGAGTTTTGGGTGAAGGGCAGCATGAAGCCATCTGTTGCCATCCTTTCTCCTCTACCCACTAACTGGCAACTTACCCAGCAGAATGGAGGAGCTGCCATCTTGTCAACTATTAAATAGGGGTGCACAAATCAGGTCCGATACTGAGCGTGTGTACTTGTACTGGTAAAAAAATACTCAGATAAAACCTCACTGATAAAACTTAGGGCAGCATGACATTCACAGTTAAGTGCAGCAGGTACGCTGTGGAAGAGTAATGTCAGCAGTGTGGAGATGTTTCAAAATAAATGACAGTGACAGAAGTAACGCTGACTGCAAGTAACATTAAATACACAAATGGATAAGGACAGAGTGGTCTGTCTGTCCTCTGTGTACACAGTTCTGTCCATTTTCCAGGTGTTCGTAGATGCGTACCCAGATGGAACCGTGGAGTGTAGAGGATCTGTTCAAAGAGCAACTTTGACAGATTTATGTCCTACATATAATACTAGGGGGGTAAGGAGCGGTGCAGACCACCACCCACAAAAGTGAAAATGAAACTTAAAACTCATTTTGTCTTTTCCCTCATGAAGCTTCACGCATTAGTGTTACCTCTATCATCTCCATGTTTGTTATTACTGACTTTCTTCTTCTCCCAAAACTTCACTTTTCTTTGTGGTATTTGTCCAGTATGGTTAATTAAGAGCAGTACCCCCTGGTGGATTGATTTAGAAACACTCATTCCAACACATTAAATGTGAGCAGCAGCACTTTGTTCCAGTCAGACTAATGACAATGACAATAAAGCACATTTTCAAAAGGAACAAAGAACTGTAACGGTATCATTAAGTACTCGTATCAGTACTCAGTATCGGCAAGTACTCAAACATAAGTGCTTGTAGTTGTACTCGGTCTGGAAAAAAGTGGTATCAGTGCATTCCTCCTATTAAACACAACACTTTGTGAGGAGGGATTAAAATACAGATGAATGTGTTTTGACACACCTGTCTGTTACCAATGAAGTACTGAAGTCATAGAAGCAATAAATGTTTGCCTCAGCCATCTATCCTGAGACTGTGTAAACCTATATAATGTTTTATTGAATATAATACTTGTCCATGTTTGCACTTTTAATGCGTGTCCTTGCGTGTGTGTATATTAATGGGTTATGAGTTAGCTATTAATTGTACCACTGGGATTAGTATTTAAAGGCTTGTAATTAAACAGCAGCTGTTGTTATTAACTCCACATAAAATTAGTCATTTCGGTGTGATTATTATCACATATGTGGGGGTGGTCCTGGAAAAGGAGGTGCTGACTGTGTGTGGACAGGTGGAGCGCCTCTATATCGAGCAGGAAACCTCAAGAGTCTCTAATTGTTCCGCGGGAAGCACCTTCCCCACTGAGTCTTCTAGTGCTCCAGTGGGCTATTTCCAGCTCAGTGTAAAGTTACAGTATGTCAAGTATTCACAGAGTAATCACAATCAGTAATGTGGAAAAATATCAGTTGTCTGTCATCACAGATTTGTCAAAAAGATACTGTAAAACAACGGGAAAGGCCAAGAAAACTGGCATAAAACCTGTGTATACTGTGTACTTCATATACTGCAGAGACACACGTGATGATGGTGCCCCCGGTGGCTTGCCAGTAATAACTCATTGTCTTGGTGAGAACGATAAAAGCCACATTTATTTCTGTCTCAGTCCAACAGCAGAAAAGGACACCTCCTCTCTCAATAGATAATAATACTAATGAGCCGTAAGACTAGCAGACACACACCCCTGGCCTTCACATCAGCATGACTGAATAGGATAAACAAACCCTCTCATAGGGTCGATCTGCCACTTTCTAAGGTTAATCTCTAAGCAGTAATGGAAAAAGTACCATTACTTCATCCATCAGTTTAAAAAAAAAAAATGTATGTGACTGTATTTGGGGATATGCGGTAAGAGGATGAAGAAATGTAATCTGAAAAGGAAACTGTGAAACATAAAAAGTACAATATTTGCCTCTGAGATGTAATGAAGTAAAAGAATAAACTCACATTAAAGGTAAATACTATTATAAAGCACAAGTTTATACTTCATACCTACAAAAAACCGAAATACACACAGTTTTGATTGATTTTCTGAATGTAAGTTGCTAAGAATAGATGCATTAAAGATTTACATTGTATGTAACTACGCAAAAGATTTTATCTCAAGGGACTTCTTGGTTAAATAATGGTTAAATAAATCAAAATAAACCAACGTAGTAGTATGTTATTAAGTAGTATTTAAAGGTGGGGTCTGAGATGTGAGAAAAATGGCTCAAGCAGGCTACAAAGACACAATTCAAAAGTCTTAACCCCTTTCTTCAGACTCCCCCCCCCCGAAGCCACACCTCCAGCATCCAGAAACCACAGTGGAGGGGGCAGGGACAAATGGTAGTTGATTTTGATAGACATATCAGCGTTCAATCATTTCAAGTGGGCGCTCAAAATGATTGGATGTTGTTTTTTCAGTCCCGTTGGTGCCACAGGTGACTAAAACCTTTCATTTTTGTGTTAGAGCATTTAATTATTTGTTTGCAATCAGGGTGTGAAGGAGATTTTTAGCAATATAGTAAAAAAAACATGCTCCAGGAAAACATCTCAGACCCCACCTTTAAGGTTATATAACTTATCAGACTATCACAATTATTCCTGGTGATGGTGTAGCTAATCCTCAAGCTAACAAGATGTCAGCCAAGATATGATTTCCCAACAGTTTTTTTTGGACTTTTGTAAGAATTATGACTGTTTACTGTCACATAGTTTTGAGGCTGCTTAAGTTAAATTTAAAACTTTGATATCATTAATGCAGTTCTCATTCCAAATTTCCGGAAGAGCTAATTTAAAAGTAGGCTACTTAGTGAATTTCTACCACAGTCTCCAAGGGGTTGTACTCAGGGGTTATACTTACTTTAATTAGGAGGTTTGGGACTCTTTTTTTTTTTTTGCCTCACATTCATGACAGACAGCATATATGAAACATGCATATGTGGATGCAGTTTTGTTGACAAACTCCCTACATTTTTGGATTTTAAGAGTTCCCAGTAGTAGCATGGAGAAGTGAAGATGTATGACTTTTGTGTATTGTGTCGCATTTGTTCCATGCAGAACATCCCATTCAAAGGCCAAGGCAGACGGAGCTGAACAGGCCGCTCAAGCCTCCAACAGTGAGTCCAGTATTGCCCGACTGGTGGCCAAAGAGCTTTCCCCTTCATTCTACCAGCCAGGTCAGTGAATATTAACCCTTTTATCCAGATGAAATGTTGGAATTTGAGTGAAATAATGAGAAAAAACTATCAAAGATCAACTTAACTCTATGGAAAACATGGATTTGAATCACCTAAGATTGAATGCAGAGGCTTATCTGGAGCACATAAGTATTATTATCATCACTTACATGCTTATTTTAAGATATTTTGTAAAGGAAACCCAGCATTTATGTCTTTAACTCTGTCGTTTTATGCTCTGTCCCTTAATGTACTGAGAGCTTCAGCTATTAGATCCTCTGCTGAGGCTCACCACAAGGGTAGTCGCATTTGAATGTCTAAAAATGGAACATCTTATTGGGTCGAAGGTATCATATCAGTTTCATTGGAAGTCTGGCGACGCGCACTTACTCTTTGACACAAAAGCAGCAGAGCCATTCACAAGCATTTTTCTCCCACAGCAGAGACCTTAAAGGAATCAGACACCCACAGAAGCTAGACAGCTTTCTGAGCAGCTGCCCAAACTGTCTCTGACTAATGGTGCAAATGGACACAGTCCTGCTGAGCATTCTTCCGTGAAAGTCCTCTCGCCACAGAGATAACATCACAGACATAACGTGTCAGAGCGTATAGACTCTGATTTATTTTATTATGGAAAAATCTAAGTAGAAGTTCAATAAACACCCTCCTCATTCAGTTTTTTCTACTTTGTTACAGAGCTGAAAATACTATAAAATATATTTCTTTCAAATAAGTAGCTATCTATAATCTGCTTCCTGTTTCTGTAGCCAAAGGAAATTAATAGTTGAGCGAAAGATGCCATTCAAATTCAATATGTAAGATTCACTTCGATGCTTAGGTGGAGTTCGTGTTGGAATCTGTTTCTGCTGGTCATCTGTTGACATTGACGAGCTCTGTTTTTAAACTAACGACTGTGACTTACTTGCCTACATCTTGGACAACAGCCTGTGCAATATGAACTATTCCTGCATAAAGTGACAGGGACAGTTATTCATTTGTTTTCAAAATCACCACAATCTGTCGCTTTAGCTCCTCTACAGCAGCAACACCATAAAATACTACAACAAACCGCTCCGAAGCTCCCACAGACTCCAATACACTCTGAATGTAGACACGTGAGCATGCACAAATCACATACCTACATACTGAAACTATTTAACTATAGTAAAACAATATTCTTATTAATAGGAGGAATGATTTTTTTAAAAAGCAAAAATAAATAGATATTTCAGATTTACATCCATCAAGTTCATTATGCCTACTTAGTGTTTTTTTTTTTTTGTTTCTTTTCTTCAGACAAGCCTAAACTTGTCTGAAAAAAAGAAACAAAAAAAAGAATACTTCAGATTTATTTTGACTGTTAGTACTCTGAGTGAAAAAAGTGAACTCCATAGAAGCTTTAGTATCGGTCTAACACTATCCCAGTGATTACAGTGTTTTATATATTTGGTTGCCATTAATAATTGTTCACTGTGCAAGAAATGTCTCATACTCCTCAAAGAGCAGCAGTACAGGAATATACTGAAAGTCTAATATTATGGTGTAATTGCTCTCACCAGGGCCTGAGTATCTGAAGAAGAGACTGTTGCATGAGGCAGTGGAGGGCAGTGAGAACACAGACACTGTCATGCATGAGCCACTGTTAGCTGAGGAGGAGCCCCTGCCCACACCACCTGACAGCCCACTCATGAATGAACTGGACAGCCTCATGCCAGGTTCATCCCCAGGTCGCACCCCCTCTCCAAGCCCAGGCATCACCATCAAGGAAGACACTAAACTCCTTAGTCCAGGCAGCTGGAATGAAGACAAAACCAGCAAAGGTGGAGGTGGTAAAAGTACAAGTAAACCCAACAGCAGGCCTACCAGTCGGCCCACGACCCCTGCTTCTTCTGCTTCTGCCCCAGCCCCGGCTGCACCTGAAGGTGGAGCTGCCCCCAGCAGCCGTGGGCCTTCTCGCACCCCCAGCCGTCAGAGCCAGAAGAACGAGCAGGGCTCTGATTTAGAGATCAAGCCATTGCAGAAGTTTGATGCCGAGGCTAAAGCTCCAGATGACAGTCCAGCTCCTGCTCCAGCTCCAGCTCCATCTTCAGCTCCAGCTCCATCTCCAGCTCCATCTCCGGCTCCCGCTCCATCTCCAGCTCCATCTCCGGCTCCATCACCAGCTCCGGCTCCAGCTCCAGCTCCGGCTCTGGCTCCAGCTCTTTCCTCTTTAAGGAATAGCCTCATCTCTGAAGATGAAGAAGAACCACCGCGTCCCACGCGTAAAGTGCCTGCCAAAGCTGTCACCCCTGAGCCAAAAGTCACTGAGCTCAAACCTGAACGACCTCCATCAGTCCAGGAAAGGGCACCCTCTGTTTCTGAAAGGAAAACAGAATCCAGGGAGCCGAGCAGACCCTCCAGCAAAGCAGAGACAAAGCCAATGTCAAGAAGACAACCTAGTCCAGTTCCGTCTCCAAGGCCTCCACCCACACCTGAACCTAAGATAGTCCCCAAACCAGTGGAACCGAAAGCCGTTGCTCTCAAATCAGCCTTGAAGGCCGAACCCAAAAATGAAGCCAGACAGAAGGCTTTAGTGACGACCCAAAGTAAGGAGCTGCCTGCTGAGTCTTTGGAGCTAGAGGTGAGACAGGAGGCAAATCATTTTAACTTCTACTTCCAACTAAGTTCATGTTAAATCTCATATTTCCAAGCTGTTGTGCTGAAGAACAGGCACTTTATAACCAGCTGAGACAATTCATTCATTCTGAGACTGAAATGTAGAGCATATGGAGTCAAGAGGTGGAAGTATTTTGTAAATTTTTAAACACTATTTTCTTAAATTGAATATGTTTGGACAAGGAATTTATTTTAACAGTATTGTGGTCTGTTTCATTAAAGCTGCCTTTCCAAAACTTCATCCCAAAATGGGTCATGAACTGGTTTTTATCAGGTCACCAATTGGGAGAGCAAATATCAGGGCAGTGATCTGATATGTATTATCATTTTCATATTCGATTTTAAAGACGATACATAGCAAAAGGTTTAGAATATGGAAAGTGAGACATAGGAGTTTGTTCAGTATAATAGATGTTACATAATTAATTGAGTTTATTAGTAATTTGTAAATGTATATGATGTATTTTTGTAGGTTTGGGTCCAAGGCAGACTGCAAGTTTTGTTTTGTTTTTTTATTGTATTTTTTGTCTTTAGATATGATGACTCAAACTGTGACTTTTTAATACTTTTTGTTTTATTCATTGACTTCTTTGAAAACTCTTTTCAAAGGGCCCAAACACCATAATGATCTGCATGGTCATCCTGCTCAACATCGGTTTGGCTATCCTCTTTGTACACATTTTGTCATGAGACTCGGCCACCACCTCAGGTAACATTGCATGACAAGACACTTTACCGTTTCCTGTTGTATGTAGGTGAGTGTTTATTGTCAGTTTATTGTCATTGTTGCAGGTTACCAGAAGTGTTGGAGAGAGACGGCCTGCATCCTCAGAAAGGACCAGAGATCAGAGAAACCGCTGTAGGAAACAGAAGCCTCATGCAGACAGCAGCATTTCCTCTGAAGGTTTTTGTTGGTGTGACTGTGTGAGGCTCTGGGACGGACCTCTCTCTCCAGAGGTTAGAGAAACAGAAGGACAGTGAATGACAGAGATGATTCAGTCCATCTGAATATGTTTATGTTTGTACGTTAAAGTCGGTGCTGGATGTTACAGAGTATGTCTACATTTGGTGGCTCAGTATGCGCTCAAAAAGTCTCCGTTCAACAACATTTGGCTAAAGACTTTTGTTAAATCCTTAATTGGCTCGTGCAACACCGAATCAGACAGATCAAACTCTACTGATACTTAAGAATTTTCATGTTGATAACTTATAAAGACTGAATATTTTCTCCATGATGCCTTGAACTTGATTGTTTAGACACTACTGCAGCAGATGTGTGAAGGATTTAGGAGTGTTACATCATTGTTTTAATTTTCTGCATCATCCTACATTTATTTTTTTTTAAAAATGAAAAAAAAAATGAAGTATTCATTAGGTAGCAGTCTTCATTAAATGTTTAAGTTTGTTAAGTAAGTCATGTTAAAAAGCTCTCTGGGATATACTGCTGAGAATTAACTGACAATGAAAAGCTAAGCAATGCAAAAAATATATATATATATACAATGAAACCGACTTCATATTGTTTTCATGTTGTTCTGTAGAAGGACTGTGAGAGTTTCATTAAAAGCTTCTGCATCATGTAAAGTCTGTATTTGAGACTGTTGTGTAACACTGTGAAATTTGATATTTTCACTAGGGTTATTATGCATTTGGAAAATTTACTGTGGTCATTCTGCTGCACTGGTTTAGGAGCTGCTGGACAAAATTGAGAAAATATAGCTTGAGTGTCACTGTAATTGAAACACTGTGTTTGTACTGTATGTCCCTGTGTTCTGTTTAGGGGGTTATGTTTAACTGAGAGGTGTGTTTGTTCTGCAATGCAAGATTTGCAAGGAAAAGGGTCTAGGAGGGGCTTACTTACGTTACCGGTACTGTATGTTGAAGTAAGGTTGTTTGCCTGTGAGTTTTAATGGTTTCATGTATGTTTCAGTGTTGAAAACTGTCCTGGCTGTTCCACTACATTATATTCAGGTCTTGACTTGAATTAGAGCCAAATTTAAGTTCAACTTTTGTATGCATGAGAGCACTTTGTGTGTGTCTGTAATTTTGTAAGATTTTTGACGTGCACATCTTTGCGAGAATCAGCATGCATCCATTGATTTTACTCTAAAAAAAATACATAATCCTAAATTTCTTGACAGTATTTCCCAGTTAATTACCTCATGATTGTGAGACGGAGAAAAAATATGGAATGATTCTAAACTCCATGTCTTACACTGAGTACAGTACACTGTTGGTTATTTCTCCATTGTATTTTTACCCATGAATACAACATAATACATATTACAATGTAAGGTTAATAGATAATTGTTAAGGAGCTGGCACACCACTGGTTATGCCTTGTTTTACTACGAAACCAAAAAACCTTCCCACTGATTTTAAACTTAAAAAGAATCTCATTAAATCTCCTACAAGTTTTCATTTAGAACAATTTTTTTTTGCAATTGTCAGTCTTTAATCTGCATAATATTCAATATACAAGTTAATTATACACAAAAATAAAGGTTAACAAGTTAACTGGCAGATAATCCTATTGAGTGCAATATGACTATTTACAGGGGTCAATTTAGTGTAAAGGCCAATTTGTTTTGTCTGCTCCGATGCTTATACTAAAGTGAAATGTCATGGCGAGCCAACCTGGCAACAAATACAAAGCTGAAATTAAATAAAAAATAATTTTTACAACAGTTATCAGCATGCTGTGTTTTGGTGATCAATTTTTTTTTCTGAGATTTATTTTGTATCCATTCTCATAAGTGCAGAACTAAGTATTTTTAAACACCACCTGTTTGCCAGGCTGAGACACCCCAATCCCTCCTTTGGGCGACAGTGAATACCACACCCTATTTTAAACCAGGACAGGGCTTTGCCCTGGTTCTTCTCAGACTGTTTGAGAAAAGAACTTGCAGTTCCCACCTTGTATTAGCAGTATTGAAGTCTTGAGTTGTATACTGACAATAGACCTGTTGTGAATATTATTCACTAATACAGGCTAAACTAAGTTGAAAAAAAATATCTTGCTGCTGTAGTGTGGTTTGGGCCACAACTGTTGCACACTACTGCCCCCAAGTGACTAAACAGAGCTAATGGTGAACATTTAGCCCAATGATTGACTGCCAGTTGGTTGGGCAGGTTTTACAGTGGCTTGGAGACTAGATGACCTCACCAACTATCCTGAGTGGGTCTGAAAACATTGAACTATAAGACAGATGCAGTACTGTTCAATTTTCATTTAAAAAAAAAAAACAAGTTCACCTTTAAAGGTATGGTGGGAGATCTTTTTTTGGAACATTTTTTTCCATATTGCTTGAAAACCTCTTAATCCCATTGTACCCACTGAAATAGAATGTTTGCAAAAAAATAGAAGTTTTAGTCCAGTCTAGAGGGTGTAACCAGAGGAAAACTCTGACCACTCATTTTCCTGATCATCTTTACACTTATTGGCTGCTGATACATCCATCAGATATCAGTCCGCTCCCACCACCACCCACTCCTCCCTCCCCCTTTTGCGCATTCACCGTTTCGTAACGCCAAGACCTTCCCATAGCTCGTTGAACATGCAAGGAGGAGCCATCAGGTGAGGTGAAGTT
>JAQQZY010000027.1:7927546-7945383 GCA_030068375.1 Ostorhinchus rueppellii | reverse complement strand
TCTCTCTCTCTCTCTCTCTCTCTCTCTCTCTCTCTCTCTCTCTCTCTCTCTCTCTCTATATATATATATATATATATGTGTGTGTGTGTGTGTCTGTCTGTCTGTGCATATATATATATATATGGCTTTTATCTTGATCTTTATTTTCTTGCATTTCATCCAGTTTAACTTGAAACATTTTAAAAATCTTAAATATGAATATACATAAATGATATTCACATATTTAGACATAAAATAATGCTCACAGAAAACTAGAAAACATGTAGGTTTCTTGTATACTCGCTTTTAAATCATATTTACATTATATACATAAAATAAAGACCCAAGAAATGTATTCATATGGGAAACAACAAATACGTGCTTCCGGCATACTAGCTTTTATTTTGAAAGGCTTATTATAGACTTCCAGTCCTAAGAGTGGAGGAGACCTCACAGTGCAGGTCTGCTAGGAAGGGTCCTGAGAGTGGAGGTCTGCAGCCAGACCCTTCTATGCTCTATCCCAGGTATCTATGGGCGAAAACGGGGTACACCCTGGACGACTCATCTATCAATCAAATTGTATTTATATAGCGCCAAATCATAACAAAATGTATCTCATGGCACTTTACTGGTCGAAACCAGACCAGTTTATTGAGACTCACAGCACCGTTGAAGGGTTAACTTGTCTATACAGACTGCCGCATGGTCTTTCCTGCGACATCTACCGTTCACCGCGAGAGTTACAACGAGAACTACGTTCTCCCCGGTGTGACGTATGTTCCTGTGACGCGCAGAAATTTTAAACTCTCGTCCTTCTCAGTGATGGCGGCTGCGTTTCGTTCTCTCCCTACAAGCTGTAATAACAAATGGTACTACACCCGACAACAGATCGACAACAACCCCTCTCGGCGAGCTGGACTGGATCCTGACAAGGAACTGTCCTATAGACAACAGGCGGCGAACCTTCTCCAGGACATGGGACAGCGGCTCAATGTGTATCTTTTGTCGAGTGCGAGTAGCGTCTCACCCAGGCAACATTAGCTTGCTAGCTAGCGAAGTTTAGCTTTTCGTGAAGCCGGTTCAACCAAAAACATTTCTGGCGGTTGTTACTGGGTTTCGTTCACATACATTTAACTTACTGTTACGTTTTTAAATTCGACGAGTCAGTGGTTTGTGGGTTTTCTGTGTGTATGTTAGCGTGCTATTGTTAGCTTACAGCGGCGTAGTAGGCTACACCGGGGCCACGAAGGCCTATGCGGTCGGCAGGCCTTTAGGACATTAGCATTAGCTTTGGTTTCTTATATAAACGTATTTAAATAAAGTACACTAATTAAAATGTGCTATTTGCCAACATAATATGTTGATTAGTATTCGCCAATCTTCTGATTTTCATCAGCTTTTTTGTCTTGTGTATGTATTTTGTACACATTGTGCCCGGCTATCTTGTATTAACATGATACTCCATTAGCCGGAGAATCACCTTTGTTGTTATATTACTAACGCTATGTTAATTTGGATGAGTAAAGTTTATTAAGGCGTGAACAAACTTAAAGCATTTATATTATGCTTCCTATAGCATTTTTCACAGTAATACTCTTTTACAACAGGTATTGCAGGTGATAAATCAGGTAATACACTCTGATACATTGTCCTTAACCAGTGTTTATCAGATCCCAACTTACAATTAATACAGCCATTGTGTACATGCATCGATTCTACATGGTCCAGTCTTTCACAAGATTTCACAGAAATGTAAGTTGTATGTTTAAATGATCAGAAATATTGTAGACAAAGTGGCAATTTATGGATATTTATGATCTGACATTTTGCCCACTATATCATCTCCAGGTTATTGCTCCTGCAGCACTTTTTCTTGCTGCAAAGGTTGAAGAACAGCCCCGGAAACTGGAGCATGTTATCAAGGTGGCCCATGCATGCCTCAATCCTCAGGACCCTTCACCAGATGTACGCAGTGATGTAAGTGTTGGGATGTTGTGAAAACCAATTGCATTTGGGCTTTTTCCCTTCTAATGTCATTTGGCAGGATAGGGACTTTTTCTGGAATCCCATGTGGTCTGAGGGAGTATGAGAAACCGTAGGATTTATTGAAAATAAACATGCTCATCGTCTTATGATAAAGCTGATATTTTTTCTAATCAAATGGGGCAAAATCAGGAAATGCGACTCAGGTTTAAGTCAACAGAGTACTGTATATGATATTTAGCAGTTGTAAGACAAGAGCAACCATACCTGCTCTACAACTTGAATAATTTCTCTACTTTCTTAGAATCCATTGTCAGCTGTCTTTGGCAATGTTGGTTTACTGTGTATCACTACAGCAGCTGTACAAAGGCCAGAGACTGGACCTTTTAAATTGCGTTAAAGACTTTTGGGTGCGCCGTCCCATGCTTTCAAGACATGTCCATTTGCTCTTGTTTGACATTGGATAGAGGCATCCCAGTAAGTAATGTGCCTGTCCTCTCAACCTCAGGCCTACCTGCAACAAGCCCAAGACCTGGTCATTCTTGAGAGCATTATACTCCAGACCTTGGGTAAGTTGGGAAGGAAGAACTGGGTCTTTTTTATTTCCCTCCAGAAACATATGTGCTTTTGAAAACATTGCTAATCTGTCCTACTTTTGTCCACAGAAACCAAATGTGTGGTTAGCACCACTGGAAAGTGCCATTAAGGGTTCATATTTTAGCCACTTCCCAACTGCACATTTGTCATTTTTTCTATCTTCGTTTCATGTCCTTCACTTAAAAGTACTGCCTTTTCATTCTATATTCCCTTTTTGTCATTATTCTAAAATTTTGAAAAATCTGTCATTAATGATTTTAAATTGTCCAGGATATTTTCAGAAGACGCCATGCAAAGTGTTTTTTTTAATCCACATTAACCATCTTACATTTAGTGTGGTTTGTAACAGTAATCATTTTCTGGTTTTCAGGGACCCCTTGTTAACATTTGCAGCTGAATGCTAAAGAAGCATTGTCATTTGAACTGGATTTTATAAAATCTGTCCATTGTGGTGTTTTATTTCAACAGTTCATTGACTAAGCTTTGTCTCTTTCTGTCCATCTTATTACAGCTTTCGAAATCACCATTGACCACCCACATACTCATGTTGTCAAGTGCACTCAGCTTGTAAGAGGTGAGTGTTTGGTTATACTGAGTTTCACAAAATAGTGTTTTGAAATTCCAATATGGTGGCTGGTTTGTACATTTCATTGTTGATTTTCATTGTTCTTTTTCTTATGATACTGTCTCTGTTTTGGTCCCCTTTCAGCAAGCAAAGATCTGGCCCAGACATCATATTTTATGGCCACAAACAGGTATGCCAACTAGAGCATCATTTATGAAATAACTAAACTTTCTGTTTGTTGTGTGTATTCAGTACAGTCCTTAAACCCCCTCCCTCTCTCTTTTCTTGTTTGTCTTTTTGTGGGTCTTTGCAGTTTGCACTTGACCACATTCTGCCTGCAATATAGTCCACCTGTTGTAGCCTGTGTGTGCATCCATCTCGCCTGCAAATGGTCCAACTGGGAAATACCTGTGTCTACAGATGGCAAACACTGGTGGGAATATGTTGATCCCACAGTCACTCTTGAGCTGCTGGATGGTGTGTAATTACCCCATACTATACTCCATTCAAAATCCAAGCAGGAGAAATTTTGAGAACCATTAATTAAACATGTTTCTACCTCTTCACAACTATCTTCAGAGCTCACCCATGAGTTCCTGCAGATTCTAGAGAAAACACCTAGCCGCTTGAAGCGGATTCGCAACTGGAAGGTAAGACTTTCTTAATTTCTAAGAGCTGTTGTATTTTGAGGAGGACTTTGTTGGTACTCTTAATAATTGTTGTTCCTCTTCCTGATTCTCAGGCTGGAGGTCAAACACCAAAAGTAAAGCCAAAAGTCCAGGAAGAGGGGGACCAAAGGGATACAATGATGAGCATGATCTCTATGGCATCATCGGAGAGTACGGTGGCAGGCCTAATGAGCCTTTCAGCACCTCCTTCCTCCTCTTCCTCCTCATCAGTAGGTGAAAAAGAGAGGCCTGCAGCTGGTAGTGCTCCGTCTTGGAGTGGGAAAAGTCAAGTAGGTTCTGAGCAGCAACAGCCACCCAACCACGAGGTCCATGCTCCAGCTAAGGTGTCACTGAGTGAGTACCGTGCTAAGAATGCTGATGTCTTGGCTGCCCAGAAGAGGAAGCTGGAGAACATGGAGGCCAGTGTGAAAAGGGAGTATGCCAATGCTGCTCAGGCTCTCATTGGTCAACAGCATAAGAAAGAGAAGCAGCAACATCATCACCAGCAGTCTGGCTCCCACTCTAGCTCGTCTTCTTCTGACATGTCCAACCCCTCACCCATTATTCTAAAAATCCCACTGGAGAAGGAGAGGCATGATCGCTCTCTGAAAATGCGTTTCCCTCTGCCTGGTGGTGGAGGCAGCAGTCACAGCAGCAGTAGCAGCACCCGAGGTCAGGATCAGGATATTAAAGTCAGAATACGAGTGCCTGAGAAACAGCGGGGGAGTTCAGAGGATGGCAAAAGCAGGGACAAGCATAGGGAACGGTCTAATCATCACCACCATCATCACCATCACCACCACCATTCTTCCTCGAGTGGTGCCTCTCTTTCCTCCTCCTCCTCCTCGCATAAACATTCATCTAGTTCAAGCAGCGCATTGGGAAGCAGCAAAAAGGTCCCAAACGACTCCTCTAGAATGAGTTCTTCATCCTCCTCTGCTTCACGAAAGAGGACACACTCCCAAGATCCCACAGCAGGATCTCACCCTGCCTCTAAAGTGAGCAAGTCCTCGAGGAATCCCTACCAGCTACCGTCCCTGTCTTCCTCCTCTGGACAATCCCTGGGCCATGGCCCTGACATTCTCCCTGCCCTGGGAATTCCCCACCACCAAGGGAGCTACTCTCATTCCAAAGGTGACAAGACAGACACTAATGGGCACGGTGCAGCTGGTGGCACCCAGTCAAACGAGTATCAGGACACTTTTGAAATGCTTAACTCACTGCTGAGTGCACAAGGGGTCCAGCCATCCCAGCCGTCCATGTTTGACTACAGATCTCAATATGGAGAATACCGGTATGGTGGTGGTTCCAGGGGGAACAACCCCAGACCCCCACCCCTGCCTTCGGAACCACCTCCTCCACTGCCGCCATTACCCAAATGAGTTCCTCATCAGGAGATGTATTATGACATTGTACTTGACATCATAAATGTCTTTCATGTTACATTAAGTATTGTGTAATGAATTTTAACTCTACATGTTTTGCGGGCTTCAGTGTGACAGCAGAGAAATGTACAGGTGAGAAAATGATCCTGATCTTTATTGTGGTTCACACATGAAGCAAAAGGTAGAAGTGTAAACAGCTTGCACAATGTGAGAAAAAGATTTCCAGGAAAGTGTAGATAATATTTTTTTTAATTACTTTGCAACTGCTTAACTGAAATGAAATGTGATGATGGGACCTGGGATTTTTCACTGTTGCTGTTTTGGAGGAAATAGTCTTGAAAACTAAGGAAAAAATATTTCCATTACATGCCTGTTAGATCTTCTTACCGATTGTCTTTTTTATAATGTTTTATAGTATATTATTTATTAATTGAATGCTTTTAAGAAAACTAGGTCCCCTCCTTTTCCCCTCGATGTTATGTCCTCTTGTGGGCAGAGGGATATTTCTACATTACGACTGTACAGGCTAGTTTGAGAGTGCATGTCTCCATAGCCATGTTTTATATATTTTTGTCCTTTTTTTCTTTTTTGCTCCAACAGCTATAACCTCAAAAAGAAAAAAAATACAGTGAATGCCCAAGCCTAGGGTCTTTTATTTCTTGCATTATTTGGCAAACATGTACAAAGGTTTTAAAAACAAACAAGATATTTTTTACATTTTGTTATGAAAACTTACAAAAAAAAAAAAGGTGTAAATTACGGAAGCTTGTACTTTTCGTTTTTAGATTTGAGTGTTGCAGTCATTGTTTTAAATGGTTGTAAAATATTATGTCAATTCTCTTAATATTTACACTAATGGACAAAGTTCATACTGAGGTTGTATGTCTAAGGTTTATGGAGTTGAAACATATCCACCTGTTATGGTCATATTGAAGGATTTGTCAGCAGAATTATGCCTCTAGAGTAGAAGTGGTTGGTTTGTTTCCCATCACTTGTTTTCTCAGGAGGATGGATCTTTTTAGGGTGATCACAGCTATATGCATGGAAGTCTTTATGGATACTGAAAAAAAACAAAACAAAAAAAAAACAGTAGCGTTGGCATCAGGAGTACCCACTGATATGATTTCATGCCGGTGCTGAGATGTTGGTGTCCATGTCTAGCACCGTATGTTCTATGTATTCACAATCCACATTATCCAAGACTAATCATAGGCCATTTGTTTGTTTTTCATTTATGTACTTCCTTTGTGTAAAAACCCTGGTGTACACCTGTTGATTTATACAGGAGGGAATTCATCTTGTAAAAGCTGTGTTTTTAATCTGTGTGCATTGTACCTTCCAACTAATATGATGGATGTTCAGCTTCAGATTGTTTATTTAAAATCCATCCACACGCTATGACCCATCAGAAATGTGTGCATGTGTTGTTATTTTTGTGAATCCTACGCAACCAAGCGGTTTATCCATATACCTCCTCTACAGTGTCATTTGCATTAAGATTAATACTGTTTTAATTGAGTTTAATTCTGTATTGGAGCAAAATGTTGGGGAAGGTGCTATTTATTGGCAGGAGAATTGGGTATCACTTGTACATTTGATTCATTTTCAGCTTTATATGGGTTTGATTGTATAGTATTACTGCTACTTTCTGCTTTTTATCAGTTTGTAATCAATAACATGTTTGTTTTAGGGCCTTCACAGTAATGCAGTACAACAAATCAGCCATATAATTGTACAATATTTTGTTCCCTCAATATATTATCAATATGCTAAAAGACTACAGCTCAGGCAGAGATTTAAAGAATATTAGTTACTCAAATCTTGGTTGTAACAGGGAATTGGTAAATGCACTGAATATTTGTCAGTAGGATTGCCTACAATGCAAATGACAAAGTGTTAAATATATAATGGTTAGCCTAATAGATTAGTACTCCAATATATCATGCCATTTTTTTTGGAAATTGTTTTATTTGAGCGAGACAAATCTTCCAATTTTAAGTATTAACATTATGCTGTGAGACACATTTCAAAATAAACCCATATGTGAGAAAAACGACACTCATGCAACCTAACAATGCAAAGATACATGGCTACAGTTCTGTCAAAGTTGATGTTTTTCACGTCTTGGTGTTTAAAGTGACACTCAGGTCTGGAAATAACGTTTTGGGATTTTTTTTTCAGTCAAAAGGTTATATGTGAACACTGTTCTTTTTGATATAATGTGGTTGCTTTATTCCGAATCAAAGTCAATAAATATTTTAAGAAAAGAGTCTTGATGTATTTTTCATAAAACTTAAAAGCTGCAGTATCGTGGGTGTCTATTGTGCTTCTGCGGTGTGTTGCCTTGATTGGCGGTTGAATTATCCAATGAGACTCCTCCTTTTCGACACTGTAGCCAATCAGAGCTCTCAGTGGGAGGTCGCAGTTGGTGTCTGCAGTGGTTGTGACTATTATTTGGAATGCTGGCAAGTCGACGCGGTGTGTTCTCCGGGAGCCAGGCTTGGTTGATCGGTTGTGAGAAAGGTAAGCTATTAGTAACCAATTATGAGGATGTGTGATCATTTTCTACCACTGTGGTAACTTTAACATCCACAGGAAGCAGAACATCTGTGACAACCGGCCCATACGACTCAGATTAGCTGCAAATTTTTAATATATGTAGCAAGCTACCTTTAGCAACTGCTAAGTAAAGATGGCGACTTCCCAGTCGAAGGAGTGACGCAATACAGAGAGGCGGGTTGAAGATAGATGTGGCGCCTGTTTAGACTCAGCAGGAACAGAGAAACACATGCATACAGAAATACTACTCCCTCTGCATGTTTTATACTCTGTTTTAAGAGAGTATAAAACCGTTAATATAGAGGCTTTGCGGGACATGTATTTTTTTGGTAGAATATAGAAGTTTACCAACCGCCTCAGTTGTCATCGCCTACTCTAACGTTACTTTGTTATGTAACGTTAATGAATAACATATTTCCCCTCATATCCCTTCATATGTTTCAGTGTTATCGGTGGTAGGCGTAGCCCCCCAAGCCACATTGCGAAATACCAAGCAACATATCTAGCCATAAAGTCTTCACGTGTCGTAAATTAAAGTGTTAGAGTTAAGCCATTACATGTACTCCACGTTTTTTAATGCTGGTTTCAATGTCAGTTAAATAGACTATTATCTCTTACGGCAGCATTTCCGCTGTTTATGTTAGCAACTGACATAATTTCCATGTGCAATATCTGTTTTCTGTGTTAACATTTAAGCACAGTATTGCCCAGTAGACGACAGTAAATTGAAGAATAGTCTTTATTATTGTCAGTATATATTGTACATGTGGACATGTAACACACACTGTAACTGACCCTCTGTTTTTACCCCATCACTAGCTGCAGGCTAGGAACAGTTGGTTGTCATGTCAAAGCAAATGGAGGTGTTAAATTCCCTGCTCAAGAGTCCATCAGTAAATATTTTATCTAATTGTCTGGGGAATCGACCAGGTTTGGTCATGAGCTGCTTCTCCAACCATCTAAGCCAGAGGTCACCAATCCTGGTCCTCGAGGGCCGGTATCCTGCAGATTTGAGATGTTTCCCTCTTCCAGCACACCTGACAGCCGTTATCAGACTTCTGCAGAATTTGATGATAGGTTCATCATTTGAAGCAGGTGTGTTGAAAGAGGGATACATCTAAAACATGCAGGATCCCGGCCCTCGAGGACCAGGATTGGTGACCCCTGATCTAGGCCATAGCTGCCACTCAGTGATTTGCACTAATTCATTAATATCTGATTAATTTGGCTATAAAATGTCTATTTTGAGTCAACTGGGAAAACCTTACCAGCCAACTTGATGCAAATAACCCAGGGTTTAAAGTGTGTGTGTGGGGGTGGGGATGTGTAAGAAGGCAAAACTACTTTATATATCAATGAGGGGGTCATTATCAAAATCAGGAGGAATGAGGTGTTCTAATCAAAGAATATTTTCTGTTGTTACATTAAACCTTTTCGCTAATTCCTAGACTTGCAATGAACAGGATACGAATCCATGTTTTACCGTCAAGTCGCAACCGGGTGCCTCAGACACCCAGACCTCAGGAGCCTCAGGCCTGCTCTTTCACTCAACGACCATGCTCTCAGCCACGCCTCGAAGGCTTGGAGTTCTGCATCAAACATGTTCTGGAGGACAAGAATGCCCCATACAAGCAGTGCAGCTATGTCTCCTCCAAAAATGGCAAGAGATGCCCAAACGCAGCACCAAAAGTGGAAAGGAAAGATGGGTGGGTGAGAAGTCGGTCATTTGTATAGTTAAAAGCAAGCTAGGTCCATATGAAAGTTATAGTAGATGGCTGATGAATTCATGCATCTGTAAGAGTGTGTCTCTTCTTTTCTTCACTGACTTTATTTAATAGGGTGACCTTCTGCACAGAGCATGCTCGTAGAAATGCAATGGCTCTCCGAGCTCAGATGAGGAAGGTTTCTGCTGGTCCATCCCCAGAGGCACTGTTGTCTCAGCTAAGTGGATACAACCGTGCAGAGATGCATAGTCTTGATGGAGGTCGCTCTGAAGCTAGCCGTATATTGGGTAAGTAGATTTGTTCAGAAGGGGAAGCAGTTGGTCTTCTTCAGTGACGTTATTGAATATTGTGTCATTATATGTGATTTAATATTTTCTCTCCCTCTGGACAGATGAGGACAGTCTGAGTGAGGAGGAGCAGGGCCCTTTGGTGTTAGACCAGACATGGAGAGGAGATCCTGACAGTGAGGCTGACAGCATCGATAGTGATCATGAAGATCCTCTCAAGTAAGCAGTCTGCACATGTCCTTATTTTTGCAGAAAAAGAACTGTCATTTGATGATACTAAATTGTGCATAGAATTACTATACAGCCTCATTTAAATGTCTGTGTGAAATGTAGACATGGTCACATGGAGTTGACTTCTTGATTTTTCTTGTGTAAATGTAGACATGCTGGAGTGTACACAGCAGAGGAGGTGGCGCTCATCACTAGAGAAAAGCTCATCAGGCTTCAGTCTCTCTACATCGACCAGTTTAAACGGCTGCAGCACCTCCTTAAGGAGAAAAAGCGTAGATACCTCCACAACCGCAAAACGGAGCATGATTCTTTAGGTAAAAAAGAAAATCACTTTATCACAGCCAATAATAATATTTAGTTTTAAGTTTTAGCTGTAATTTTTATTTTTATTTTTTTATGAAAGTTTCATAATCTCAAGTGACATCTGTACCCGTCTATGTTGACAATAGGCAGCAGTCTGTTGACTGGACCTGAAGGACTGTCCATAAAGGAGAGGGAGAACCTGAAGAAGCTCAAAGCTTTACGTCGGTACCGTCGACGGTATGGTGTGGAAGCTTTGCTGCACCGGCAACTTAGAGAGCGGAGACAAGCAGTAACAGAAGGAGCGCAGGTGTGATCCCATCACAGACAAGTCAAAATTAAACTGATGTTAAATGGTCAATTCAGCCAAAACACGACAAACTCTCTCAGTACCCACTAGCTGGATTTTATGGAGGTATAATAATAATAACACATTTTATTCATAGGCGCCTTTCTTGGTACTCTAGGACACCATTTAAAGTGTTCTTGACATCTCTGTTCGCCCAATAAACATGGGTGAGGTCAATTTCTGTCTTTGTTGCTCAATAATTAAATTCTGGATTTGGAAAGCCTGAGAGAAGCATAAAGTTATGAACATGCATTTCTGCACAAGACCTTTCTTGTGACCTCTGCAGCTGAGTGCATGTGGTTCACAGCCTGCATTTTGTACATATTTGTGCTTGGATGGTTGTGGAACTTCCCATTGCACTCCATCACTGTAGAGGGTGCTATTAACAAATCTACAGTCTGCATAGGATCACTCAGACCGACCCACATTAAGGCTGGTCTGATTGCATGGGATGTGACATTGGAAAACAATTTTTTTGAGAAAATTGCATCAAACTAACCTTTACTACAGGCAGCAAATAAGGGAGGTGGTGTTGAAGTGTACTGTGGGCTGTATGTCCTGGTTAATCATAATGACCCCCTCTCTTGTGATCAGTTTATATCAGCACTGAATACATCTTTGACATGTAATGTTATGTATTTGCCATAATATCTGGAGCGAGGCCTAAGTGCCAGTAATTGCATTCAGTGCATTTTTAACAGGATAGAATTGGAAAATTTTGAATGTAATGTTTTAAAATGTGATCAGCAACACACCTCTGGAGAAAAGTGAGATATGAATTTGCATCATGTTGAAAGGTGAGCTGAAGCACAGTCACATCAAGTATGATGTGCATAAAAGGATGTTACGAATGTTTGTTAAAAATAACAACTTGTCTTCTAAAATGGAAGGGTGTACTTAGATTAAAATGTTCCATATTGTGCTACTCATCAGTACTGCCTGTGCTTCTCAAAGCCCGTACTTTCCTGTAACCATGTTGAGCATGCTGTGTAAAGCTGTAGTAAATGGGGTTAATGCATACTTCTGGTTTTGGGGCTATACTCAACATTTTTGAGTGGAACATAATGAAATGGAGATCTTAAATGATCCCATCAAGTGGACAGAATTTAACTTTATTTTGCCTTTTTGATGGTTTTGTGACATACTCCAGATCACTGTTTTGACCAGTACTTTCCTCTTTTTTTTTTTTCCTTCTATTTTTTTAGCCAAACACAAGAACGGCGAATGAGAAATGCATCTCGTTTGTGGAAGGAACCCGATGTCCAAACCCATGTCTGCCCATGACCCGCCACTGTCTAACACGTATCCTCAGTTTGGCTGAATAAGTTAAAGTTGAACTTGTTATAATCTAACTCATGTTTCAACCAACACCTGACATTTGGATGCTCTCTGTTCATTCAGACTCTCACCCGTCTTCCTTTTTTTTTTAATAGTTATTCAACTTGGCCCCAATCAAGGCCAGCAGCTTGAGGTAGCTGTTGGTTTCAAAGGGAGCCTACATGAACTCCTTCCTGTGGTCTGTTGGTTTTTCCCAGAGTTACAAAGGGGCTAATCAATTCAGTTGGAAGGCACAATTTTCCTTTCCAACCTTTTTTCAGTTTGACCCTAAATACTTTGGTATCCCTTCACATCTCATGCTTTCCACTTCTTTCTTCTTTCATGTAGTATTCGTGTTGTATGCACCATTGTGTTTATGCCATTTAGCTGGAATGTGATGTAGCTGTGCCAAAACATCAGTGTTTCATTGTGAACAAACTGTACAAACCCTTTCTCCAGTATTATGCTGAGCCAGAAATCACTACTCACTGTGCAAAACAACTCAGGCATGTTATTGATATGGCTAAGCCTCTACAACAATACAATGCATCCCTATGTTGAGAAATAAGAACAGAAAGATTAATTGAGCGAGAATAATTGTACTTCTTGGAATAATGCTTAATGTGGCCACTTGTGAAACATGTTTTCCTGTTATTCACACGTGTTGACATTTGGTGTTTTTGTTTTAAGGTGGTAGTGGTTTGATTTGATGTGATATAGTATATACTTTTTTTTTTTTTCCCTTGACAACAATGCTCAGATATCTACCAGGACAGCAATCAGGTGCTTTTCAAAATGTGTCCAGGACTGAAAGATGCCCCATGTGATCGTACTGTACACATGGGTCAGTCTGAGGACCCTCGCTGCCCACTCCACCTCACCTTACCTCCCCCAATGTACCAGCCGGAGCAGGAGCCGCCGCCACAGGAGCAGCTCATTCCAGCAAGCAAAGACATGTATCTGAGTGCAGCCGAACTGCAGCCCACAGAGAGTCTACCCTTAGAGTTCAGCGATGTACGTAGAAATAAAAGCAGCCATGAAATTCTTGTGAAATCTACAGAGCAAGCCGGTCTTGTTAAAGGGTTAATGCAAATCTTATATTGAAATTTAGGGTTAATTATATAGAATTATCTCTGTGTTCCCCGCACATAGGATCTGGATGTGGAAGGGGATGGCATGCAAGGACCTCCATCTCCTCTTCAGTTTGACACGGCCCTGGCTCTGGAGGACCAGACCATCAGAGCCATTGCTGAAGCCCCTATGGACATACTGACAGGAGAAGACCCTGATCAGGTTGACCTGGATACCTCAGGACAGCTTTCAGAAAGGGATGTGGATGCCATCATGGACGACCAGGTTAACTCTCCTTAAGGATCTCTGTAATCTCGAATCTTTTGTGCATCAGTAGGACAGGCAGTGTTGTCTCTACATTCTTGTCCTGTGTAGCCGCATTTCCACTATGTGGTAGTAACTCAACTCAACTCGACTGGTACTAAGTACTATCCCTGGAGGCTGTTTTCATTATAGGATACTACTGACTTTAGAGTACCTGGTTGTTATAACGATGCTCCATGTAACTTCTGTGACGACGTCCTCAACATGACACAGCTGATGGTTGTAACAGTCTGACTTTATCACACTGAATCTTTTTCTTGGCTACCAAGCACAGAAATACCTGAACCTCCTCAACCAACTACGCTGTTGTTTTGCGAGCTGTCCTCATGGATGTATTTAGCTTACTGGAGTAGCAACTTTCAAATCTGGTTCGTTAAAAATGGTGAACCACGCATTGATAATGGAATGATGCTGGGACAACTCTCTAACCAATCGATAGTCTGCAGTGTTTACATGTCACATTTTAGTATCTCTTCACATGGTTTGGAACCTCAGTCTAGCAGATACATTAAAAAAAGTACCAGATTCCAGGTACTTTTACATAATGGAAACCCAAATAGTCAAGTTGAGCCGGTACCACATAGTAGAAACGCAGCTTTAGTTATGTCATGTGTCAGACATTGACAAACACCCAGGAATCTCAACTATGACCTAACAAAAATCATCTGCATCTTTTAACTGAAAATTACAGCTCAAGTCAAAGCAACATATCTTCTCTTTTGACAGTAAATACAGCTTTGCCCTAACCTCTTGTTCTTGCACATAGGTGGTGTCAGAGGTGGTCGGAGGCGAAGAAGACACCACAGACAATTCACTTCAAGACATTGACACTTCCACAGTTGAAGCTCCTAGATGAAGACGAAGCTCAAATCCTCACAATTATCAGGAGCACGTTTCATTGGCGCAAAGACAGATGCTGTGCTGGCCGTTGATCCGTGGATGATCTACAGCGTGGATCAAATCTGACCATTTACCACTGAAATGCTCATTTACTGACTACTTCTGTCATGTGGGTCTATTTATTGTTTCGTTGGGGTAAACTGCCTTACATTGCTCACACCCTGTTTATTTTTAAGACCGTTAGCTCTAATTTTCCATCAACTGAAGTTTGATTAAGTCTGATCAAATGGATGTAAAAGTGTTCAGATTAATAATATAACTGGTACAGAGCATTGAGCTGGGATTTTTGTGGCAGCGTCCGCAAATAGTTTGTTAAAGTCTCTCATCCACAAATAAACTATTTTATGATACATGTGTTGAGTGTTTTATAATCATGTCCTGTTCAGAGGATTTATAACTGCAGCAGAATCACTCAAAGCACAGGGAGTATTTTTAGGGTACAGAAAACCACATATACAGGGCAGTATTTTAAGTATATGGTGAAGTGATGTTTGGCAGCATGGGACAGCCTCCGAAGAAAAAAAAAAATTGGGGCGGGTAATGCAATTTCATGCAATGACATCACTTTTCCTCAACCCAAACACTAAACGCCGAGGCAGAGAAAGAAAGCGGCTGCAGGAGAGGAGAGAAGAGGACACCCCCTAGGAAAAATGAGCACAAGAAATTAACAGCATTTACACAAGACTGATGTAGTGTTGCGTTTAAGGTCATGGTGCGGCGGCGTCTTCGATAGTTTGCTACCAAATGAGGTGAGTTTACACAAAAATGTCGTTTCATGTCCTGTTGTGTTATTTAGCCGACAGATTTAGGAATTCCGACAGTGAGCCTGGCATGCTTTTCATTGTTTTAACACCGCTAGAAACGCACAGATCCGAGTGGGTAAAACGCGAAGCATAAACGTGGCTTTAGTGTGTTTTTCACGCCCGTGTTTTCAGTGTTTTTCTCCGTTTGTGGCTGAAACGTAAGGGCGTAACATCACTACCCGTGTCGGAGGGGACCATTTCGGTACAGGGTTTGGACTAGGAGGGCCTGTCCCCCAAGAAGAAGAAAGAAAAGAAAAAACGGGACATTATTTTTTCTTAGCGCAGTTCCTCTTTCCCATTGTTTTTAAACGTTGCTTTAGTTGAACCGCATTGTGCTAAAACACAGGCCTGTCGCAGCTCCACTCAGCCTCTGGAAAGGGAACATGCAAAAGAAACTGACTACTGAGTCCTGTTAAGCCTCTGAGACCCATTTTTTATATCATTTTTTTCATGTTTTATTCCTTACTGGTGTTAAGAGGCAGTTTGTAAGACAGATATCTGAGCTCCATTAAGTGTCAGATCCTGGACTGTACAACTGCAGGCTTATATTTCACACATCAGTAATAATGATAGTGAATGAATGGAGACTGCTATATCTGCAGCAGGGATGTAGTGCAAGACCACCCAGAAATAATCATTTTTAAGGAGTGAACACTTACAAATCACAGCTTATCTTAAATAATTAATCACAAGTGTGCAGAAATCTCATGCAGGACGATAACACTGGTCTGCAGAATAAAAGTAGTGAAACTTTACCAGGTTTGAGTCACTAATAAAAAAAGATTAACTCCAAAAGCTGCAAGATACAGCCTTGGGTCAAAATGTGAAATTGTGAGAATTAATGACTGAATGGGTTTTACTCTAAAGCAAAGGTGTCAAACATGCGGCTCCGGGGCCAAATCCGGCCGCAAAGGATTCAATCTGGCCCCTGGGATACATTTTTGAGATGCAAAAATTACAATGAAGATATGAACAGTTAAAGATGTTAAAGCAATTTTAGGTCAATTTAATATAAAGTGGATCAGACCATAAAAATACTATCACAACAACCTATAAATAATGAAAACTGCAGTTTTTTCCCTCTTTGTTTCAGTGTAAAAGAAGTAAAATTACACAAAAATGTTTACGTTTACAGACTAGCCTTTTACCAAAAAATGCGAATAACCTTAAATTTCTTTGGAATTTTGCTAATATTCTGCCTTTTATTTAATGTTTTGTGTATTTACAGATCCACTGTGATCTCTTAAATTGTAATTCACATGTATAAATAATAAACTAAGGTGTAATATTGTTAACATTGCACTAATTTTACTAGAGAATTTTCAGGTTATTCAAGTACAGTTCAGAGATATAAACATTTTCATTAGAGAATTTACATTTTTTTCCACTGAAAAGTTATTATCCTATTATTTATATTATGTTTCTAGTCCGGCCCACTTTTTTACCATATAAAGCTGTTTGTGGCTCCTGAACTAAAATGAGTTTGACACCCCTGCTCTAAAGGAATGTTTGCCTCAGAGCTAAAACGTGAACATACTGTCTATACTAGGGGTGTCAAACTCATCTTCTTTCAGGGGCCACGTTCAGCCCCATTTGATCTCAAGTGGGCCGGACCAGTAAAACAAAAGCATAATAACCTATAAATAATGACAATTCCAAATTTTTGTCTCTGTTTTAGTGCAAAAAAACACCGTACATTATGAAAATACTTACTTTTATAAACGTTCCAAATGAAGCAGATGTGAATAATCTGAAAAAACTGAAATTTCTTAAGGAAAATAAGTGCAATTTTAACAATATTATGCCTCAACTTACCATTTCTACATGTGCATTGCGGATCGGATCTACAAAGACACTAAACACCTACTTAGTAATGGGCAGAAAATTGTTAAAGTTGTGCTTAATTTTCTTGGTTGTTGATATTTATTCAGGTTATTCACATGCTATTGTTGCAATGTTATTTTCTGCACTAAAACAAAGACAAAAATTTGAAGTTGTCATTATTTATAGGCATATTGTCATATTTTATTCACATCAAACCAACAAGAAAATAGTGAGTCATTATATTTTTGTTGATTATTATGCTATCATTTTATTTGAGATTTTTGGTTTGGATGTGGAACCTGTACTAAAATGAGTTCAACAGTCTTTTCATCCCATTTCATCCCATGGGCCGGATTGGAACCTTCAGCTGGCCGCATTTGGCCCCCGGGCCACATGTTTGGCACCCCTGGTCTACACATTACAATATATCTATTTATATCTATATATATTATATCTATATATATTTACTGTGCTGCCTTATATTTAAATTGTTAAACAGCATTTCAATGACAATTTATTTTATTTATTTATTTATTTCGAAGATGCAAAGAAAAAATAAAATAATAATAATAATAATAATAATAATAATAATGGATTAGATTTTTATAGCGCTTTTCAAGGCACCCAAAGCGCTTCGATAAAACAAAATAAGACATTGGGATGGTTGTAAAGCAGTAGGAAGAAGTATAAACTTATTTAATCCTACCCCTGCAGTACTTATACACCTTTATCAATAACTTAATTCATGAATCAAACAATACATTTTTCTTAATATGGCATTTAACCCACAACTAATACATAATAAGTAATTAAGTTATGCATAACATTATTATCATGGCAGTACATTCATACAAACAGACATCAACAGTTCAACAATTTTCTTCAATAATTACATTATATTTATCAATACAACATCATCCATAAACAAACAGCCCTCAGTCATTATTAAATACTGCACCTCATAAGAATCA
>JAQQZY010000027.1:7898282-7910745 GCA_030068375.1 Ostorhinchus rueppellii | reverse complement strand
TATACTGAAAACATGAGCTAAGCAGCACTTTGGTCATTTGTTTTCTGATTCATCTTATTAAACTATGTAAGATTTAGTACATTTAATGTCTGAAGCAGATGTTTTCTGTGTTATTGATCGTCCATGGCATGGCTTTTCACTCTAAAACGAAGACAAAAGTGTGGCGTTGACATTATTTATGGGTTAACCTGTTATTATTTAACTGGAGGTCATACAGTATGTGGGCCCGGAAATAAAATGAGTTTAATACCATTGATTTAAATGGCAACGTGAAAGAACAAAAAGAACTCATGCACAAAACATATACAGTGTTATAGTAATGAGAGTCACTAATTCCCTGACTGCTGTTTTTCTCATTCATAAGTCAGTATATATGTATGTTAGTGAGGCAGCGTGTGTATCCCTCTGAGTATTCATTCCTGTTCTTTATTTCCCCCAGTGCAGCCCCTGAGGAATCAGTCCAACACTTATTACCAATGTGATTGAGAAAGACAATCCTCTTAGCACAGAGCCTGTTTTCTTTCTAGGCCACTGAATGGCTCTGTGCAACGCTCCTGTCAGTTCAGGCCGGCTGTCGGATATCCTCTCTCTGTACGTTCCTTTGTCCTGCTACATGCTAGGGTCTCTTCTGAAACACAACCCCCTCCTCTCCTCTTTATGGCCCGAGCCGGCAGCTGCAGGGTTAATGTTTAGCAGCAGCAGCAGCAGCAGCACAGGCAGAGAGAGGCAGGAGTTGTAGGAGGAGGAGGAGGAGGAGGAGGAGGGGAGAAGGAGAAGCGGCAGCGAGGTGGGGGCTGGTCCACAGCTGTTGTAGTAGGCAGGGTCTAGTGGGGTAGGAAGCCTGCTTCACTCGCCCTGGAACAATGGGAGACATGGCAGCCTCTGCAGACAGCACAGACACTCACACAACGCACATGCCCAAGGACAGGCCTTTTCTAGCCACAGCATAGAGGAAACCGGCTTCCTTGCCGTGCTCAGAGGGTGACGGCACTTTTTACAGGGGGGAAACATAATCTCCTCTGCAGCCGGAAAACAGAAATGTAAGGTTGTGGCCTCTTAGTCGCTCTGTCTCTTATCTTTTTTTTTTTTTTTTTTTTTAATGGTGCCTTACATGTCTTTCTGCTGTGAGGAGATCTGGGATATACTGACTGGATGACAGAAAAGAAAGTAGGAGGAAGGTGAGCTGACCCAAAACGTGCACTTGTAGTGAATTATCTGTAAATCTGTAAATACTGATGCTGTTTGTTGTCGCTGACACATGCTGTTTTATGTTCCTCTCACTCTTCTTGCCCGCTGTGACAGTGTTTACGCTTCCCTGTGATACAAATTTAACGCATATTTGTTACTCTACTAGAAATGGATCACATTTTGGGAGCTTTTAAGACAGTGACGTGACATGAAATACAACGTGGTGGCTCTAACTGTAGGTCTGATGTGCTTAGTTTGAGTGTTTAGGTTTGTGTTGGGGTCCTCATACAGTGTGTGTGTGTGTGTGTGTGTTGGCTTACATTTACCAGTGCACTACCACCAGGATCATGATTGTTTTGGTTGCAGCTAACAATGTGTCATAAATCTGCCACACAGGTAACATCATGGAAGGTATCGCAGCCTAAATGTTGTTTGTCGTTCAACGCGTGATAAAACAAACCCACAGATTTTGTGTCGTAGCGGAGGCAGAGGGCCCATAATGCATTTCCTCCCGGGGCTGCCTGGGTGTGGAGGTTTGCCTGGCAGAGATTTAGAAGGATCCCTGCGCTTGTGTTTGATTGCTCTCAGACATACATGGCGCACATCCAACCTTTCAGGCCTTTTGGGAAGGGAGCTCCCCTCCTCCAGCCCCTCCCCCATCCCCTCTCCGCTGCTGCCTCCGCTCCTCATCCTAAATATTGCTTGTGTAGGATTCGTCTCGGTTCATATAGCCAAACATCAGACAGGAAATGGCGCAGAGGGAGACCCCACCAGCCTGATTCTGTCTCACCCACATCTCGGCTCCGCTTTGATATTTATCTGAAGATGCATCTGGATTAATGATGCACACAACGCCATGATATTGGTGTTGGAGTGTCTGCAAAAAAAAAAAACAAAAAACAAAAACCCAGACTTTGGCCTACTTTTTTTTTTTTTTTTAAGATTCAGTCTTCTCCTGATCTTGCTTAATTCTACCATCAAAGGATTTAGGTTTTTGTCACATTGTTTACATCTCCCTCCCACACACTTTGCGTACACAGCAAGAACTTCAATCTGCGCCTTTCCAGATTGGCAGATGGAAAGGGTGGTGTTTGACATATCCTGAGACGGCCTTGCCTATGCCAAATCCCCAAGAGTGCAACTGACATGATTTAAGAAGCTTTTGTGCATTTCTTCTTTGCTTCGACTGAGTCGCCTTTGAAAAAAATCTATCCAGCCTTGCCCTCATTCCATGAATCTCATCCACTCCTGCTCGCTCGCTCCATCTGACATCGAAAACACATTCACATCATTTTCTAGCGTCAAATTGTCTAAAATGGAAGTCTGCCCCTGGTAAATAAACATTAGATGTGTAATTGTGGAGGTCTCTGTGGAATGCCGTCTATGTGGTCTTACTTCATGTCACACATCACAGATCACTGCCCCTTTTTCTCCCAGGACCAGGTGGACTGACGAGGACACGGTCATGTTCAGATGATCCATTAAAACCCAGATTGAGAGGGCAGATGCTCAACACGTCTAATCCCATTTCAGTTTGACAAGATCTAACAGGATCAGGGCCTGGTACCTTATAAACAGCTTTTGGAAATGAAGAGTTAATGCTGCAGCTTTCTGCCTAAACATATCTGGAGTGATGATGAGACACAACAACCACTGAGGAGACGCTGCAGCAGACGGAGTGTCCCATTTAGAAAACACACGAAACCCTGGTGGAAAGTGGATATAATTAACAGGGAGCTCCATTATTGGGGAATCCCGCATTGGATGAGAATCTGAATAAAATTATAAAAATAAAAAATGTGGCACATGATGTGTAGAGTCCTGCACTATCAGAAGGGCATAAAAGGGGAGTTCTTAAATGCGGTGCCTCCTGAATTATTCATCCATCTTTCTTTCATTACACTTTACAATGACTCAGAGATGAAAGGAAAGATGAGAGGAGGAGAGATTGAGGAAGCAAGCGAGATAGAGGAGTGGGGGCTTGTGGTCGTGGCGTGGCTGGCGTCTGCTCAGCGCTGGTATCTCCCGAGGGCATTGAAGCGTCTTCCTCCTCTCCTGGTTTCCTGTTCGCTCACATAGCGCAGGAAAGCCGCAGCCTTTGCCCGCTGCAGCCCATCGTAGAGGTGACATTGGTCCCACATTCCCCAGTGAAGCTGCTCCCGACTCCCGGCATCAAAGTTTTGCCAGATCTCGTTTCACACGGTGTAATCTTGTGCTTCTGTCTTGTGATTCGCCGAGGGATGCGAGTAGGATTGGCAGAGATGTCAGGAGGTTTTGCGGCGGATGCGGTGGTGGATGAACGCAGAGGATGGGAGTTTCTTCAAATGTGTCCTTTTGATTTGTCTCCCTCAGCTCCTTGGTTTTGTTGTTGGGAGACAGAGGTGCCTGACAGGAGACTGACTCCTCTTCAAGGATCATAAAGAGAGCTGAACCCACAGGTGAGTGTGTGTCTCATTTGCAGCTGTTTCGCTTCATCACTGCTGAAAAATGTAACATATTCACACTGAAAAAAATGGTTTTGGGGGTCGGTAAATACAAGCAAGAGAAATCAGTCATTATTTAACCAGTGTAACCTTTTATGATTGGGTCAATTCTACAAACGCTACCTATTATTTAACGGTAACAATTGCTACTCAAAATAATATAATAAAATCTGCCCTATGATATTGTGATGGGATGTTGGAGGAGCAAATGGGGGGAGTTTCCCAGCATGCATTGGGACAAACTAGTTGGGACAGTTTTTATGTGTTTGACAGTGTTCTGAGTTAATAAGAAGTGTTTTTTTAAATATCAGAGTTATAGTGTGTTTGACCCTTTTTGGTAGCTTTTACTTGTTTTGTTTTGTTGAATCAATATTTCTGTTTATTTGCATATTTTTGCACCATGAGCGAAGCTGATCTGTTCTTGAAACTCCACTCTGTTCATTTACAACCAAAAGGAATTGTGTTTAGTAGGTTTAACTTACTTGAACAATGCTGAACGCATATTATTATCTCCAGTTTATTAAAAGTTGTTTGTTCAAGTGATCCATCTGTATTTACATTTAGGTGATTAGATAATTGTTGATACCAATATTGTTTTATGCATCTACTAAACTCTGCAGAGACAGAGAGAGTACAGGTAATTTTACCCAGTTTTAATAAGTACGAGTAAGACGTGAGGTATATATAACCCAATTTATTTTAGTATTTCATTGCTTTTTATTTCAGTTATTTTCTACTCACAATAGGAAATTAAATCTACCCAAAAAAAGTGGATGCAAATTGTTACCTCAGTTTTATTGTTTATTATTCTATACAGTATGGTGCTTTTTACAGTGCACTATTGATCAGTCCTCTGCTGACTTCTCAATTCATTATCTTGTGCATAATACACTCCCCTGTTTGAAAGTAGCTGCAAATTACTTTATTATCAATACATACTATTACTACTGCCTTTTTTTTTTTAACTTTTGCTGTTTCACTTCTAAAATGCACAAATATTAGTCCTAGCAATGTTGTGCAGGCACTACTTACATGTAACTGCTGTGGAATTGATCTACAAAATGAATGTGATTGCACTTACTGAGAAAAAAGTGAATTAAATTATACACCGTGGGTCATACAGTTGGGTGTTTTGAGGCACGTACCTCTTTTTATTCTTATTTCTGTGCATCGATAATCACCTCATGACCAGATGAGTCCCCGATATACTTTATCTGTCAAGAATAAATTGCATTCTAACAACCATTTCATGAGAAGATGTACAAAACATTTTATTCTAACTTTATGGAGAAAAGTGTACTGTCAAACGCTATGAATTGAATCTGTTTTCTGTACAAACGGCTGATGTGATTGGTCATGGTTTGCTCAGCTATATTTAAAAAGTAACCTTCCCAACGACGGATGCAAAAAGTGTAAAAGGGGAATGATCTTAAATAGATCTAGAAGGAGAAGTGATTATTGCATTGCTTTCCGTGTTGCTTCCTTGTTTCATTTCCTCTGTTGCTGCTCGTGTGTCATCAGACAGCTCTTACATACTTGCTTTTCTGTGAATCAAAACGCGGAGTCTGTGCAGTATATACACCCGTGAAAACTCAAACCGACCTTTACAGCAATCGCTCCTGGGTAATTTGCTTAAAGTACACCATGGCTATTTATTTACAGTAGATGACACATTAGTTTTCCTCTGGTGTTAAGTTGCACTTTATTTGTTTGCCCATGAATGCACACCAGTGTCCCTGAAGCTCACATATTTTACATCCAGGTATCTATTTTAGTCATTTCAGGGAGAACAAAAGCCCACATGCTCACTTTCCTCACAGGCTAAAACATGATCCTGACCGTTTTGTTCAGTGATTGGAGCTTAAAGCTGCGAACACGCTGCCTCGCTGCACTTTGTTTACTCTTGGCAATGTCTGATTTAGTGGCTGTGAGTTGAGAAGGGTTGTTATTTTACATGCAAAACAAAAGCCTGGGTTCACTTTGGCCTCTTATCTATTTGCTCCCTCTGCCTTCTTCCTTTTCCTCTTTTACTATCGATTACAGCACATGCACTTCTACACTCATGCATTTCTTGAGTTGTATAAAAGCAGAGATTAAAACGCTGATTGGATCATGTTTGTAAATGTAAACGGCGGCTACAGAACACACGTCATATGTCTGTAACGGACATAAAAGTTGTACTTCCTCATTGGGCCGTTTTACGTGTTATTAAATAGTTCCATGTCCTTTCAAGCCTCTTTATGATTATGTTGCTTTAGAAATCATTACATAACCTGTGGTTTTCTATACATATTCAGTATAATTGGGTTTGAAATGACCATTTGATATTCTGTAAATTTTTCATCTTAAAATTTTCTAAGTTTACTTCTGCTTCAACACTTGTATAAGAAACATTTTAAATGTGATTTGATCGATTTTTGACTCAGTTATGTCTGTAAGAAAAGCAAATGTTGACTTTTCATGGTGGTGTGATATTTATTGTATGTCTCTCTGACTGTATCCACCATACTTTTTTTTTTTTTTAATTTCCATTACTACTCCATTATTTTTCCTCCAGTGATATTAAAATATCATGTGTTTTACCAGATTTTCCAACTATATATGCACTGTGTCTGTAATTCTGGACTGATAAGATGTTTAACATATTAATTTTGACAATACTGATTTGTTTTTTGTAGTCACGTCTTCCCTCTATTGTGCCAGGGAAACAAAGAAGTCACAATTTTGTAAAATTACCCAAACTTTTAGCCTTTCAGGCCACAATCTCTGATTTATTCAGATAATAAATAATCATCAGCCATGGAGGATACAGATGTTTGGCCACTATATCAGTATATTCCTTTTGCCTACGTAACTAAATTGGTTTCATTGTCTGTCTGGCTTCAGTAGTGAAGCTAGTGAGATGTAAATAAATGCACTGCCCACGTCGGCCTCATCACACTCCAGAGGATGTGAGAAGGAGATTCATACATCACAGTCTTTGTTTCTATTAGAACATACAGAGTGAAATAAGATATTAGGACATTTGTTGTTTTTATGATAAATTGCTGTTGGTAATAAATACAAATGTCTTCAGAAAACTACACTGTGCTACAGCGAAGGGATTTAAAAAAAAAAAAAAAAAGCTGTGAGGCCACTCAGCAGTGCAGTCTGCAGAGCAGCAACATTAACTCTCTTTGCATTCCCCTCGTGACTTCCCTGACAGCACCAGCGGCTGTAAGTCTGCCAGCCGAGCTCAGTGGAAGGAGCTCCCTGGCACTGCAGTCCCACTGGGACACACTGAGCCTCTCCTTGGCCCTGTCAATGGGCCTCTCTTTGCAGTTTCAGGCCACTCACAGGCTCCTAAACCACCACCATGACAATACTGCAGTCATGAAGCAGCAGAGCTCCCTCCTGCTTTCTGCTCCTTCTCTTCCTCCATTAATTCAATCATTAATAATGACTGAATCCACTGATGTTGTTTTGTCATTTGATCGGCTCTTTGGTCGTACATCAGTCTGACTCAGATCCAGAAATCTTTTTCGAGCAGAAAGCCTGTTGGATTCTTGATAAGTGGGACCTGAGTTGATCCAAAGACGCTTCTTTCTAGTGGTGTTTTCAGCTAAGCTTGTGACTCTACACATCAAACGAAACCACAGCAGCAGTACCACATTTTCATGATATATTTAGCATCACTTTTGTTGTCTTTTCGTCCAACGCTGTAATTTCCATGTGAATGTTCGCAAACACAGAGACGTGAGCCTGCTTCTTTGCCCTCCTGCCCGGAGCTTTAATGTGCATTAGTGAAGAGAAAAGCTGGTATTTATAACCACTCAGTAACGTTGTATCCAAGGTCAAAAGGATGCCTAATATCTGCTTCCGTTCTTAGATGGGCTGCATTGATCAGCCCTCCATTATACGGGCAGATTTGGCTTTGTTCAGTCAATCGTAGTTCAATAAGCACCCTCCACTTTGGATGGTGCAGCTTAAGTTTGTGAGTGGGTTCACAATCCACAGGCCAGTAAAGTTCAATAATCTTCCTGTAAACATTCTGTAAACAGCTCTCGTTACACAAGGCCTGGCAGGTCTTTACTGATTTCTTATGAAACCTTTGAAAGCTATTGAACTTTTTCCCAGTAGTTTTTTTTTTTTTTAGAGTTTATACTTTGTGTTGATGTGTCTTGTGTACACAATGAGGGCTGTGTATCATCTAAAAACATCAGTGCAAATATGGGACGCCAGAATAATCACATTTTCAGCCCACACTGTTGTTTTTTAATCTACCATATGTATATTTAACTCATCGATATCCTGTATTGCTATGTTATTATTTTACATAAAAACAAGGAGATTTGAAGAAGATATCTAATCAAAATATGGCAAAAAGAGAAGAACTGGATTGCATAATTAAAAATATCTGAACATTGGACATATACTTGGTTTTAGAGATACATTTATAAGTATAAGGTGACATTTAGGCCTGTTGAAATTATTACATTTCCACCTTAGCGCATTTATATATATATTTTTGCAGTACTGTGGTAGTTGATTCCATTCATCTGCATTAAAACATATGGATTGAATGTACAGAAATGTCACATTTCTATCACTATTTCATTATTTTGCACTGTTTGAGGTTTGATCTTTTTGCACTTCCTATGGATGTGTTTTTGTTCTTGATTCTTTTTGTTATAATGCAAATCCTTGATGAGGTACACATTTAGTTTGATATAAGTGGTGAGTGTCGGGTGAAAAGGACGAGCAAAAAATAAGCTTTTGCTTCTGGCCTATTCCTTTTTTGTTTTTTTTGTTTTTTTGTGTGTGTGTTTGTTATGGTTGTTGTGCTGTACACGGTGATTGTTCTATAAACCAAAATAAACCATTCATTCATTCATTCATTCATTCATTCATTCATTGGATTCTGTCTTTATCAGTCATTTATATTTAACTTATTCATGTTAACTCTACACAGTCATTTTCGTGCATAAAAGGCAAACAGAAAGGTCTTTTTATTGACATGTGAACACTGCTCAATACCAGTAAATGGCTCCTTTTCTACATCAGGTGCATTGTGTGTTTTAATCTATTGTTCGGCTCATACCATTCTAGTTGCATAAACTGAATGTTAGGGTTTTTTTATAAGACAATTCAAGCTGCAGGATCTGAAATCAGGTGGAAAAAATAGAATTTGAAAAATGAAAACACTTTCCTTTTTCAGATCTCTTTTCTACATCTCAAACAAAAAAAAAAGTAAATATAAATATTAATGATATGACGATGTGGAAGTGAAACCACTTTGTGTCAAGTCACGTCTGACTGAATCTGAATCTAACTGTAGTTCATGTGCTGATCCCCCCTCAGCCTGAAAGCCTCTCTGAACAGCCCAAACCTCCTGTCACATGGTAGATTTTCTACAGTCTAAATCTTCAGAATACTTTATTGATCCCTGGAAGAAATTGGGTTTGTTCCAGTTGTTCCAGTCGAAGCTCAGAAATATCAAAAACAGCATCATCTTTATTCGCCGAGTCTATAAACACATACAAGGAATTCTCTGGTGTCTCTGCTGTAAATTATAACGACAAGATATAATAAAAGATGTCAGAAGATCCCTTCTCTGTGGCACAGTGTAATTTTCTGATGACATTTCTATTCATTACCAACAACAATTTATCATAAAAACAACAAATGTCCTAGTATCCTATTTTGGTCTGTATGTCCTAATAGGAACAAAGACTGGGACATATAATGAAAAATTAAAAAAAAACCTACATAGATAAAGGCATAGATATAAATACATAAATAGATACATAGATAAATCCACTTCTGTACAGTTACAGTGTATTTTTTATACAATTGTGTGCAGATAAAATTCAAACATTTACAATAAAGTAGAAAAAAGATGAAAATATGACTAAACTAGAAAAGCACTCAGACCTCCGCCAAGGTAGTATTTGTACTTTTTTTTAAGGTAGTGTTTGTACTTTCCTCCACTAGATGGCACTGAATGACCTCATATGCAAATCTGTGCCGCCATGCCCTATCTCGCAATGATAAAGAATCCTTTAAAAAAAATTCCTGGATCCAGACAGTGATCCGGATCACCTCCAAAATGTAATCATCTTTTTCTTGACCCAGAGCGGACGTATCCTGAAAATTTCATCAAAATCCGTTCATAACTTTTTGAGTTATGTTGCTAACAAACAAACAAACAAACCCTGGCAAAAACATAACCTCCTTGGCGGAGGTAAATATAAAAATACATTTAAACTGAATAGTCATGCCGTTAAAATGACTGTCCATCCAGTGCAGAAATTCGGTCAGATACAGTAAAATCAGACAAATAGATTGAATTCTTGTTTCCTCTCAAACCACATGAATCACAAACATTAAAAGGTGATTATGAATATTTTACTCAACGATGCCAAAAACCCGTCAAACACTGCAGCTTTAATCACTGACTGAAATTTCATTAGCGTGGCAGTCATAGTGACACCCAGCGCTGTGAATATTTGGATGTTTCTGTGTGTGTTTTTTGCATAGACAGCAGGTTGTTTGTGTGTCACCGGTCCAAGTCAGGTCTGGAATCTGTCCCAGTTCCTGATTGGCTTCGGGCCACAAAGTCAGGTTCGTCTCATCCCCTTTAATGACTCCTTAAGATCTGGGTCCGTGCTGACACACCTACTTCCCCTCGCGGCCCTTCGCTGCTCCCCTTTAACAGTCGTTGCACACAGAGTTGGAGTCACACACGCACCTGGAGCCCTGCCGGATAGACTGGGCCTCGGCCATATGCCCTGTGGTGTGCCTTGCTCGCAGACTCGGCAGCCTGTGCGCTCAGTGTGGCGCAGCAGTTTGATCTGTGGATTTAGTGAAGCTGCAGACCTGAATCAGAGGAACAGGGAAACAAAGGCTTATGGTTCCACATAGTCCGAGTGTCTCAACCACTGCAGGATGAATGGAATCGTGTGTTTGCTCACTAGTCCTCCATATACAGTAGGTACTTTGATACAGAGTCAACAGTGCACTGTATAACCTAGCGCTGATGTGTTAGTGGTCTAGATGTGAACATAGAGCAGCCCTGATCTGTGTTGCGTGGAGAGAGCGAAACTCTAAGCAGTGTTGAAACAAACTGTTGTTCCTGTCACATAAACAAAGTGTAACAGTGCTAATAATGTTAACGTCACTCTTGGAAATGAGAGCAGTCTCTGATATGAAGCAGACCTCCGCTTACTGCTGTCTTCACTGTTTGTTTTGGTTTGCATGGAGAAACAGATGGGTGGAGTTGACTGCACAGATACACAGAACCTTAGAGCAGACGTGTTCTGTGAAGGTTTTCTTCTCAGTATGTCAGCACAGGTCAGCAGAATAATAGTTTGTTGCAACTAAACAGGTCAGCAGAACCTGACTGTCGAACGACTGCTGGTACTTTTGTATTTTGGGTGATTGGTTGGAGAGAACTGAGCATTTTTATGTCAACTTTGCCTGTGGGACCTTGCAGTGGTCGTTTTTCCACACTCAATACACTAAACAAGTAATCACTGAGGTGGAAAAACAGCTGATAGTCACTCCATGAAGCGATCCATGAAGTATCGAATCAACGCTTTTTCACATCATCAGCTGTTTCTTGTTCGTCCTAATCTGATGCCGACATATTTTGATTGTAATAAATGTACAGTCTCAGCTAACATCAATAAACACAAGCTGTATTTCTCCTGATGTTTCTCGGCTCATGTTTTCAGGGACGTTACACGATGTTATTGAGCTTGTGGCGGTGATAGTTAAGGTGTTGTCTCGTCCGTTGCAGATGAGAACAATGTCTGATGAGACAGAACAGAGAATGTGTGAGGAGGACTTCGGCTCGGATGAAGAGGGCGAGGAGGCAGATGTGGAGTCTTACCTGGAGGACAACAGCGGTGAGCTCATGGACCGACTCAGAGAACTGGAGGTGAGGAAATGAGATGCAAAAATGCACTTGGATAAAAAAAAAAAAAAAAGGAAACTGGCTTCTTTATTGGAGAATAACTCATGTTTTGTCTGCATTTTTTTTTATCTTCACAGGCAGAGAATTCAGCTCTGATGTTGGCAAATGAAAGTCAGCGAGAGGCTTATGAAAGATGTTTGGATGAGGTGAGTTTACGTGACAAAACGACCTTTAAATTCTTCATTTTCTTTCAACTTCATGCATTCAATCTGGTCTTATCTTTAATTATCAGGTGGCTAACCATGTGGTCCAAGCTCTGCTCAATCAAAAGGTAAAATACAGGAATGTTTTTGCACTGTTCCTTTAACTGCAGCATCCGTACGGACCTATTACTGATGTTACTGCTTTATATGTTGCTGCTGAGCAGGATCTGAGAGAGGAGTGCATAAAGCTGAAGATGCTGGTGTTTGATCTGGAGAGACAGAACCGAGCGCTTTGTGAGCTTTTTCAGCAGAAACTGCCCAATCACCCTACTGCTCACTACCAGGTACATGATTCAGAGATGACTGTGTTTCACATGCATGCAGTTTAATACAGGATTATTATAGATTAACAGGAACTTGGACCAAAAAAAAAGTGGAACAGTTATTTCATAGCTGACATAAAAATGAAAATAGTGGGATGTTAAAACACAAACAGCACTGAGTAATGTCACATGAATAGGTAACACTGTCATCTACACTGTAAACCCAGATTTTGATTCAACTCAAACAGATCAGTTTGTTTTCCTTAAATGGGTCTAATTCATTGACATTACCTGTTCATTGTGAGTAAACTGTACTTTTTAATGGCTCTACTTTATTATATTTGTGTGTTTGAGTTCAAACAACTCAAT
>JAQQZY010000027.1:7853363-7888420 GCA_030068375.1 Ostorhinchus rueppellii | reverse complement strand
CCTTAAGTAGCTGGGATAGGCTCCATGTGACCCCCGTGACCCTAGTGAGGATAAAGCGGGTTCAGAAAATGAATGAAATGAATTCCTATTCTCTGAAAAATGGCCAAAGAATCACAGATTCTGCGAGGGGATGTAAACTGATGAGTACAACTGTATGGTAGTGTTGAACTGCTTTGACCCACTTTAAATTGAAGTGGTTGGAATGACTTGGTGTAATTTTAGCATTTCATAAATTCATCCCCTGGGCCGGACTGGATCCTTTGGCGGGCCGGATTTGGCCCCTGGGCAGCATGTTTGACACCCCTCCTCTCGTGTGAGGGGAAAAAAATCCAATTTTTATCTTTCTAATACACGACATACTCTTGTCACGTCCTGATCCAGATCATATCAGTGTGTCTTTGCTTTCAGGTGTTTGTGGTGTCGGAGGCGTACAGCTACAGTCCAGACTGGGCAGAGATTTTGTACCAGAAAGTGGTTCTGAATGGAGATTTTGTTTACCTGGAGGAGCTCAAACGCCACCGGCCGCTGACTTCAAGCTTATTTGAGGAGATTTTCAAGAAGTGAGTTCATGGGCAGTGGCTTCGACGTGTCAGACCTAAGTTTGGTCTGTGTCATGTCATCGTGTGTCTGTTGTTTCAGGCTGGACGCGGCTCCTGGTAAAGTCACCGCCAACGTGAAGCGCCTCCTGATGCACTGTGAGGATGTTTACAGCCGCTACAGACTGGCCTATCAGCAGAATCTGTACGACGTCACCAAAGCCATGCTGCAAGACGCCAAGACCTCCAGCTATTTGAATGACAGGCTGGCCAGCTGATCAGCTGAGCGACCGACTGACTGGACTGACGCTTAATGAACTGACCGACCGACTACTCACATGAACACAGTAACTAACTATTAAAAGACCTTTAATCATAATTGTGTGATAGGATCAAAGTCACATATCCTGCTACCTTTTTTTGTGTAAATTGAATTAATAAAGACTTTATTTAAAAAAAAAAAAAGAAAAAAAAAGGCCTGTTTCTTGTGTCACATCCCAGCTCATAGACTGTGACAAAGACGGAGACGGACAAGGTGGTAACAAGTCTAACTGTAATTTACTGAACTAAACTCAACAGTAACGCCATCAAAACCAAAACCGAATAAATAGAACAGATGAAGCCAGTGGAGATGAGCAGAACCAGGTGGACCAGACCAGTGACAGATCCATCTGTGGCTCTGGCATCGATAGGCTATGGGTTTGGTCTGATCAGAACATTTATAGAATAGGAACCAGGAACCATTCAGCACATGGAAAATGTATCAGAGTAAAAGGATTAAATTCATCAGAAATATGTAGTGCAGTAAAAGTGGAAGTAGGAGGAAAAAATAATACTCCAAAAAAGATACAGATACTGCATTTGAGTACTTAAGTACAGTACTTAAGTGGTTCTACTTTGTTACTGTACATCTCTGGATGTAGTGGAGTATAAGTATAATATAGTATAAAATGCAAATGCTTTGTTGATTTCAGCTTCGAAGGCAAACAATAGTGCATGTAATTTCATGGTGAACTCTGGTGCATTTCTAAATCTTTCACAGACACATGGGAAACAGATGGCTTTTCACAGATGGAGTCTCTGCCTCATTTCATACACCAACATCTCAAAACACAAACTGTAGCTCAGACTGAAATCTGCAGTGGAGAATACTCCTAAAAGCACCTGTATATATGTTTGATCCATGTTTTTACAGATAAAGACGGACACGGTGCAAACATGTTTTCCCCTCGCACCAAAACTTGGACCTTCCCCAACCTGAAAACCCCCTCAGGCCCAGCGGAGGTGTACCTGGCAGTGGAGGAGGAAGAGGAGGAGGCGGTACCATTTGGATCACCATTCAGAGGGGTAGGGATGATGGTTCATTTGGATGTTTCCAGCTCTTTTGATTCATTTAAAATAAATCCAAACAAATTAGTTCTGGAGTATGTTTTTATACGCAGGGTGCTTGAAATCCTTAAAAATGCTTGAATTTCATGTTGTTTCATCTTCATGTTGTGTTTTCAAGGTTTGTAAAGTGCTTGAAAGTGCTTCCAATTGTAACTCTGTGATGTGAGTTATTTATTTTTAACCCTTTCATGCATACTGGTCACTCCAGTGGACAGCTTTTCTCCAGCTGTTCTCTTATATATTCATGGGTTTTGTTGTTTTAGTTTCAGTGGATACTTATGCATCATCCCAAACACTGCAATTCATTCCATTACTGTAACTTTGCTGTTCTAGATAAACGCGATCTGCAGTAATATGGGTTGTTATAATTGTTATTAGACTGTAGTTAATAGTTTTCTTTAACCCTAGAGCGCTATCACTGGGTGATTTGCACCTGAGCAAATGTATTTATATGATTTTCAATAAGTTTTGTTTGTCTGAGAGTCTTGGAGTCTGTGCCTTCACCTGGGAAGTCTCACATGTCCCAGGAATGGGTGGACCAAAGACCAAGTTTACAGTAGCATTTTTATTTATTTATTTTAGGAAATTTTTGTTCTCAAATTCCTAAGATTTCAGTAATTTTAGAGCATTTTTTAGGGTAATTCCATGACATTTAAAAAAATGTTGTTAGACATGCCACAGTTGAAAACTAGAAAAGCACTCGGAGAGCACAGACCTCCGCCAAGGTAGTGTTTGTACTTTTTTTTTTTTTTTAACCTCTGTCAAGGAGGTTAACTTTTTGCCAGGGTTTGTGGGTTTGTTTGTTTGTTTGTTAGCAACACAACTGAAAAAGTTATGGACGGATTTTGATGACATTTTCAGGATATGTCCACCCTGGTTTTAAAGTAGTGTTTGTACTTTCATCCACTAGATGGCGCTGAATGACCTCATATGCAAATCAGTACCACCATGCCCTATCTCGCATTGATAAAGAATCCTTTAAAAAAAAAATTCCTTGATCCAGACGGTGATCCAGATCGCCTCCAAAATTTAATCATCTCTTCTGTGACCCAGAGTGGACATATCATGAAAATGTCATCAAAATCCATCCATAACTTTTTCAGTTATATTGCTAACAAAAAAAACAAACAAACAAACCCTGGCAAAAACATAACCTCTTTGGTGGAGGTAATAAAAGAAAACCACTCTAATTTGTCATGTGTTGTCATATTTTGATCTATTTTTATGACAAGTACTTTTTGTTGGGTATATTATATCAGGTAAAAATCATAGTGATTGTGTTACTTTTTATAGGAAAAGTGTTGTAGGGTTAATCAAAAAGGTTTTTTTGTTGTGTATTTTCACCATGAAGTTGGTAATAACTAGTATTAGAGTATGATAAAATGTGGGAAAACATCAGATTTGCTGCATGAAAACTGTTTTATTTCATAGTTTTCTCACAGTATATCAAAAATTAAAAGCATGGTGTCCAGCTGAGTGGACATTTTTGTAACTCCATGAAAAATAGGGTTGTACAAAAATTTCAATCGCAGTTTTTTCTTACCTAAAGAGGAATAAAGACACTGAGGGAAAAAAATGGCGACTAAGGTTCTGATAATTCATGCATGAAAGGGTTAATATTAACTCTATCAGGTTTTCAGCCAAAAAGCGACTTACAGAGAGGTGACAGATTTTGAAAAAATAAAACTTTATGTCAAAAAGGTAAATTACCAGGTGCTCTCAGGTCGACTCCAGGTACATTTTTATCCGGATCTTTGACTTGATGTGAGTGTTGCCTAAAGGATGCCAAGTGGCTTCCCCTTTTTTTTGGATTAAACTTTGTGTTCTGCATTCATTTCTAAACTTTTTGCTATTATGAAACACCATCTTAGATGTTCATACAGTTTACATCATTGTGATAAAATCTGGAAAGTAAGTATATGTGTTCCTGTAGATATGTATTTCACTCCAGCCATAAGGTGCTGTGCTGGAAAATTTTGAAAATGACCCTTCAAAGTACACGAAGAGCGCTTGAATTTGACCTTGAAAAATGTGTATGAACCCTGTATATGAGACTGTGCAGGGCTGGAGTATGGAAAAGGGATTTATCTGGGTCACCTGCGCACTGGAAATGCTCTGCAGCAAGAAGAAATACATTTTTAAATCTGCACTCACATCTTACATAATGTAAAAACACAGAGCCACATTCTTCCCTCAGAAATAATTAATCACCTCAATATTAAAGATTCACAGTTGGTTGATTTTCTGTAACCCACTTGAGTTTTTGTTACATAAAATGAAATGTCCTGCTTCTTCAGAGCATGAAGGCCGGTGGTCCTTCGTCCAGCCGGGTGGTGGACCCAGGCAGCCTGCCCGTCCCTGCCCAGGCCGGGATGAGCCGCAGGGGGAAGACTCGAGCTCCCAGCGTCCCCGAGATGAGCCGCGAGGCCGGGTTGGAGCTGCTGAGGGAGCGGCCGGAGGAGGCGCTGTCCCCGAGTCGCCCTCAAGTCCTAGAGACCCCCGAGTCGCTCAGTGACTCTCTGTACGACAGTCTGTCGTCCTGTGGCAGCCAAGGATGATCAGAGCAGAGAGGAAAACCCTGATCTAGTCCACTAGACTTTGACGACCCAGCCGAACATGTCTCCTGTTGGCTGGTTGTACTGTGATGCTGCTGACCTTTGACCTTTTGAGGAAAACAAACTGTGCTGTGTTGATGTCTGCGAGAATCTGACCCGGTAACGATGTCGTCTCATCGTCTGTTTCTCTGTTGCAACTGGAAAGATGGATTGATGGACTTCTCCTCAGGATTCCCAATAAACATGAAGCCAAAAGCCACCCAAAAATGTAGGTTATTCACTTTCACTTTTTCACAGACTGACTATGGACATGTCTCTTTAATTCATGTATACAGGACTACAAAACGCATGGCACAAACAAACGTCACTCCTGGTGGTTGTTCAGCTGAACTTTGCCTTTTGCCTGTGTTTTCTTTTTCTCATCCCGGCTGACGGATCTTTGTGCATCAAATCAAGGAAGCAGTGAAATGCTGTCCAGTTCAATAGCTGACTGTACTCTATCAGTACATCCGTTCTGTTATTTCAACACATAATGTATTGAAAAAAAAAAAAACATGGAGCTTCTAAAAGATGAATGTTCATGTGTGACTCTTAATTGCTAAATCCATGCATCACAATTTTAAATGTATAAACAATTTTATTGATCATGTTGATATTGGTTTGCGACCAAGGAAGGTTGTCAGAATATGTCTGTTTTAAATCATAATACATTTAAAGGTAATATATACCAGCAATAATAACATAGATAAGAGAAATGGCTACACTATTCAATGAATATGTATTTCTATTATTTATTTATTTTCTTTTTGTAATCTTTCTGTGAAAATTGCAGTCTCCTCGCTTAGTAGATTATGTTCATATCTTGTATTTCAACATCTCTGTTGCTGTTTGTTCCCTAGCCAATAGAGGTCCTATGTACCTACTGCCGTTTTTCAACTTTCTAATTAAAACATTTTGATTTACTTACGAGTGAGTGTGTTTAACGGGAAGGAAACAAGATCATAGCTGTTTGTACGTTCAACACATTTATTTGAGCAAATGTATCAAATTATTAGTTTCAATTTTACGTCAATAAAATAAATTCTTCACAGTATACACTTTCAAAAAAGGTTAACGTCACATCATTTGGCAAACTAATTCCTAGACAACAGATATTTAAATTTACAATAGGAGTGGTTTGAACAGTTTGCCTGCCTTTACTATCCATGTTGGAAATATGGACAGATGGCGTCCACTCTTCCTCCTGCACCTGCCAAAGTCTCGACATCCTGACCACCGAGCTGCTCGAAGTCCATCTGAGGGAGCGAGTCTGGTGATTCTGACAGGCTTCACCGTTCCTTTACTCAAAATGCTGGTCAACAAAATGTTTTGGGCAACGATCACGGGGAATATCAAAGGATCTGTTGTCAAAAATCATGGGACACTATATCTTGTGACACTCCACTACAGAGAACTGAAGAAAACTAATAAGCAAATCAATGAATGTAATTACATAACTTCAAAATAAAACAATGTCAGTATCAGAAATCCACATGACCCACTAAAAAGGAGCCTATCTCGTAATTATTGTATGGCACTAAATAACAGTAATATGAAAATCTTACGTGAAGTGCTGATCAGCTTCTGGGAGCCTTCATATGACAACACTCCCCTCTACAGGCCAAGTATGATCACTGCAGCATTAGTCTATTTTCCATTCACAGCCAAAATGAGACTAGCATTAGTGTACTGTAAACGTACATTCAACCCTTGTTTTAAGTTCAGAAATCAAAGAAACTCCAATAATTTAAGACCACATAGGAGTTAATTGAAGAAATGAAGACAAAAAGTGAAAAGTTTGCAAATTGTGCCTTGTCTTGACAGATTGTTTTAAGTTTAAGCTAATCAAAATGCTGTTTACTTCTTCTCCTTCCTCTTGTCCTGAAAAAAAGGAAAAAAAGATTTGCTAGATTAATACCTACTTAAAGCAGGATCCAATGAAATGCACAATACAGGAATAGTTTGCATATCCCAGAAAGTGGCATAATAACGCTGAACATACTATCAAAATGACCAGTAAAAGCTGGGACACAATATTTAATGTGGTCAAAACACAAAACGACACAGAAGAAAGAATTTACTTGATGAGGAAAGTACAAAATGAACTAAGTACCTTATCGTTCATGGCGAGGATGACCATCAGTTTTCTGAAGATGGTGATGAAATCCAGGAACAAATCCACACAGTGCCTTTTAAAAAAATAAAATAAAATTATATAATAATGTATTATAAATGCATTTCAGAGTCCCTTCCTCTGCTTTCTTGAATAAGCAATACCACTTCACAGAAAATAAAGAATCAACTGACATCTGTAACTTTACTCAATGTATACCTCAATGTTTTATTAGAACCGATCTGTCTTGTTGAATGTGATAGGACATTGCACACTTTATTATGGACATTGTGCATTTGCATGATATCGGATGTAGGATAGTGTGAACCGACAAGCAGGAGTTGTGTGGTTTTCGAGTCCTTACCAAACATAGTCTTTGTCCCCGTTTTCTGCTTTCTCGATGATGAGCTGGGTGTCAAACAGGACGAAGCCACACATGATGAGCAGCCCGAGGTACATGTGTGCCTGTTAAAGGACAAAAAGGCAAAGACAGGGACGCAAACAATTATTTATTGCACAGGGAAGGAGAGAATATAAGTGACGTAAGGTAAGTGAAGGAGGCAGTGCTTGTTTTCTGTACCTTAAAAAGCATCACAGACCCAAAGAACATGTTCATCACAGACATCAGGAACAGGAGGGAAAGGCCAGACATCAGTGTGCCTGAGAAGAAAGAAGGAACATTCAGGTGGAGCTACCTTTCCCAAACTTAAGGACCCAGGATGAGTCATGGACCTGTTTTTCTTATATGGTCGCTGGTTTAGAGAATAAAATGCATAACTACACTGTGGGTATCAACCTGGAGAATGCTAGTATCATTCATTCATCTTCTGAACCTGCTTTATCCTTACTCGATTCGCTAGGGTGCTGGAGCCTATTGAAACTACCTATGGGTGAAAGGCCGGGTACACCCTGGATGAGTCGCTGGTTCATTGCAGGGCTGACGTAAAGAGACAAACAACCAATCACTCTCACACTCACACCTATGGGCAATTTTAGGTTGACCAAAATACCAGTATTTTCCATACAATTTTTTACCTTCACATATCTGATTATTTACTCAATCCAAGATTTTCCAGAAGAAAACACAGTCTACAAATACTTGAGTGTGAGCACAGATTAGGTGATAAGACAGAGGTCAGGTTTAATTTGCATGTCAAGTTTTGACACTCCTTTCATGGTCACAGCTGAGGTCTACTAATTCATTCTGTGATGCTTGGTAGCTGTGATCATCTCTCCCATTCCATACTACCTGGATCATGTGGAAAACTGCATTTATTTCAATATTGTTTTGATAATGGGTCAGTCTGTAAACATTTGTGTTCCATGGATACATCGAATGTCACATCACGCCTTCTCAAAGTGAAAATGATAGATAATGAACTGAATTCAGTAGTTGCTTTTACCGCCCAGGAAGAGGTAGCTCCTGCGTTTAGCGTAGAGGGCACTGAGAGTGAAGCAAATGAAGATCATAGAGGTACCCATGAAAGCCGTTACAATGATGCTGAGGAGAAACAAACACCAGCACTGTCAGTATTTTTGTCATTTCATACATACTTTCCATTAGACAGACCAACAGATAATCATCATTCTGTTTTGATTTCAGACTAGTGTTTGAAGTTTCATGCATTTAATATTTAACTTTTAATTAGTTTGATAGCAACTGTGTGATGATGTTGAGTACTGACTGATTTACCTCGGGTTGACAGCAATGATAAAGTCCAGTGTGGGACCAAGGCCAACACCTGGTAAGACACACAGGAAGCAAAAGACTGCCTTTAGAGTTCTGTGTGACATTTAGGTAACAATGGCTGGTTGTTCAGCTCCATTGATGTAACAATTTAATCAGTGTACAGCATCAGTTTACCTGTAAGGAAGGCAAATCCTGCAAGAATAGCCAGTCTCTTTTTCTCCGTCTCAGGATTATGAGGGGTCATAGCAAGCCAAAACATCATCCCCAGTGAGCCGAGCACAGACAGCACCCCACCCTGATAAAAGAAGAAGGGTCAAGATGGGAGCTAAGATCATAGTTTATTTGTTGAGAATTACATTTAAAATAACAGTAACATTCAAAGTGGAACCAAGAGGAAACATTGCAGAGCTGTGACCTCATATACCACTTCTGTTTGTACCAAGAGCAGTATTGCAATGAGTTACCTTAATAGACATCAAGCCTCACGGTGAATAATTTGTAAAACTTAAAAGCTTTAAGTGAAAAAAAATCTGAACTTTGCAAACACTTTAAACTTCTAGTCCATTCTTTTTAAACAGTGGTCAGTTTCTCACAGCTTGAAAGCTTACTGCCACTCAAGCGTCATGGGATCACAGTAATTTCTATTAGCATAAAATTGTTTTGTTGAACTGACTGTTACTTAAATATGCCACTTAACGCTGTCCATACATCAGTAAATACTTCCAAAAAATGTTCCTGCAACCACAGACCAGTAAATACATTGGAGCAGCTCTGCATTTGCTCCCGTTCACTTCCCTACATTAAGCTTTTCATGAGGTTTGTGCCTTGTGTCCATTTGAACTGAAAGTGCAAATTACTTGTTTGATTTTTTTGTTTGCTTGTTTATTTATTTGAAATATAACATTTAAACCAAACCACAAAAAGATTTGTATTAAAAAAAAAACAAATAAAGAAAGAAAAAAGAATACATTAGAAAAGGAGCTGGATGAAGTTCCCTGTTAAAATAACTTCATGATAACTGGCTGATTTTCCCTTGGGATTAATAAAATATCCTGATACTGATTACACACAACATTTGAATTAATGTAAAGCCTGTTCATGACGCTGTTATCATGACAGACTAACCTGAAAAAGCCGTGTGACAACATGGACGTAAGATCCAGCTGCGGCCACAAACATGCACACTGCCAAACTGGAGTACACATTCTTCAAGTGCACCTGGGTGGAATGAGATCTGGGGAGAAGAGGAAAGAATAAATGGTTACACTAAGGACAGTGGAAGTGTGTTCCAGAGAAGATAACATAGCTGTCACACATCTAACAGTCATCTGTTGTACTCTTACGCACATTTGGGAGAACTTCAAGAGGGCATCAAAGTTAATGTTGCGGTCAAACACGTTCATGGTGAAAATGGTTACGGAGATCTTAAGATCCGGCAATGTCTCCTCTGCACAGAAAACAGAAACATAAACACTGTCAGTATCAAACTATTGTAGCTGCAACCATACATTTTTCTTTAACTATACACACTTAGATCGAATCTGTCGATCATAGAAGGTCAAAATGTGTACTGATAAGTAATAGTTTACGACACTGAGTTACACAACAGGCTAAATATTTGTCCAGCATTGAGTGGTCAGACAGCAGTCAAGATTAGCAGGCTAACTAGCATTAATGATATAACGCATTACATTAAGGCTACTGTTGACTGTTTACTTGCTTGATTCTAGAACATATATTCATAATGTTTGACATTTTAGAGATACACTCGAACAAGAGCCAGACAACTGAAACTGCGCCTGACGCACAAGACATGAGCATATATTAATAGCTACCAGCAGCTAGCCAATAACGCTATATAACGGGCAGCGTTGCTAGCTAATACTAACGTTTGTCAACATAATTCGACGCCTCGTTTAATCGTTCGCAGAAACGAGGCTAATGTTCCAGCTACTAGTAGTTCGATACACCGTGGTTATAAACTGCGGGATACTCTGGGTAAATATGCTCACCATTCGCCTCTCCTCTGCTCTGAGGTGGTGGCCTAGCTTTGTTCTTCCTGCTTTAGCTTCACTGTTATTTTTTGTTGGCAAAACAGTACGTGTCAGTCAGCCCCGTGATGTCACCATGGAAACGCCCAGAACGTTGTAGCGCCCCGTAAAGCGGAAATAAAACGGCTATTAAGCTAAATATAGACGGTAATACACTAGGTTTTATTTTGTTGTCACGACGTGTTATATACTGCCGAGCTTTTTTGGAAATAACTAACATATGGAACCTTCATTATCAAAAGCGCTTTCCGGTGTGTCACAAAGTAATGTCCCCGGTACAACCTAAAATGGCCGACTCACTAGCGGTCTCACAGCAAATTAAAGCCATGCGTACGAGTAAAGTGACATTTCCCTTTTACTTTACACTCGTTTACTCAGAGATGAGGTCGTCAGTGTTTGTTACGTGTGCGGTATGAAACGAAAAACTCTGTCATGATATGTTTATTGTAAAAATTGAGTAAATGCTCGGCTGATGCAAATGTATACTGTGGAGTGCAACAGTGATTATTCAGGCTCAGTCACATGCAAAACGATTAGTAATCAAGTCAACTCCATTAATATATCACTAATTCACCCAATTTCGTAATTTACCATCAAATAAATTATCATTATGTTCCTTATATGTTTTGACGAATATTGAATTATGTTTGCTTTATTTTTAAGTTGTTTTTTTAAAAAAATGAATATTAATGTAAAATATTAAAACACGCCTATTATGTTGTAGAAGATCAAATAGTCCAGGCTAAATTATATACTGTATTGGACTGAGACAAAAAGACACCAACAGTAAAATATAACCAATTTTTATTTTCACATAAAAACTGGTAGCACCTTTGCCGTTTAGAGATTTGGTCAGATCATGTAGACAAAATGAGTTTGATTCATTCGGATACACAAAGACATATTGTGACTGCCTCAACAAATACTTTTGGTCATCACAACTGGTACATTTTCATTGTCATATTTGACTAGTTAACATGCAGGCAAGAATTGCATCAAACATTAAAACATCATAGAAAAACCATATTACCCAAGTCTAAAGTCCGTATGAACTGATCATGAAAAAAAACATTTCCATGCATGACTGAATCTGCAACTGTTTCTCGATTGGTAATGAAATTCTTATGAAATCCTTATGGTTCTTATAGTTTTACATGAACTTTGACAGCAAAATGTGTGTCTTTAGGCACAGATAAAACAGCTAGTTACACAAGGCCAGCCTCAAAGTAGGCAAACTGATTACAATACAAAATGTTATGCATTAAGAAGTACTGGACAATACAAGATTTGGCCAATAAATATAGAAAAAACACTCACATGTTAAAAAATCAAATTTGATATTTTCAAGTGTTGCACTGCAAGTACCACAGCCACATGGCATTACACTTGCTCTTGACAGTGTTTTCTCACGCTCAGCATGACACATCAGTATGTGTAGGCCTACAAATCTCTGTTCAGGCAGAACACCATTCTCTGTCCGAATTTCAAAGGCACAGTTTTTAATTTTAGCACTGTCAATATAAAACAAGTGCAAGTTTTTTGTCACATAGTAATGAAAAAAAAACATAGTTACAAATGAGCTATTGTTAAACCTTGACTGAAAACTGTGGCGTTCATGGACTTCCTATGTGCCAACATATTCCAGTGTGTCTGCTTTCAACGGACCATAAAAGAAAAGATTTTCCCCGTATACTTAACTTTGGAATACATCAAATAGTCATCTGACCAATAATAATAGTACTGTATTTCTGCAAAATCTGTAGAAATTATGTGTATCGTACAGCACAGATGAGTAAAATACACTTTTTGTTTTTACAGGTAAATAAGGCTAATGTTTATATCTGCTGGATGCAGTTACTGACTTACGAGGTACTGTCCATGTAATTACAGAACTGGGTTGCATAGAAGAACCACGTTCGCTGTTTAAAAATAGATTTCCTTATAAAATAACCTATAAAAAGAAATTAAAAAATGTATAAAATCTGGTGGAATTTTTTAAAAAAAAGAGCTGATGTTTTTTTTTTTGTTCCTAAAAGGCACAATAATTTAAAAAAAACAATGTCCAAAAGTCAAGTCAGGGCAGGAAGGCTTCTGCTTTGGCAAAAGAACCACATTAATATTCATGCTAACTGGACTGATTGTGTTTGGGACTGCTTTGGTTGACATTTCCCACTGTTCCTCATAGTGCTTTCAAATAGTGGTTGTCGATATTGTCAGCACTGAGGTTCAGAGGAAAGGCCTAAGATTGCAATCTAGACTTTGTGTTTAACCAAAGACATTGTGTTTTCCAAGCTTGGAATTTCCTCAGCCTCATGCTAATACATTTTTCTAAATAGAAAAGTTTGTGCACAGGCTAAAGAGAGCAATGCTTGGAAAAAACAGCCCTCATATCTGATCTTGATGTATGGTACTGTTGCAGTTTAAGAGGTTTCAAGCTGCAGCTCTAGATGGAGGTCCTTTAAGAGCTAATGTCCACGGAGCTGGTCCAGACGGGTGTAAACATTGTCAGCTTGACTAAGTTCTTCAAACACAGGCAGAAGGTTGAGCAGCTCGGCATCATCCACGTCATCAAACCATGACACCACAGGAACCTGAGAAAAGACAGTCACAAAGTGTTTACATTCATTCATCTACAATGACACAAGCAGAGTTCAAATTAAACTGAATATAGATTTAACCAAAAAAAGTGCAGTCTTATACAGTTTTAAATGTGGCCGAACTGTTTTTGTTTGTATGAGAGTGCGGAATATGCCCCTCTCAAAATACATAGAACATGTTACATAAACTCACAAACTATGTTTTGTCATAAGTATTTAAATTCACATCCCTCATCAGAAAACTACAAAAATAAGATCTTATCATTGGTGTTATTTACTGGAATAATTATCACATAATGGACAGAAGCCGATCACACTTACAGCATTTTTAGGGTGAAAGATATAGGAGGCAGGAGAGTTATCCAGGATCAGGGTTTTGTGAAGGTCTCGGCCCAGGCGGCTCAAATCTTTGACATAGCAGCCCTGGTGGAAAACGCAAGACTCCCGGAACAACCGGGCCCGAAAAACACCACACTGATCCAGCAGGTCCGTGACTGGGTCTGCATACTTAAGAAGGCCAAGGGAGAGGTGGGGAGCAGGAGAGGGAAAAGCAAGGGTGTGTAAGGTCAGGCTAATGAAGCGCTCTCTACATATGGCAGATGTTTACTCTAACAGAAAGTTGCATCACAGGGCCAAAATCTACACTGGTTTTAATTAAAACTGAAGAGGTTCTCTACTGAGGTGACAGAATTATAAGCAACTACAATAACAGTAAAAGGAAACACGAGTCAGGAGAAACAGAAAAAAAATAGCTGATTGATCAAACATTGCATCAAACAAGACACTTGGTGCTAAAAAAAATATACCAATCTATTTCAGGATCTGCAGTATCTGATGTGTATGAAGTACCTTGGCAAGACTAGCTGTAAACAGCACACATTCAAACAACTCCCCCATTCTCTGCAGGAACTCATCCACATAGGGTCTCTTCAGCACATACACCTGCAAAACACACAGATGGAATCAGCACTATGTTCACCATCCACGCACTGCTCAGCTTCTACTGAAGTCTTACATTTGTATTGTTTTCTTCACGCTGGTTTGCCGCTAATGGCCGATTCCTGAAACAAGTAATCAAGAATAGGCCGTGCCAGTGTTAACCAGCCTATCCTGGATTACTTGAACCAGGCAGAGGCCCACATAGGATTCCTTACCAGCAAACGGGGTCCCAGGAATTACATTTCTGAGTTAAGTACATTTCCACATGGTGATTAGCAAGTAGCATGTTGCCCGAGGTGAACAACTGGTCCAGTGCTCTGCGCCAAGCATTTTTTCCTACATATTCTTCACACAGAAATTAAAATGTACTGCATGGCTTAATATTTTTTTTAATGAACTGGGTAGAAATTATTCTTTCTTGCTGATGCATCCACTTCCATTTCCGATTCCCTGTTCAACATCTGGCCAGTAGAGGGCTCTGTGCACCAGTAATAGCCAAACCTGGCCAATAGTTACAAGACCCATCCCTTTTTTAGCTCAGCAACCGCTGCAAACACATCAACATACATACACAAACACAGCCCCCTCCCCTCTACAGCAAATACACACACACACACACACACACACACACACACATACAGTAGTTTACCTGGTGTGTGGTCCCCTCTATCTCCACAGGCACGATGAAGTCTGCATTACTAATAGGCTAGGGGGAGAACACAGAGAGATGGTTGGTATGCTCATTCACATGAGCTGCGCTGTGTACATCCACATGGCATTACATAACAACTGAACATTTAGATACAGGCTCCACACTGCTGACATAAATCACAGAGAAAAGAAAACACACAAAACACACAAACACAATATAATTCACTTGATGTCATTAAACCATGTAATTGTTTGAGTGAAATTAGCAGTAATACCAGACCATATACTTCCTAAATATGCACTCACATTCATTCATTATTAGTGGGATACATTTGTTGTGTGTTGGGAATCACTGAAAACTCTCACTAAGACTAAAATGGCATCACAGCATGCAAACTACAAGGTCAAAAATTTACACTAAGAAGATCAAACGAGACAATTCAAGGTGATTGTGAAAAATTATAAGCTTGACTGATCAGGCCTGTGACTGCTTTCGTACCTTGAATGAGCTGTGCACCAGGGTCTCATCCAGGTCTATAACCACGCAAATCTTCCCTTGGTCCTGGGCATTCACCTCTGGCAGGAGACTGAGTTCAGACTGCTGAGACACACAAAGACATTCTTTAGTATACTATCCTGTACACTCCTTTACCATTTGACATGCCTGTGCCATGTACATACCGAGGGAGTACAGTGTTATCCAATACTGCAGAGATTTATATGACATTTTCCGGACCTTAAATCAACCCTCTGGAAATTACAGCATATGCCATTTTAGATGTATGTATTCACAGATCAAAGAGTAATGAACTGAATTATTTACTGCCACAGTTTCACCATTACACATCTTCAGAATGTGCATACATTGGTGAATCCTAACTGCTGTGTACCTCTCTAAAGCATCTTGATTAACAGGTTATTTGGTTTCATTTATTCAACACAACACAACTGTAATAACAGTTCATATATTACACAACACAAGTAGCCAAAACATTAAGGGACCAATTTTGAATTAGTAAAAATGCCACCTCTGAGCAACAGCAATCTTCTTTTTCCAAATAAACAATAAACACTAAACACAATGCAATATAACCCCATCGGCACCAATCTTTAATTCAGTTTCATTTCAGTGAGAGCCTGTCAGACAATAACCAGGCCCTACAGATGCTGTTTCCTGTTTGCGCCTGATGCTGGAGGACACTCCTCAATGTGAACAAACATGGCATCTAATTAAAATGGCCCTTACATGGTACTAGGGCTCTAATCAAGCTGACAGCATTCACCAGCGTGGCCGGCCGTGTGCAGTGAGTGCTTAAGGCTTTATTTTTTTCTCCACCTCAGCAATTATGAGGCACACAATACACCATTCACTGTGGAGCACTCACTGTCTGCCTAAAGGATTGATAGTCGCTCTGCCGTTCTTATCTTCTACGGAGGATCAAGTGTGAACATCAAAGTCATTCCGTATTCGAAGACAGTTGTTGTTAGCTTTTAAGATGCTCTGAACAGGTGCAGTAGTGGTTTTAATGCACAGTTGTAAAAACTAATGCTTGAGGACTACACTAAGCACACTTTTACAACAATCACCTCCTCTTTTATGGCAAGTAGTGTGTGTGTGGGTGTAACTGGGAAGTAAAACATAAAAGAAACAAAAAGAGGCATGACTGAACTCACATCTTAAAATTGTTTTCAGTAGTGTGAAATACTGCTGGAATAAGAATAGGGTTACCTTGACAACCGTCCCATTTTCCTGTGATTCCAGCAAGGCCTGCTGGGAAGGTGGTGGTGGTGGTGATGGCGGTGGTTTGGGGCCATCCTGAGCTTGGAGGCAACAGAAGAGCGCTTTGAAGATGTTACAACTCCGAGGCTGTTTCAGGGCAGACCGGCTCACCTGGCCTGTGTAGTAATGAGAAAAAAGGGGCAAACTATGTCAAACTACGTGTATAAACATGAAAATACTCAGTGAGGTTTTGGATTACATACCAGAGCTCACTTCACCAACACATAATGCAAATCTTTGTGTTCCACACAACACAAATCATGATACAAACAATAGAGGAAATGAAGAAAAAGAATATCTTTGGTAAGAAATATGGCCTAATAAGCTACACATTGCACATAACAAATACAATGAGCTTCCCTTTTCCTTAAGGCACCATCTATCTGTCTACTGAGATGGCAAAGCCTTCACATGAAATCTGTTTTTAATGCGCCTGCCTCTGCTGCTGTTGCTGCTGGAAATGGCTGGTACATGTTATATAATCACAGAGGGCGGGAAAACCCACACTTTTCAGCAGTACCTTCAACAGAAAACACAGACAGAAAACATTCCAACCATTTTAAACTCCAAGACCTTTCAGGGATGCCTGGCAGGCTGAAGCTAGCCAGAGCAACCAGACAGACAGACAAGCAGGCGGTGAGCCGGACAAGCAGTCACACCTCAGTGGTCTGTGCGGGTCTTTGATCAGTCACTGTAACCAGCAGGGTTCCAGCCCATACAGGACTTGTGTGGAAGTCAAAGAAAGGGTGAAAAACATTCTTAATGGGACTCAGCTATGCAACTCCCCTCTAGTGTGTTACGTGTGAGGACTTGCAAACAGAGGCAAAATTTATAGGCATCAATATAGTGTCATTCAGTAAATCACAGATACAATCAATCGCAGTGGGAAAATGTACAAATTAAATCAACGTGTGAATGTATGCACTTCGACTTAAACTTGCACATTTTATTTATGTATTCTACGGTTTCTTCCCTGGGCCTTCATAGCTCTGAAGACATAATGCAGACACATGAAGGAGCATGTTACACAACTGTTTAAGATACAAAGATGAACCCACACACACACACACACACACACACACACCATCAATCCAGCACTTTTCTTTGGACATTGTTCAACACAATCCATGTAAGTTGTATGATTACAGTGAGTATGATGGTTTGAAACAGGGAGACACTGTTGGCCATGCATGACATAACACACACGTAAAAGAATAAAAACAGAGTAATCCTGCAGTGACAGACTGGACAAATCCAGTTCGCAGTGTATCACTTGAACCCACTCAGTCAATGCAAATAAAAGATTCCCTGAGCCCAAATCAAGGCTTGAGCTGAGTCTAACCTGCGATCATGCAAAATGTCTGACATTAATACCCAATAAATGAGCCAGAATCAATGGGAAAATCTTCTTTCAAGCCCAAAGAAAGCGTGCAAACAACGAAATCTTTGAAACGGCGCTACAATGGGCGTGTGCGGAGGGGTGTGTTTGTGCATTCCGCTGTCAATACCGCGGCACCTGGTATTTCTATACAGTCCCTGTGTTAATCCACAGTCACAGTAGATCCCTTTGAAGCTCTCAGCCAATAATATCTATCACAATGTTGCACTGAGGCTGTGATCGGTGGGTTTTTGTGACATTAAATACATGCATTCATGAAAATAGTGCAGCAATCATGCCTTGGTGTTAGTGACGCGCACTGATCTGTGACCACCCCCCCCACCCCCCTTCTCCAAAACGTGAATAAAATACAGCATAGCTTTTAAATGGACAAAACAGATTATAGATGTGCACTGTACTAAAGGGCTGCCTGTGGTGACAGAGGAGCTTCTCATGTTGTACCAGGTAGTATAGTAGTAGGAAATGGGATGGTGCCAAACAAGCTGGAACCTGATAGACCTACATACATACGTACATACATGGGCTACATGCACAACTGCTTGTTTTGAGAAGTGGCCATGATCAGCAAGAGCTCAGTAATAATCACAACACCTCATGTTAAAAAGCCTCACAGAAAAGACAAAATAGGATCAACAATAGATAAGCTCCGGATGGCGAACCCTGTGCGTAACAAGAGACTGTCAACTTACACTTGAGCTTATGCCTAAAAACATACGAATAACTCGAGTATGATAGATAAGAGTGACACAAAACTAAACTGGTTCTAGTATAAGACAAATAGGAGATAAAAAGGAGTATTTTAATAAAGCAGATCTATATATTTGTGGGGGAGAGGGGGATCTGCAGTTGGGGGCAAACATCAAAACACCACCTGAGGAAAATATGATAGGGCTTTTTCGACTTTTATTTCGGTTTATTTGGGAGTTATTCAATCGAAACCTCGTAGATCAGGTTGGTAAATGCCAAAAAAAAAGCCAATGCGCCTCAGACCGCGCTCAACTGTCAAATGGGCGCACTACATCCAGGCTTTCCCTATCACACCGATCATTATCTAGAAAATACCCCCCCCCCCCAAAAAAAAAAAACAAACAAAAAAAAAAACGAGCCACATTTGGAAACGTGAACACAACACAAGGCCATCTCACCTGTTTTCGGTGACACTTGAACGTCTTCTTTCTGCACTTGGGTGATAACAGAACTTTCCATCTGACAATCACGGAGCCCTCAAAATCCTCAAATCCTGTCCCCGAGCACTGATGGGCATCCCTCATTGGGTTTTATTGATAAGTTGACTCAATAATTCACCGAGGGAACTTGTCATCCGTAGCCGCGCCTCAGTTACAATCCTCGATGAGAGTAGGATTTATCTTGTTCCTGTGTTTCTTTATTCCCTCCGCTTCTTGTTCTTCTCTCGGAGGTCCGCCTGGGGAGGGGGCAAGGCACTTGGTTATGTTTTTTGGAGGCTATTTGAGACTCTGTCAGCTCCGTCGTCTCGGGTTTACCACTACTATTACGGGTAATATCGCCGAGCAGCCCCCCTCTCCCGTCGCTGCGAAGTCCTCACTTTTGCACCAACAACATGGAGAATCCAGGCGAGAGAAGGAAAACAACCGAGGAAATGGGGCAAGGGAGGCCGGTTTCAAGTCCCCCTTTACTACAGATAAACAACATCGCCCGAAAGGCCACGGAGAGCGGTGAAAAACAGGCAGAATCGGTCACCAGAGCACATTTCGATACGGGAAAAGATATCCTCGAGCGCACTTTGGTGTAAAATGTTATTTTTGTTGTTATCCGGGGGTTTGTTTTTCTACGGTTGGGACTCCGCGGGCGCCTTGAAACCGGCCCCGCTCCCAGATTGGACGGTCGGGAGAGGTGGGCGTGGCCAAGGCATCCCTCCACCGAACACATTCCAGCGCTGCTCGTACAAATGAGATCACATTATTAGTAAACGACGGAGAAATAAATAAACAGTTTTACTTTGGCCGACAAGATCAACGGCATTTTCCAGCCTCTCTTTTGTTATTGTCATTTTTATCACAGTATTATATATATTTCAAAATTGTAAACAACGCAGTGATATAGTCGAACACATTATCGCGATAAAAAGTTTCAAATAGTTGATATAGAAAGTTTTTGTCACAATAAATATCAAATCGTGACTTTTATCAACTTTAAAAACGATTTTTTGTGAACATTCAATACAGTTCTAGAAAAAACCCAAGATATATATATATATAATAGTATAATTAAGTTAAACAACAAAACAGAACGTTTAAAGTGCTTCATCTGATGTGAGTTAAGATTAAAAAAAGAAATGTACATCATAATAAATATAAATATAATTATCATGGCTTTAAATTGTATCACAAGATCAGTATCCATAATTTTATCACCCACCCCATTTCTATATGTACTGTTTAGTAGGTTGGATATTACCAGTGTTTCAGCTATTTACTCTTTATTACTAGAATGATTGTGTACTATTAATTATATTCCCCAAAATATAACCCAACCTTTCACTGATGCAGTGATTAATCTGTATTTGCAAATTGCCATGCTAAATCCCTACATAAACTTAATTTTAAGTAACATTCCAATTTGAAATACACATGAAAAAAAAATCAGTTTTGTAATCCTCACCTCAGGAAACCAAAAGTAGCAGTTGTCTAGTCTATCCAGTCCACTCGTAATATTAATAATATTCAGCCACATACTCTAAACACTCCGACTATAGTGCATTACTTACCATAGGTCCTTTGATTTAAAGATAATAAAGATATTTTTCTTTATTTGAGGTCCCCCGTACGTAGCCTCCCTTGAATCTACTAAACATCTCTGTCAAAGACACACTTTCTTTGTAGATATGACTTCATGCTGAACCTCACTGCAACTATTCTCCACTGCTGTTTGTGGGGAGGTAACAGAGGGCAGAATGAAACGAATGACCCAAGCTCGTTTCATTTTCTCTCTTGTTTTGTTTCCCTTCAGTGAAATAAAAAGTAAAAGGAAACTGTAACTTGTTTTGCCCAAAAACTTAGGGACTTTGCTCTGGAAACCACTGTGTTTTGGCAAACACTGAGCATTTTTGCAATAATGCATCCAATGTCTGCAGAATGTACAATACGAGGGTTGCATTAAACTCTAAACTTTATATATGATTAGCTCTGTTAAGATAGAAAGTAGAAATAATGTTCATGTAAATCCATAAATTAATCACCATCCAGAGATGCTGTTGTAATTGTTTTAATTAAAATGAGTAGTACTAAGCTAAACAAAAGTCCTGTGTGATTTCTAATCATTTTTCACTTTGCTAATGGAGATTTAGCTGTTGTTTTCCCCTTGTTCAAATAAACAGAAGTGGGTTTGACATCATGTTAGGTAATGTGTGCCAGTGGGTCCCAGATATTTACATCATGAAGTTTCAGCAGTTACTATAATCTAATTAATAAAGCTCTGGCCACATCAATCTCTCTGCAGAGTATAGCAAACAATGATGTGAAATAGAAAAGAAACTCTCTTGTCACCTTTTACCATATCAACACCTACAGTAGGCAACATGAATGATACAGAGGACAACACAAACTAGTACGGCTGAGCTGAGAAAAACCTGTTAATAGAAGGAAAGCTGCACAGTTGAGATATTCTAGGCTACCCGTTCCAAACACATGTGGGCCCATTACACCACAAGCTCAGCCAGTGCCCACTGTGGCCACAATGCAAGACATAAACAAGAACGGTCCTGCTGTTTGCATTCCTGGTGTTGGACATTTTAAGGCAGCACTGACAGATCCGTGTAAAAATATATACAAAATAAGTATGGACCGCACAGCTGGAAAATGTCATGCGGTTTAAAGCTGATGCCACTGTTTACTAAATCAACTTGAAATTCATTATCTTTGCCTGCTTTCTGGTACGTCTGCTAATGTTTCATGTGCATTCCTCTGAGCAGACAGACAGATAGGCCGACAGATAGAAAGAAAGCGAAGAGGGGTCAACTGGTTTTGAGGCCCTGAACTGAGGGTAGGGGTTCTGAAGTTGTACTGTGGAAAATCTCCCCAGAACATGTGACTTCAAACATCAGAAACTAGTTTAAGCTACAGCCATCTTTCATCACTTGGTGGAAGTAATGCACAAGCACATAATAACAACACGTGTTGAAAGGAGAAACAAATCACGTGTAGTACATTTCAAATGTGAGGCAGTATATTTTTCACTTAAATCACTAAAAAAGGAAGAAAATTAGTCAAAAATAATGTGACTATTCGTAATAATGGAGTCGTATCGTGCCTAAGTTGGAGTGTTATGGTTTATTATGGTCACTTGGTGAAATTTCTTGTTTATAATTCAGTAACACATTTAATGTTATTCATCGTTTCATGTTCCTCACTCAGTCCTGGTCAGCCACAATAATAAAACAGTATATTACTATCTGCTACAAACACTGCACCAAGTGTGTCTTGTGAGGAAATAAATCAACAATTTAATCCTTTAATCCACTACATGTCTTTAACTGTTGCTTTATAGCACAAATACAACCCAGCAGAGTTGAATTTAGCCGTAGAAGTACCAATGTGTTGACAAAAACAAAATCTACCTACATTCTTCCATCTAGTTTTGTATTGTGTAAAAGAAAAAAAGAAATCTGTGGAGATAATTTGAACGCTAACAGATCACATTCATCACACACACACATACTATACATACAGGGTAATCCATCAGGCGTTGTGCTTCTATTTCTACATTTCACACCTGGGAACGCAAAGCTTCTACTTACAGCCCCATGCACTCTGCCATGCATTAGCTCTATCCAATCATGCTGATGACAAACTAGCTGCTGAAATGTGCTTGCAGCATCTGAGTCTCATGTAGGGCTGGGACTGTAGGGTCTACAATCATGTGATTTGCTGGAAGAGCCCCCCCTTCTCTCCCGCTCCCCCTCCCTCCCCTCCCACCTCGCAGCCCTGCCCCTGAGTGGCCTCTGCTAGGCTATGTTTCCAGGAAAGGGGCCTACTGGACAGGCTGTGAGGCCTAGGCAGGGAGACATTGGCTCATTGAGAAAAACAAAAACAGAGAGGGGCGGTGGGAAGACTCTCCCCTCTTACATAACTCTGCCTCCATGACAGAGGAAAAAAAAAAGTTCCTCGCCACAATGCAAAGAAAAACCTGTCCATCCGCCTCTACTCGGGTTGCAAAAGCTGAAGCACTTCAGGACAGGAATTTGACCAATACTGAAACCAGCAGCGCCTGCTCACAGTTACACAATAGTTGTGACTCGTCAGACCTGCAACCACTGCAGGAAAAGATTAAAATTAAACAGTAATGTAATGTCCACAAATATCACAGTCTGAGCTGTTTGGGTGTTCATTACTGTACCACCATAACACACAAAACACACTTTGTCATTTACTGTGTTGTATTGACTAAGCTGAGCTGTGGTGCTAAGACATGAAGGGTTTCTCTCACAGCCTGCACTGCCCCCTTATGGCTCAAATGGAAACTCCATGGATGTTGTGCACTTCAGGTTCCTTCACATTTTTACAGACAAAACTGAAAATGATTGTCATGCAGGATCTAACCACCTGCTATGTCCATTATCTTTTCAAAAAACTGATAAAAAAAATAAAATGAGAAAATATTTTGAGTATGTGAGTCGAATTATGTCGACAACACATTGGTTTTTGTCAAATAATCTCTCTCTCTCTCTCTCTCTCTGTGGGATGTGAACAGTTGATTTTTGCATTAGGAAGGAGAAAAAACAACTCTGATCTATTTTGATGCCAATTTAAATGGCAGATTGTCCAATAGGGTGAGGAAATAAAGTCATATGATCTTTACCTTTTCCTTTCGATGATTTTACTGAATTTGTTATTTTCTTAGGCCTTAGAAAACACTGGTTTACAACTGTATTTTATTTGTTTTAGAAATAATCTACTTCAGGGATTAAATGTGCAAATCTTTCATACTTTAATTAGATGAATGAATTTGAAAAGAAATGACAAAACTGGTGGTCGACTGTTGTTTTCTGTGTGTATAAGTGTTATTACAAACATATATATTGATTTATATTCATTTATAAAATAGATTTATGCATCTTCCACTAGGATGAACCTGTAAAGTGAATGCATTGCAATGTACAGACAGTGTTATGAAGTTCTGTTCCTCTGAAATGAACATTAATTTAAAGAAAAAAACCATTCTCTCATTAAGTCTCAAAATTTCACATTTTGACCCAAGACTGCATCTTTGAAACTATCGGCATCCAGCCTTTCTTACTTTATTTTACTTTATTAGTGACTCAAAATTGGTAAAGTTTCACAACTCTTATTCTCAAGTGTTTATTTATGTATTTAGTTTTTGGAATTAAGAGAGTAATTATAATTTCAGGGGTCTTTGTGTTTGTGAGTGAACTACAGTGAGGACTAATGTGAAGTTTAGATGGACAGGGCTTGTGGGTGGGAAATTATGAAATGGACATGATGTATTTAAGTTGTTCACTCCAAAGTAAAATAAAAAGAGAAAGAAAAAAAAGCTTTATTTTTAGAATTATTTAGAAAAATGGAAATGAGAGAGTAGATATGCTTTTGTTGTTGCTTTTTTATTTTATGGTGTGAATGCTTGATGCTGTACAGATTTAATTTGACGTAAGCGCATATCGGGTGCAAAGGATAGGCAAAATGATAAGCTTTTGCTTCTAGCCTATTCCTTTTTTTGTTTTTATGTTTGTTATGGATACTGTATTGGTTTGTGATTAATGTACAAACAAACTAAACAAGAAAAAAAAAAAAACCCTCATTCATTCAGAATAAGAGTAGACCAGTGAAATCAGACTATGAAATGTCTCATCTATAAAATTCTATGACTTGTCTATGTTTTTTTATGATTATGGGAACGCTATGAACTGTACAGCTGTAAAATCCCCTAATGTTAAATTACAACTCACACTTGTACATTTGTTTGTCAAAAGTTATCTTCATTTTTTTATGAGCAGTAATTGGAATCTGATGAACAGATAAAGGCAATAACACAACTATGAGACGCTAAAATAAAAGTCTTGATCATCAAATATAAAATAGCAATTATATATAAGACAGGTTATGGTAATATACATAACAGACATTTTGAAAAAACATGTAAAGCACCATATTCATCTGAAAGTTTAAGAATCACTTATCAAGTTTAAAAACACTATGAAGTTCTAAAGGTCAGTCAGGTCACATCGTTGAAATTAATGTCTGTACTTTGACACATTCAGGAGTCAAACTCTGGCTGCCGCTCAATCAGGATGGTTGAGTCATTTGCGTTCCTGGAGGTCGGATCCAGCCAGGACACTCCCAGAGCTATCAGGCATAACCATGTCTGCAACACACACACACACACACACACACACACATTACAATCAGTCAGTCCACTTTCTTTATAAGCTGAAAATCACATGTTCAATAAAACCAGGCAGTAAAACATCTGAATAAAGCGTAATTCTGCAGAGCTTAGGCTTTTGATGTTATGAGCAGTTGAAGGTTAAGTTGATGGAAACTGGCTGAACATTACATGCTTCTCTACTCTGACAGTCTTTCTGTTCTTAGGCCACAAGGGAGCATTGTGGAACCACTTTAAAATATGCCGTGTCCTCCAGATTAATGTTACCTACCAAATATCCCACGAATGACAGGTATCCTATACTGAAGAACGCCCCCACCACATACAGCCACACACTGTTGAGTTCAGTTACATATACGACCACAAAGTACATGTTGATGCAGCACACAAGTAAGATCACCAGTCCTCCTCCGACTTTGAATACTCTGCAGAGACACAGACAGTAGAGTAGACACATTTAACAGGAAAATCATTTGACTGTCATTTAATCGCACATTTACATTTTTCACTTAACTTACAATCCGTTGGTAAAGTCATTCATGAGTGACGGTAAACTGGTGAAAGTGAGGATTGGAATGAGGGCAAATGGCAGCTGTGAAAGAAAAACAACAAGTATGTGATTTATTACAAGCTTTTAAGACCGAGCACAAAAACAACAACAACAACAAAAAAGCCCGAAGTAAAAGCAGTTCTTTCTTAGTGAGTTTCCATCATATTTTATGAATAGACTCCTCTCTTTATTAACTGATAGCTGAAGTTGTGGGCTGTAAAGAACTTGTAGCTGATGTTACAGAAACGTAGTTCTTTAAACCCTCAAAAATCTAAACAGCTGATAGCGAGTTGTGTCAGTACATTTAAATAATTCAAATAAAATGCAGTTTCTCAGCTTTTCATTGACATCAGATAGGATCCATTAGGATGTTTAGAGGCTCTATAGTCAATATAGAAAACCTATAGAATTTGACAAATGACAGTGGCTGCGAATGTTTGTTTTTGTGTTGGGTTAATGGCATATTTACTGAGAAAGTCATTCTACTGTACCTTCAGATTTCACTATTTTGTTCTAATAACCTATGCATTTAGTCTGAACTTTTACATGATTAGTAAATTAAATATAGGAAAATACTTCATTTTCACTGACAAATGTTACATGGGAAGGCAAATGTTCCAATAAACCATGGTAACTCAAGTACTAAAGGTTTAATATATAAAGAGAAAAAAAAATCATCCAGGTAAGTCACCACAAAAACAGTTCTGGATCTTTAAGGGTTACATCAAATCAAAAACTGTAGTCTATATTTGGAACTTGGTGGCATAAACATTTTCTGCTTACATAACTAGAAACTAATACTTTATCTTCTTGAAAAAAATAATATTTTACAAATTCAAAACCGGATTTTAAATGCTACCCACATCAGGTTTTCTATTTCAGCTGTTAGCGTGAAATAAATTAAGCCTAAGTTCTCCAGGATACAGTGGATTTGTGAGGTGTTCCACATGATGGCTCAAGCTGAGTGTTGGCTAATGCATGGGTAGAACTGATAGTAAACCAGCCTGCAGACCTGCATGCTCTGCAGTACATTCAGGAAGTCGTTCATGCCTGTCAGGTGATGCACGTCTTTGAAGATGGCCACCAGCAGCGTGGGAGTGATGGCGAGAGAACGCGTCAACAACACTCGAGCGAAGCGTGACCAGCGCAGATTCAAGAAACCCTGGGGGCAGGAGAACACATCAGTCTGTGACATTTACGAGGCAAGTGCACTTGTTTACCAGCAAGTTTTAACAAGGAAAAAAACCTGCTGAATATGTTAACCTTACTTTAATAACTTTTTTGATGTATATTTTATGTCAGCATTTGGCAAAAATATTTATCATGGAGGTAAAAGAAAGAGCAGGTGTGTGTGTATGTGTGTGTGTGTGTTTTTGCCAGTATCCATGAGTTCCTCCACTGACCTCCATGACAAACTGGCCTGAGTACGTTCCAGTCATGGTGGAGCTCTGACCAGCTGCAAGGATCCCCACAGCCCAGATGTAGAGTGCTGCAGGACCAAAGAAACACCCCAACACCACTCCCTACCACAGACACACAAACAAGGCAGGGAGTCACCCCAACAACCATTCAGCCAACCACAAACCATTTACTAAAGAACATATTAGATGAACACTGGAAAACTAAGCATTTTTCAGAATAAATCTAAATTCAAGTATGATCATTTGTGTTGCCATTATAAGGAGATAAATGTAACATATGAATATCATGCTTTGTACGTGCAAATTGCAGTAACAGATTACACAAATAACCATTTAACAAGTTCTTCTTTTCAAGTTAAAGGTTTGGAGTGTGATATTAAGTGACATCTAGTGGTGTAGTTGTGGGTTGCATTCAACTAAAGTATCATCCACCTTTTGCATCAGTGATTGAAAAAAACTTGAAAGCTCTTCTTAAAGCCAGTGTTAGTTTTGTCCGTTCTTGGTTTATTAATTAAAGGGATATTAACCCTAACGGATGGATGGACCTGATATAAAATGTAAAGAGGAAGTGAATGACTGCAGAAAGATGACAGCAGAGGCTCTATGTTTGTATAACATTCTCAGTTTATGATGATCGTACAGCATAAAAATGCATGAACATTATATGTTTTTTTTTTTTTTTTTGTAAATAGAGTCCTCAATTCTGTTGAATATATACTTAAAGAAAACCAAAACAATAGGAATACTGAAAAAAGTTGTTTTACATATACCCATCCTGTATTAAACAAAGCTGTGCAGGATTTAACAAAAGTTTAAACATCTAATATTTGTAACTTTGAGATACTAAAAACTGAAATTACTGCCCTGTGATTAAATGTCTTTTACATATATTTCTGTCCAAATGTATATAATGCGCAATGTAGAATGTACTTTGATGGAATTAAAAATACAAATATTTTACAAGTATATTTTTTCAAGTTCCCAAAACTGACATGTTTGATCCCGGTCAATACATCTTAAGTGACAAACATGGTGTTTTCATAATACAGGGGTATTTTTATAGAATGTAGTGATGTTGTTCTAAATCTGACCCCTGGCAGTTTTGGTATAAAATATAATTTCTTTGTCTTTTTATCCTATTATACATGTGTGTCAAAATGTAATGAATTCTTGAGTTAAAAAGGTGTTCTGTGATCTTCATTTTTGGCAACAAAAATCCATTCAGCTTATACTTGAGTGAGTTCAAATCCAACATTTGTGCAAAAATCTTGAAGACATTCTAAATAAATAAATAGATAAAAATAAGTAACGCACAACTGAAATCCTACCCCTCTGTAGATGTCCACCTCTAGAGTTTCATTGTTGAGTGGAAAGAGGTGTGAATGTGGACTGCCTGATTCATTGCACACATTGTACTGGGATAAACAAAACAAAAGAAACCCAAACATATAATATCAAAAAGCAATGAATCAATATAACTGAAATTATAAGATTAGTTTCAGGGATACTTACCACCTCTATGTTTGTTTTTTCATAGAAAGCCTCAGCAAAAACAGCCACAACAAACACATTAATGAGGAAGGAGACAAACAGTGCAATGGTCGACTCAATGAAGAAATACTTGTTGGCGTCTTTTACTTCTTTCTTGTTTGATCGATCAACTTCACGAGACTGTAAAAAAATTTTTGGTCAATTTGTAACAAGTTCTATCGTGTCATGCAGCTCAAAAGAATATGGTTTCTCTTCTCAAACATTTTGTCTTACCTTGACGAGGGCAGAGTGGAGGTAAATATTGTGAGGCATGATGACGGCACCCACGATGCCCACTGCCTGCAGCAGCTGAACAGATCCACAGCCCTCGCAGTATGGGATGAACATCCCTTTCAGCAGGTCACCTTGGTCTGGACCCACTGTCACATACTGGAAAAGAGGTAATGAAGTACTGTATTACTGCATACAGATTTGAGGTGTGTAGATTTAAAGGAGGTATTTGTAGTATTTGTGCTGCCCCCTGGTGGACACAGAGAATTCAGTTTGGGTTCATGCCTTTTGTCCCTGCGGAGCTACTGTAGTTGTCATGGTGCTGAAGATGTCTTGTCAGTTTGGTGACACTTATGGCCCTTTTCCACTGCACGTTTTCGTAACGACTCTACCCCAATATGACCCTTTTCCACTGGGGGTTGGACCTGGGACCAGTTACGATTTTTCGTACCCGTTTCAGAGGTGGGTCTAGCTGTGCCGAGCTGGCACTAAAACATGACGGTGCTTTCTACTGATTGGTCAGAGGAAATAATGTCATACACACGACGAAGCTCAGGGATCATAAATAATCACCCGAGAAAGACCTGCTGTCTGTCCAGGCGTTTTCAGTGACAATAAACCACAGTGCAAACAACAGCAGCAGTACCACATCCAGTGCCTCCATCGTTGTTGTTTACTTTACTGACCGCAGCGTGACACTTTATTAGTCACCTGAAAACGAGCTGTGTCCACTCCGCCAACTCCACCCACTTCAACTAGTCCCAACTAGTAACGGCTGGCAGTGGAAGCACAACCGTGCTGGTCTGACAAGTGAGTGGAGTCATGTTGAGCTGAAGCGTGCCCAATAGAGTCGTGTAGGGTTCGCAGTGGAAAAGCGCCATTAAAGACCAGTTACGTGTCTTGTTTTGTTTTTAGCCCTGCAAAAATATTGGTCTTTAAGTACTGTTATATATCAAGATGTTAAGTCACTGTAAATAGTCAGCTGAGGCTCTTTGTGCTGCTTAATACTTTTACTTTCTGCATTAACAGAAAATGCTATTAGCATTAGCATACATATGGGAATTTCCATGTACTTTAGCATAATGCTAATCACTATCATTAACTGACATTTTGTGTGTGTTTTTGGAACTGTAGCTCACTATAAGTGAATGTTGTGTATGACTTACATATATATATATATACCAATTATATGTTGTCTTTTGATGTTTTACAAATGTTCTTTTGCTCATGAAAAAATTAAATTGTACATGATTGTAACATACATTTTGTTTTAGTACAGTTTTACAGTCATCAAGTAAATATCCAAAACAGCATGAAGCTTCCTGTGTGTGTGTGGTTTTTTTTTTTTTGAAGAACTGTTAGCTATCTGTACAGCGAGTTGACAAACACTAGAGAAGACAGAATAGTATTTCTGGGTTAAAATACTCAGATATTATCAAAAAATATCATTAGAGTGTTTAGAAGAGCACTGAATAATAGAGATATGAACTAAAGCTATTCACACCTGTGGGTTCATGGATTTATGTGACCACTAGAGGGAGTAGTGAGTCACTTGGCCGGTCTCCCATGGTGAGTAAATCTAACACCTCTTGGCCTTTGACCAAAGAGTAAGAAAGTGACCAGATGGGATAAAAACTTCTAAGAAACAACTTTAAGAGTCAAAGAAAGTGACAAAGTAAAAAAAAAAAAGAAAAGAAAGAAACACTGTTGTTGTTTTTTTCACCACGGACACAGATATAAATGAAAAGAATGGAATGGGTGCTGAAATGGCAGTGTTTCTTCTTCATGGGTGAGTTTGATTATAAAGCCTATGAAGGTATAAGGCTATGTGATTTCATTATTTTTGCTAAGTTGGTTGTTTGTTGATCCACAGTTCAGACTCAACTGTGCCAGGTCTGACCTTGTTTGGATGATATTATAGCTCATTCATTTATCACACAGCTACATTTTATTTATTCAAGCATTAACCCCTGTATGATAAATGAATGATCTACAATAACTGTAAGTGGAAGAGAGTATGAAGCTTTACCAGTTGTTTGGATGATTCTAAACAGATCTTCAGTGCAGCTATTCCTTACACAAACCATACAGAAAAGAGGAGGTTGATTTGTGGATTTATTTTTGCTGTTTTTGTCAGAAAACAGACCCACACTAAGCTAACGGAGCTATAATGTAAACTATCAGCCAACACATAGATTATACAATACAGTGTTGAGTTGACTGTCAAAATAAGCTGCCATTGCTTTTAGTTTGGAGAAAAAGACCTGGAAGCTTTCTATAAAGTTAAAATACTAAAATGTCACAGAGAAATTTGATGATAGCATAACACAGATGTGTGTAAACAATGATCATTATACTTTTTTCAGTGAGTGATACAGTCAGTGTATACACGGTGTTGATTTATTGGTGGTTTTGGTAATTATAAGTGTATTCTGGTATGACTTTCCCTGCTGTTGAGAACATGAGGAATTAATTTTACATATAAACCCTTTAAGCACAAGAATTTTTGAATTGATATGAACTGGCAAAGAAATATGGAGGAAAGCTGGAGAAGGTTAATTTGTATAATCACTTATGTATATTCTTACCTCGTATCCAAAGGTAATGGCCATGATAGTGATGAGAAAGCCAAAAAACGCTTCCAGCTTCCTCAGACCTGCACAGAAGACATTTTATTTGAAGTTGCTGTAATCGTATATTGTTCCTCGGCGATAACATGAACTGTATAGAGACATAACTTACCATACTTGTCTAAGAAGAGAAAAACAAATGTGTCGATGATGGTGATGAGGACACCACCCCATAAGGGTATCCTGTAAGAAACCCACATACAAACACATAATATGAAAAGGAATCAGGGCGTGTTGCAGCACTCATCAAACTGATTGCAGCAGTCATTAAATCAATGCTGTCACTTTATTCACACCACCTGCCAGAGGAGAGGAGGTTGAATGCAATTGCACAGCCAATGACCTCCTGCATGTCTGAGCCAATGATCGCCAGCTCCACCATCAACCACAAGATGATTCGAGGCACCTAGACAAATGATGCAAGTTAGTGACATGCGAAAGTAAGTTAACCATTAAGTGCAGCATTTATTTATTGCTACTATAATGCTATTTGCATTTGGTGAATGCCGGGGACTGGGTGAACTTAATGAATGCAAATTCTTCCACACAGGTGCACTGCAACTACAACTCAGTAATTAACATCCTTCTTGCTCTGTGGTATCTGCTGAGCATGCAAGATGGAAAAAAGATGAGGAAAAACGTGTGTGACTTTGAAAAATGGTTCACCATTAGAGCAGGTTACAGTCACAAAGACTAAGCTGGTTAGTGTTTCAGCAGTGAATGATGTGATATCTGTATTTAGATCTATGGAAAATGCATAAAGGGGCTATCTGTGGTAGTTCTACTTAAAAATATTCACAAATGACCCAAAACAATCATTTTTGTGTTTAGAAAAAAAAGGATGTTGGGTTGAAAATGTCAATATATTGCCCTGCATAGATGGGAACTGAACTTCTTCACAGCCACAGGTCAACATGCTGTGTTGAATGTATGAAACCACCAGAGGGAGTAGTGAGTCACTCCACAAAACCACGTGGGCAAGAATCTGTGAGAAACTACCATCAATCATTCCACAAGTAATGCTTAATTTTATACAATTCATTCTTATTTTTTTATTTTTTTTTATTAGTGAAATTAGTGAACAAACCAGGTGGCAAAAGACAGACATAAAAAAAGCATCCATGCAGAACAAAACAACAACAACAACAACAACAACAACAACAACAACATACATTTTATTCTTGGTTGTACCTTTAAGCCCCTTTTACCCAACACTTCTGCTGGAATATTTCACTTCTATGCCAGAACAATATCTCTGTAAACAAAATGACTGGATCATTTTCACTCTGGAATGCCTGCAGAGGTAGTAACAGAGCCATGATAAAGCTGGAATCAGGTGGAAAACCTCTCGTTATGAAACCAAGGTGTGACATTTTGGTGACGTAATGCGTGTGCGACCCCTGCACTGGAGGGACTTTAAGATGAGCGCAGCCGTGAACAGTAAACAAACATATCAATGTGACCAGAAAAATATCCGTGAGCTGTTGTCACTTCAGGTGGAGGACTCTACCCATGCTAACATTTGTGGAACGGTGACAGACTCTGAAGAGGTTTGCAACACCACTATGCTCGAAGTATTTCCAAAGGAGAAATGTTACGTCACACTATATGCTGCGCTGCGTCACCGCCCCTTTGATTCCAGAATGCAGGTCCACTGTATAAACGTCCAGCCTCTGGTACTCCTTTGTCTTGGCTGTGGAAATCAGTCAATGGTGGAAAAAAGGTGGGATCACCATCTCACCTTTTTTCTGGGATCTCTGTGTAAAAGTGGCTTTAGAATTGAATAACGTGACAAATGATCATATGAATTTGAAGCAGCAATGGACTCAATTCTGACATAAATAATGAAATTTGATGCTAAAATTGCAACTTTTCTTCTCTGTTTGGGAGTTTGTGTGTGAAGCTTAATAAGTCATACACTTTTTGGTTATGCCCAATGTATTTTATTGTGCTGTATTACACTTTTTTGTATTGTAATTTACTGTTTTGCACTATATTACTGTGTTTTGAATTGTATTGTTTTGAACTGTATTGTACTGCAGTTAAAATTAATTTTGCCACCATATACACATACGATGTTTCTCGTTTAGAAGATCATTGAAGTGAGGAAAGTTTGAGTACATTTTATTATTATCAACAGACAGGGAAAATAGTTAAATACAACGAATACACCACCAAAAGTTGTGGAGGTGTCATCATCGTAATTTTCTTTCCAGAGTTTTGAAGATTGAGGTAAAATGTGCGAAGGCAGTGGTCATTTTGGTGTTGGTGACGTGTAACTCTAATGTTTTTTTACTATCTTTGTTAGAAACTACATCTTTCTTGGCTTGTAAAATCATCTTTTAAATTGACAAATATCATATATGTAAATGTCAAGACAATTAAAATGGGGAAAAAAAATCTTTTATCTCTTGCTTTTGACCACTGTTAATTTGTTTTCCGAAGTTAAATCCCATGGGGCACAGCAAATGGGGCAGGTTTTAAGCTTCCTATAAAGTTAATACACTACAAAGTTACTGAGAAAATGTGATGATACCTTTATACAGACATGTATAAACAGTGAGCGTTATACTTTATTCAGTTAGTGATCCAGTCTGTGGAGACATGGTGGTAATTTATTGGTGGCTTTAGATGTTATTGTATTCTGGTTCACAACTTCCCCCTATTGTTCAGAGTCTGGATTATCAATACTATATATAATCCCTTTAATATTTCAGAAATTGTGGTTGTAGATCAGACCTACTGTATGTATTGCTAAGAAGCTAGTGATATATAACAGGATACAAGGGCTATAAATCAATACACTTCAATGATAATATAAAAAACACATATAATTTTTTAACTGAGAAAAATGTCCGTGTATAATGAACACCACAGCATAAAAGCAAGATGATAAACCAGAACAACCTGCTCTTGATTTGTATTGATCACAGTCTCTATAACATTCAGCAGTGCCATCAAAATGAACTACTGTCAGCCACAAATCTGTCTGTGTAAACTATGAAAAAACACTGATTCATTATTACAAAACATAATTTTGCCATATCTAATTGTATCAATATTTCCTAGACCCCTTGTTGACAGGAGTGGTGAGTGTGAGATGAGATGTGATGAAGTTTATTGATCCCCTTTGGGAAATTCAATGCTGTGATGTGATTGCTGTGATGCTTGTGCAACAGTGAAATATGTACGGAAATACAGACAAGTTACTCTTCCTCAGGCGGCTGGGAATGTCAGTGTAGAACGTGATCGCACTAATATACACAGGGTTATCATAGTAAGGCAGCAATGCAATTACGAATATGATTGCACAAAGATCTTCAGAGATGTGGAAAAAGCGATCTGGTCCAATGAGTGTCTGTGTGGTGAGAGCGGTTCAGGCCAGTGTGACCCCTGCGGTGAACTGATCTGGTGGCTTTTTACTTGATTGTTTCTGACCCTGATTAGACTAGTTCAGGGGTGGCCAACCCTGGTCCTCAAGAGCCACAATCCTGCATGTTTCCGATGTCTCCCTCTTCCAACACACATGATTGAAATGATCAGCCTATCATCAAGCTCTGCAGAAGCCTGATAATGACC
>JAQQZY010000027.1:7822425-7837318 GCA_030068375.1 Ostorhinchus rueppellii | reverse complement strand
GGATAGGCTCCATGCGACCCCCGTGACCCTAATGAGGATTAAGCGGGTATAGAAGATGAATGAATGAATATTGTATTATATGAATTAATTGCGCTCTAGGAAAGCCATGCATTCCGTCTAAGGTGAGGTTTTTGCGGTAGACCACCTTTTGTCACTTTTTTATTAATAAGCTGTTAATGTCCATCTTAAATTGTTCATTAATTATCCATTTCCTCATGTGTAGGAGGAGGTGGAAGGGTTCACAGATGTGGAGCAAGCATCAATTTTCCATAGAAGCGTGGAGGTTATTATTGCTAAATTCATCATCTCCACACTGAGTGAATATTCCTTGCATTGTGGAAGGGTAAAAATATTGCCTCTGTCAGAGATGCAAGCAGTCATGACTCACTGCTGCATGCAAGGATGACTAAGATATGTCCTGCTTTTAGGTCTACTGTATAGAAAATAGGAGCTGCAGTTTTCCTCTTTTCCGTTTCTTGCTAGAGCTGCCCAGTAATCACCAAAGGCCCATCCCACTAAGAAACACAGAAGACTGTGATGTTTAATATGCAGTTTTAAGCCATGCTGCGGCACTCTTTGCATCCCTAAAAGTAGCCAGGAGCAGTACCTAGCTCCACTTTGGTGAATAAATAGTATCTGCATCCCAGATGTACAGTAAAGAATTGCTGCAGTTGTGACGTCAAACATTACTGTAGAACTTTGATCTCTCTGTTGTCTGCTGTACCAGAATGATACTGATCCTGATGTGTGGATCACATTTTGAAGCCACATTTCATGCTTGCAGCCTGCAGTATATTTTAGATGGTTTAGGTCAGGGGTGTCAAACTCATTTTAGTTCAAGGGCCACATTCAGCCAAATTTGATCTGAAGTGGGCCGGACCAGTGAAATAATAACATAATAATATAGAAATAATGTCAACTCCACTCTTTTTTCTATGCTTAAGAGTGAGAAAAGTAAAATTATGTTGTGAAAATGTTTACATCTACAAACTATACTTAAAAACAATGTGAATAATAGTGATAAACTGAAAAAAATAAGTGTGATAACAATGAACAATATTCTGCTTCAGTTTATCATTTACACATGTCCATTATAACTTCTACAAACACATAAAACATTCAATAACAGATAATAATATTGTTAAAATTACACTGGTCTTAACACATTTCAGGTTCATATTTCTTCAGATTATTCACGTTTTTTCAAAATTATATTTTGTTTATGTATAAATACATGAAAATGAGTATTTATTGGGGTATTATGGAAGTATTTTACTAATTTGACCACTTGGAATTGAATTGGTCTGTTTATGGCCCCTGAACTAAAATGATTGTTAACTTATTTTAATTTTAGCATTTCACAAAGTCATCACAAGGGCCGGACCGGACCCTTTAGTGGGCTGGATTTGCATGTTTGACACCCCCGATTTACCGTGACCCTTGACCCCATGAAAAGAAGCAGCACAAACAGTGAGAAATATCTGATGTGTGTTGAATGAAACCTGGTGTAAAACATCAGAAAATTAAGGCCATAAATGTCCTATTGTTTGAACATAAGGGTTAAAAACAGGTGAAGTGCAAAGGGAGGTCACACCAAAAACTACAGCTTTGGTTTACACACTGTAAAAAGTCAAACTTGAATCAACTTCAACATTTTTCTTCAATAGGTCACACATAAAAAAGAAAAAAGAAAAAAAAATAGTTGAGTGAACCAAGTTAATTCAATATTTTGCTTTTTACAGTGTATGTATTTATTCTTCTGTATATTATCTCTTTTGTCTCCAATGAGTTGTTTATATAAAGACATAATGAAGTCATCTTTTGTGTCTAATGTTGCAGGAAACACATCCCTGAACCTGCATGTAAATTCATTTGGTTAAATACTGTAAAACCTTTGTACTTTAAGGGCTCATATATGATTCAGTGGAATTTCTGATCATGTTTGGGCTTTATTTTAGGAATACTGAAGCAGAGTAAAGGTCTACAATGTGTTTTCAGTGACGATGACCAATGAAATCTTTTTACTGGGTTAAACCAGTTGTGCATTATTTGTTTGATTTTGTTTGTTCTTTTCTTGATTATTTTATTCATTTTCTTGATTATTTTTGTTCATCATTTCTATTATTCTATTGATTACTTTAGTCATTTTCTTGAATATTTTTGTCCATTTCTATTATTTTATTGATTATTTTAGACATTTTCTTGAGTATTTTTGTCCATTTCTATTATTCTATTGATTATTTTAGTCTTTTTCTTGAATATTTTTGTCCATTTCTATTATTTTATTGATTATTTTAGTCATTTTCTTGAGTATTTTTGTCCATTTCTATTATTCTATTGATTATTTTAGTCATTTTCTTGAAAATTTTGTCCATTTCTATTATTTTTTATTGATTGTTTTAGTCATTTTCTTGAATATTTTGTTCATTTCTATTATTCTATTGATTATTTTAGTCATTTTCTTGAATATTTTGTTCATTTCTATTATTTTATTGATTACTTTAGTCATTTTCTTGGTTATTTTGTTCAATTCTATAATTTTCTTTATTAGTTGAATCATTTTCTCGATTATTTTGTTCATTTCTATTATTTTCTTGATTCATTTATTCATTTTCTGGATTATTTTTTTTACATTCTCTAGATTATTTTGCAAAAGTTTCTGTAATGTACATTTTATTCAGTGTTCATTCTCATAGATCTTATCTTATTTAGAGACACATAAAGTTGAATCATTTTCAGTAAAAGAAAAAAAAAAAGTAATGTATAATGAGTTCTTCTTTGGTCCTAAGTTGATGTCAAATTCCTCTTTTGGGTCTTGAGGTGAATATTTCAGAACCATCAGAAAGCCAAAAGAGACCATGTGAAACAAATTGAAACTCCTCTGCTTATTTCATGTTAATTTCATGTTTGATGAATGCACATGTTCTAAATATGGAGGAGAAGGAATCAACTGCATTCCTCATGAAGATTACACTCTGAACCATACACAGGCATTTCTCAGTTTCTGTATCAAGACACAGCAAGAATGTATATGAAATATGTCATAAAGTGGCCAATATTTGGTGTTAAGTCCTTTTTCTTGGACTCTTTTGGGCAGATAATATGAGATTTACTGCACTAATCTAATACCAGGCTTTATTCGAGTCACGTAATCCGTTGTTTTTTTGTCACAGGAGCGAAGGTCGCGCTACATACTGACCTCTGCCTGAAGAGGTTTTGCTGTTTACTCACTGGAAAGACAGATTTATTTGGAATTTCATTTCCTGCATCCTAGTAAATGTCTGTGCATCAATTTGTGCCCTTTCTGTATTAGTTTATGGTTGAAATGTTGCATTTATGGTTTGGGAAATGACCCAAACCATAAATCTGGTGTCATCCCGAGATCCAAACTTACACAAATATTTCATTGAAGTGGCACAAAATCAACATTTATAAACTACAAAGTGAAGCATAAATATCAAATACATATGAGATGTATTTCATTATAAAAAACACATCACAGTTTAATCAAATTTGCAGAAAGTAATGTTCGGTTTCTCACCATCACGGCTGAAAAATCCACCTGTCAGACATATTTTAGGTGAGAATGAACTGGGATGACTTCAGTACTGCACTGATAAAAAAAAAAAATAACCACTGAGAAAAATGCATCCCTGCCAAAATTGACTCTAAGGCCTGTGGAAGTCATTTAGTTCTGATGTATTTTTTTCTGTCTTTAAAAGTCTTTGCACATGTTTCCTGTATTTTGTTATATCTGACTAAAGATACCAAGAAATAAGTATGTTCTATACTCATTTCAACATTGCAAAAACATTAAATCTACTGTTTGCCAAAGATTTTTGCACAGTTTTAAGCTTCTAAGTAGGATTCTTTATGCCAGTGAAGCTCTTGTACGCACAATAGTCTTAATTCATGTGTATAATTTGAAGTCGTATATGATTCCAGTCATCATAGCAGCTCGAGTTCATTAGAATCCTTCATTTCTTTTGTGCGAATGAACATAAAACCTTCATTAAAATAACAATAGTTTTACCCCATAACATTTTCACTCCAGAAAACAGCAATTAACTCAATCAGACGGAATTCTTTAAGCTGAAATGAAGAGTAAAAAAGAGACTGAGTGAGACTGAGTATTAAGAGATCATCAGATCCCCGTTTTTAATCCAATAGTTTACTTATTATCAAATCTGAGTCAGCACACAGCAGCAACAATATGTATTTTAGCTGAAATAGCTGTAACACACTGCCATTTGTCATGGTGACAAAAAGTTGGTGCAATGAAATCATATGTCTTAAAGTGTTTATTTTTGGCAAGCACCATTCGAAAGAGAGCAAATTTGTCATGTGCTTATGTTATGTGATGAAGAATAAAATTATATACCCATGCAAAAATTCCCTGTGAAATGTACATACGTATCTTTATTGCAGAAAAGTGTCACTGAAATCTTACTGATTTCTTTTTTTTTAATCTTGTTTTTCTTCTTTTCTTTCACTTGTAATGACTTATTGTTCGCCTCCATGTTTCCCCTCACGTTTTTTCGCGGTGTCATTTTCAGTTTTCGGTCTATTACCCAGCATTGGTTAGCTTGTAGAAATTTTAACATCATTATACATAGTTGTCTGAAAATGCTTGGCTTGTATGGAGTTACGTGATTTCCTCTCAAATCATACATCCGTACAAAAATCAAAGTGAGTAAAAAACAAAACAAAACAAACCGAAACAAATCAAGAGGATTAAAATCAAACCAAAATGTCTCTGTGCATCCTGATATTGAACTGGAAAAAACATCTTCTCATCTTGGAGTAGGTTATAAAGCCTGTTTACACTTTTTTCCATCTCAAATTGAATGTTTGATGTCTTTTAATGCTTTTTCTATCTTGTTTTCATCAGTTCCTTAATTATTGAAAAGGAGCATCTGGCTTCCTTTTGTTGTACGAAACAAGAGCAGATATCCTCAAGTGTGTGGTGTCTGTTGATGCTCCGGGCATCGCTCTGCTCCTCACTGGGCTTCTTTGCCTACGTGAGTCTTTAGTGTTTAATACGAGGTCCGTCGCTCATTTACATGGTGACACAAAGACGAGGTCCCGTCGCACGAAAACCTAGTCCGGGCTCATACGGTGGTGACCCGCATCACCACCTCCCGGTTGGCGGCGGCGCTGATCCGCGGGTCGTTGGGCCGCAGCTGACTGAGGATGTGCAAGATGGTGTATCCACAGTGGTGGTTCAGAATAGTTCTTAACCTCCTGCTCTGTCGTCCGCCGCTGCTGCTGGCCAGACCGTGCGGGTTACTGCGAGAGCCGCGAGCCCCCGTCTTACTGCTGGAACTCACCGGGTCACCCAAGTCTTTTGATTTCTCATAGTTCAGTACTTTCCATTGCTGATTGACAGCCTGCCATCGTTTGAAGATTCGATACACCGACGACCCCTCATGGATGATAAGGCCTGAACAGAAGAGGGTGAAGGACAGTGCATGAGAGACTGTGAATTCCTACTGCTTTACATCAAATATTATGCTAAAAGGGCCTGTGAGCGGCTTTCAGTATCATAGGTAGAACTTTCTATCTCGCCTGTGGATGAGAATAGACAGTTGGCATTAATCACAGCATAGATATCTGACGCCATCTGTTCTCAGTGTTGCCTTACATGAGCAACTCACAATTACACAAGAACAGTCAACCAGGTTTCTAGTAAAAACTGAATGTCTTGTACTGTGCGACATCATCAAAATTTCCTTGGCTTTGAGTGCAGTTGCAGTCATCATCTCCTACCTATGTGCCATCTGCTTGTGTAAGTTTTATTTGGTGTAATTTTTATTTGACCTTAACAACCATCCAAATGCGCAGTGAATACATGTTTTTAGCCACGTTAGTTTGTCCTTGCATAATGTAACCTATGTTTATTAATTTGTTGTTGTTGCAGAGTACATCCTGTTTTCTTTGCTCCTTTTGCAGCATAATATCCCTCTCTGCTGCTTCTGTTCAGCTTCTCATGTCACATTCAAATACATTTTTCCAAAGCTGTGTGATTTTATACAGTAGCCTCTTTTATTACTACCTTTTTTTTTTTTTTTTTCTTTACCTATGCAGACGATATCCATGAAGCCGTACATGCCGTAGCAGATTTGGAAGAGCAGGTCCTGACGTTGCCACTTGGCTGAAGGGCTGAGGGAGGACCAGATGAGCCAGGAGATGCTGGCGATGAGGAAGAGGGAGCCCAGAATAATGGCCGCTATCTGCACCTTCTCTATCACTGTCAGAGAGATGGCCTGCCACTGAAAAAAGAGGAGCCTACGTTAAATCCCACCAGAGAGAAGCCTACATCCAACTAAACACAAGCCCACTCACACACGCATCAGCACATATATGGCACCTTGTCAATAGATTTTCAGACCATTGGCTGCCTCTGAGAAGGAGGGCAGAAGGACAGTGACGCAGAGGGAAAATGTGTCAGCACAATATGGCAAACGGTCTTCACACCACAGCGACGGGCTGAAATTTGTTCTAGCAAAGGTTTGATGCATGTATTCTGGGTTGGTTTTGCAGCAACGGCTCCGTCTTGTACATGTTTGATAATGTGGCTTAGTCAGCAGAACCTTCTCCTACCTGATAAGATCTCCTTGTCTGATTTCCTCATGAATATATATTTCAAAAATAATACTGAACTATAACGGTATTTGTGTTTACCTGCATGTCAAGAGCTGCTTTACATATTCGCACTTGATCTCTATCTGGTTCGTGTGATTGTTTTTCTAATTCCTTTATCAAAAATGCGAGCAGGACATCATTTGGAGAGCAGTGTGAGACCGATTCATCAGATGGACAAAGCACCAGTGCTGCAATGGCTTTTTAGTTCACAGCGTGGGAGTGTGAAGCCTTGCCTTTTGTCTTTTTGTTTTGCTTCACTAAAGTCAGTAAGTTATTCTATTTGGTATTGTCCCCATAGTAAAGGTAAGTCTTTTGTTTGTATCTTTTCATTTCTGTTCTGATTTTCTATATATTATAATCTATATGTTTTTCAAGCTCAGACAAACCCACCCCTGAATCTGAATTTCAACTGGATGGACTAGAACTACCTGCAGAGGGTTTTTGGTGCTGATAGCCAGGACCTGGTACTTGAAGTAGCAGAGCTCGCAGCTCCACGAGCCCCTCTCGCTGATCCAGCGGATGAGACAGGGCTGATGTGTGCAACGCACTGAGCCGTCACATCGGCAGGGGCTCAACAGCTCACCCTGTAGGATGGAAAGGAGAACACAGATAGAATTCAGTAAAAACAACAAAGACAAATGTGTGAGATGAGTGAATAAGGATGATACAGATCTTGCTTATTAAACTGTTGTTGTTAAAATTCAAACAGCATAAACAGTAGTACAGATATTGTGCTGGTTATAAAAAAAAAAAGGAAAGTGTGCATGAATGTGAGTCTTCTGTCACTCCAGAATCTGAGGTGTTCTGGCGTGTTCGATGGAATGATGTGACAGCCACATTAAGGTTGTCATCACTGCTCAACTTCAGAAACCTATACATGTTGGTTCAGATTTCTGACATTTCCCTTGATTAAAAAACTTGCATCACTCACTCCATGTGTCACAACTGAATAAAAAGCCTTTAAAACAACACTGTGGGAGGAGGAGAATCCGTGTGAATCATTAGTAAATCAATAAATGGGCACAGCTTGATCCGGAGCCCAGTTAGTGAAGGGGCATATCAGCACTTTGAATCAACAGCTGGGAGTGAGGAGGCTTCAAGGGCAGGCAGGTGAAGCAAGAAAGAGCCTGATTCACACAAACTCTGTGTGAACTCCATCAACTTCCTAACAAACAACAGCTTTCTGACACAAACTGGATTTTTGCAAGACATCAAACACATCAAGACTGCCAGGTAGGTTACAGAGTTCACCTCAGTGGTGTGTCAGACAGAAAAAATATGATTTGATGAAAGAAAATGTTTGTAAACAGGACCAAAGCTTGGAATTAGGACCAAAAATTGTTGGAAAAAAACAATTTGATAAAAACGCTAATTAAAAGGGTGAACTACTGCAATGATGCTTCATATTTCTTTATGCTCATCTTCGCTCTATCTTTCCCCCTTCTGGCTCGTTTACCTTCCCACTTATAATAAAAGACTTCAAGTGTCCCACCACATAAAAGATTTGGTTTGCCAGATGAGCCACATGCCACTCATAAACTTTAAAATAACTCGCCTGCTGACATTATAAAGATAAGACATGGAAGGTCAGAACTATACGAGGAACTAAATAAAAACAATAAGAAAGCAAACATTTCTTAAATGTCAAGCCATCGTTGAGAAGGGTGTGTGTGTGTGTGTGTGTGTGTGTGTGTGTGTGTGTGTGTGTGTGTGTGTGTGTGCTTTTATTGTGAGGAAACACTTCTGCGGCTGTGAATGTTAATGTCATGATCAACCAGAACAAAATACAAACAGAAACCTTTAAAAGTTGTGTTTAAGACTTAAACCAAAGAGAGCGTGTTGGAGTAGAGACTGTGTTTGTGTAGCGATACTCCGTTTCAGAAAAATGTGTAGCTCACCTAAAGCTACAAATGAGGAGAAGCTTTTCACGGAGCTGCTCCACAGATGATAAATAAGCAACCATACTGTAGGTACATGCAGTACATAAGGGTTTTTTTTCTGTTTTTAGTGCATTTTTGAGCTGAGCTTCAGCCTTATAAATTTAGCCCACAATCACTTTTTATATTATAACCTTGAGGGAGCATCGTTTGATGTTCACAAATATTGATTATCATGTTCAACATCACATACCTAAAGTGAATTTAGTATCGAAAAAAAAACACAGTGAAAATGTTTCTGATGTACAGAAAGCTTGAAATATCACTGAGATTATCTGGAAAATTTGTATTTCCAAAACAGCTTTGAGTTGAACTGTATTTTACTGTGCAGTTCCTGTTGTGCATAAAATGAATTCATTCTTTTTCATTCATTATTCTTTTATAACTGGAAATTTAATTCCTCCTGTCAGATGAATTGCAGGCCTCTGTGTTGGCAGTTTTCACATTGTTCTGTTAACCTGCTGTGCAACTGATCTATTTTTCTGATAATTAGTATCAAACTTGAATGATAAGAAAACTGCGAAGAAATTAAAGACCTGTAAGATGAAGTGTTACTTTATAAAATGTGTTATTATGCTGATGAGGAAAATTAGAAAGTTGAGCGAATAATGTAACTGAGTAAAAATAAATGGCAGTTAAGTGATGGCAAAGAAACTAAAGCATATTGTTACTTTTTTTGGTATGAAACACCTCTTTGTTCTCCTGTTGTAGTCATTTCATGTACCTGAAGGCAAAATACAGACGGAAAAACACAGGTTGACGCATAAAAGGTCACATCTGGGTGAGCAGGATGTACTCACGCTCAAATAGAGGCAAAGTAATGATATACTGTGTTTGAGCGAAACAATGAATTCAACTGGAAAGAAGCAGCATGATTAAAGTTAACCTACTTCCAAATTTCAAAGGCGAGAAGGCACAGTTCAGTTTCTAGCATTAACGCTTCACCCCAACACTCGCTCTCTTTCTTTTTCTCCCTCTTCCTCCTTGGATGATGTTGCGTGGGTTTGTCCCTCAAGGCCACTTCACACAGCATGAAGGTGTTAATTTGGTGTGTCACTTCTACGACTAAAAAAAAAGGTCTCCCTCCTCAGCTGTAACCTTTAGACAAAATTTCAGCATGGAAGTGTCCCCTGAGTTCCAGACTCTGTGGAAACATGCTCTTGGGCAGCACAAGCCAAAAAAAAAAAAAAAGGGCAGGCAGGGCTGACCACCGCTCTCTCTCTCTCTCTTACTCTCTTACCCACCACCCCTCCTCACTCTGGTATGCCTGTATTTCTGCTTCTGCCTCATGTGTCTGTCTATGTTTGTGTGCAATCCTAACATGCTCGGCCCCTCCAACAGGCGTTGGCACGGCTTCTGTGAAACCAGACAGTGTTAAGTGGAATCAGTGGCCCAGCTACTGTACCGTGGCACACGCTGACGCCTTTGACAGACAGTTAATAAGGATTCATTCTCAATGCAGCCCACAGAGCAAGGTGATTATGTCTGTAGGTAATTGGCCCGCTGACAGCGACATGATCCCAGCCCCTGTTGTGACCTGCTTGAATAATGAAATAACAATAAAATGGCAAACGTGAGCTCCCCCTACCCTGCACCCAAGGAGGTGGAAGGCACTTTCCCTCTGCACTCACTTCAAAAATTGAGCGAGGTGGCTCACAAGAAAATCAGCTAATGTCACAGAGAGAGAGATGCTGATGTAGTGGTGTAGTCTCAGGGCTTTCCCTCAGTGCTTTGTTTGCTTGCTCTTTGTCTGTAGCTAAAAGAGGCAGCTCAGAGCCATGTTGCACGATGAGTCACCTTGCCACAGAGCCCCAAACACCAAACATCAACCTTTTATTACAGGAAGATGTTTGAGTGGGCAAAACAGAAACCTAGGGTTGATCCCGGTCTGTAACATCAAATGGCCTTGTATCAAAACAAGCTTCATCTGATTTACACTCCATGCCTGTGTTCTGCTTCGCTGCTTTACTATGCCTCCCAATAGGAACTCTAAGGCAGATTTCATAAATTAGCACATGAGCTGTAATAACACTATATGCCTATCTTAGGGAAGTGACTGAATGGTAATATCCATCTGTGCTCCTACAGGATTTACAGTGTTTCTAATTATCTGGGGCTTCAGGACTACCTGCTGAGCCAGGCGGCACAGGTTTCAGCACATCTGGTGAGACCAACATTTGGCCGCAGACCAAAGAGATGCACTACTTATTGTTTTGTCTGGACTCTTAAAATCAAGCCAGGTAAAGAAGTGGGAGACGTAAGAAAAGCAGATGACACATCCATTTCACTTGTCATATATTGTCACAGGTGACACCATTGTCTGGCCAGGAACACCGAGCATCACCGGACCAATAACTGGTCATCCTGTTCTGTGACACACGCAGACGGGGGATAGTTGATTTACATTAACAAAATGATTGTGACTCATGCATATTCAGTCCCTCTCACTCTATTTGTCATCCTGCAGACCTAATTGGCTAACTTTCTTTGTTGCTATGCTGGCCGGATTTCAGATGTGTGGGAACTGCTGCCTCTCCACAAACCGGTTAGCTTAGTTATAAAAACAGTGTTATTTAGATAACCAGATCATCAGGCAGTGATCTTTTCAGACTGAAAAGGAAAAAAACATGGCAATTGTACATGACTCTCAGAAACGTAGGCCTCATCCTAGATTGTTTTCTTCAAAGGAGGTAGTTGAGGGGAAGGTGGGTGGGAGAGAAAGAGAGGGGGATGTAGGACAGGATGGTTGTAGTAGCTCAGAAAAAGGATTGTGAATCAGAGGGCCTGTGTGAATAAAAAAAAAATGGCAGATTGGAACGAGAAGCTAGGATAATCACAATAAAAACTTCATTCCTATAAACCTACTGAGCATTTAATGGCAGAGAAATGTGAACCCCCTCCATACTTAAAAACATAAAGACACCAATTTGGGTTGTCTGCCATCTACAGGACGTGGCATCAGCATGGGGGAGGCATTTTCTGCTGCATGTCTATACCTGCTCTGGGCCTTGGAAACAGATCCGACACTGGGGGGTCCGCAGGCTGCTGGCGGTGCTGGCCAGAGACACGGCGTCCAGGCCCACTTGCAGCTTGGGCTCCTTATCCTCAAACGCCAGGCTCCGGGGCCGCGGGTCGCTGCCGTAGTACTCCTCCTCATCATCCCGGGAATGGCAGTCGACGAAAGGCGGCCAACCGCAGCCGCCCATCCCCAGACCTCGCATGGTGGTGGACCGTCTATCTGTGTCTGAGCTGGACTGTCTTGAATCGGATCGCATAAACACCAGGACTTTCAGTTCATTAAAAAACATGCGGATCCGATACTTGAACATGTTTGGCTACATAAAGAATCGCCAGACTGAAATAAGTAGAAGTGTTTTTGTCTTTTTCTCCTCTCCCTCTATTATTATTATTATTATTATTATTATTATTATTATTATTATTATTATTATTATTATTCACACATCCGATTGGCTCATTTTCCCTCTTCCACAACTATTAATCGCAAAGCCAGAGCCCAGATATAAAGGATCTCGCCCCACTGATGGCATGTGTGTCTAACCCAATGCGGATGAAAGATTTTCCCTTTCAGCTGGCCGACACACTCTTTCAATATTCATTACTCAAACAACTCAGCAAATGCTGTCTAGATGCATCTTCCACCGCAGCCCAGAAAACATTACAACTTATACGCTTTTCGATTTCCACAGTGCATTTTTTTTTCTTCACTGCTGATCTAAAAGACACATCTTCAGATGCACTGGGCTTGCAGCAAAAAATAGCCTACATGTTTTGCTACCCAAAGCAGAAGACTGCGAGAGAGTGGACGAGTGGAAGAGAAAGCAACACAGAGCCAGGAAATATAAGATGGGATGTAAAATACAACGACATGCCATCCATACAGTCACATCTGAGACTCTTGTCAAGAATCATAATCCAAAAAAAATGGTGCGAAAAGACGAAATGGAAGTTTGATTTTGGACGTGATTATAATGTCTGTTTTTATTGTCCCTTAATGTAGCATCCCGAGCGTCAGATCATGGTCCCTTTCCCCCCTTTTCTATTTCATCTCCTTTTTCCTGTAAAGCCTCTGGTTGATCCACGAAGAATCCGTGCCACTCACCCCGATGATCCACGTCGAGATCAAAAACACAATCCTTTTCATTTGCATTTTCAGTAGCCTAGCTGGAACACAAAACACCCGAAAGCCCCATGTTTCCCATCTTAGCTCGATGTCCATCAGCATTTCATTGCCAGCCAAAAAAGACGGTAGGCAACGCTAAAATGTCAAAGAGAGGCAGAATAATAAAGGCACCCTGCGATTTTTCTAATTAGAGAGAAAGAGGGGAAGACGCATGAAGATGTCTTCGCATCCGAGAGCAATTACACAGCAGTAATGGCATTGATTATTGGATCAGATAGATGGTGGTGATGATACTGCTGGCGCTGATTTTCCTCCTCGAAATGGTCGGCTTGGAGATTGAACCAACGCAGCAGCTACTTCCGGAATGGGTAGAAAAAATAGACTGTCATCCTGTAAACAAGTCGCTATTTTTCTCTTGTCATCCATTCGTCTCCGATGGGTGAAGTGCCTCTCCCCGTGCTCCCAGCAGCTGGGCAGGGAAGGAGCCTGGGCTGCTTTATTATTGACCAGGCGCCGCTGTCCAAGGTGCTGATCTCCCCCACGGTGACGTTTACGCTGCGGCCACATGCACCCAGAGCCCGCGAAGTACGAACCGGACCAATACACTAGAGAGCGCGCACGCACGCACACACGGCCCGAACCCACCCCTCATTTTAACGTGACCCGAACAGCCACGGGTTCATGAAGGTCTGACAACACTGTATCTGTGTTAAAGAGGTTCAACATAGTGCATTTCTCTCCATGAATCTAGCAAAAAAATACATGAAACGAAGAAGAAATATAATGTAGGAGAGGTTTTTTTTTTTTTTTTTTTGCTCTGTGGACCTGCACAAACACTAATCAGCAGTGCCTGATTCAAGGAGGTACAATTCAGCACATTTTTATGCTATATTATATGCAGTCGTGAAAAAAAATACTAGACCATCAAAAGTCACCAAAAACAACAGTGATGCAGTCAAGTACTAACTCCTGTGTGTATCATGTGACTAAAACAGACAAAAGAAAACATGGAATACCAAAAAGCACTGTTTTTGTCAGTGCAATGCCATAGATATTGATGTAAGAACTGAAGTGATTTAGGTTATTATCAAGAAAACCATGAAAAATGGATAGATATCAGCTCTGAAATTAAACTACTATGAGCTATGTCTGTTGTTATTATTATATTTGTCCAAACAAATGTAGCTTTATTTGTACTGGGCATTAAAATGAACAAGAAATTGAAGAAAACATGGGTGGTCTAATAATTTTTTCTGCAGCTATATATAAGTATCACCCTTTATTTGCCTTAAAGGTTTTACAATCCTTAACATAAAAGACCGTTTGTCTCTTAGACAATTACCTCAACTCTACTGTTTCCCATTAAGTTGGAAAAAACAGAGGCTCATTATACTGTCATTTCATATGGTCAAAGGTGATTACTAGTGTGTATAAATAAGAATAAAAACAGGAATGTGTCCAGAAACAAAATTATTCCATTTGATGGGCAATAGTGTGAAACATTTTATCAGGAAAACAGAAACAGATAGGGCAATATGTGCAATGTGTTTAGACATTAAGATAAACATTAACCCATTAAGACCCAAACCTCCACCATCAACCAAAAGCATCTACTGATCTAAAATGTTATTGATTCACTAATCCTATCAATACATGTAAATAATTGCTGTAAAATACAGTTTGTCGTCTTTTCATGGTCTTCCAGAGGGTCTGTAGTGAAGGTAGAAACACCGTTATCTTCTATATCATTCAGAGTTGGATCAATGACAGCGGATGAAGACACTTGTTTTATGTTCAATTAAAGATAGATTTGACTGAAAAACTCCCTTTTTCTTCTGTTTTCTCTGTTTTGATATAATAACCTTTGATCTAACTATGAATTGTCAAGAACATTGAAACTGATGAACTGATGGAACATAATATTACAGTGAAAATGCAAAATATCATGGATAATAGTATAATGAATGGTGATAAATCACTTATGAAAGGTTAAACAGAGAAATATTCAATTGGGAACTGACACAAATGTAGCACTGGGTCTTTATGGGTTCAAAACAGATGATATATAAATGGTTTGTGCAACTGAAGGAATCACTGTAGATAGATAGATAGATAGATAGATAGATAGATAGATAGATAGATAGATAGATAGATAGATAGATAGATAGAT